>VYXC01006384.1:3758755-3790389 GCA_013397175.1 Platysteira castanea
GGGCGGCGGGCGGGGGTGCTCGGCGCGGCCATGGCCCTCACGGGGCGGCGGCCGGGGCTGCTCCGCGGGCAGCGCCTCCCGCAGGTAACCGGGCGCGGCGGGGGGAGCGCGGCCCGCTCGCCCTCCGCCGTTCGGGGTTCGCCGGGGGCGGGACGCTTCCCTGGGATCCCGCTTCCCTGGGATCGCGGGCACTTAGCACGGCAGGGTCAGGATCAGGGATGAAGTTTCCCAGGCTGGGCGGTTTGCCGGCGGGTGGGAAGTCCGCGCTGGACTCGAGCGAACGGCGCCAAAGTTGGCAGCGTGAAACTCGGGCTCGGGAAGAGACACAGGAGTTGGAACGCTGTGGTTTTTCTTAGTCCCTGCTGAGGTTTGGATCGGGTGGCTTGGAACAGTGGGCCAAGGCAGAATAACTTTGCGCAGTGACATTCAGGGTCAGGTTGTGTCAACAGACGGGGCTCTGAGTAACCTGAGATGGTTGAAGATCACAGAATCATTAAGGTTGAAAAAGACCTCTAAGATCATGGAGTCCAACCATTAACCCAGCATCACCATGTTCACCACTAAACCATGTCAGCAAGTGCCACATCCACAGGTTGTCTGAACACTTCCAGGGATGGTGACTCAGCCCCTTTCCTGGGCAGCCTGTTCCAGTGCCTGGCCTCCCTTTCAGTGAAGAGATTTTTTCCTCATATCCAGTCCAAATATTCCATGACAAAACTTGAAGCTATTCCATGTTACCCTGTCGATTGTTACCTGAGAGGAGAGACTGACCCCTGCCTGCCTATGTCCTCCTTTCATGTGCTTGTAGAGAATGATAAGTTCACCCCTGAGCCTCCATTTCTCCACACTAAACAATCCCAGTTCCCTCACCTGCTCCTCTAGACCCTTCAGCAGCTTTTCCCTTCTCTGGATACACACCTCAATGTCTTTCCTGAACTTAGGGGCCCAGAAGGGGACGCAGGACTCAAGGCAGCCTCACCAGTGCCAAGTACAGGGGGACAGTCACTGCTCTGGTCCTGCTGGCCACACTATTGCTGATACAGCCCAGGATGCCATTGCCCTTTTTGGCCACCTGGGCACACTCTGGCTCATGTTCAGCTGCTGTCAGCCAGCACCCCCAGGTCCTTTTCTGCCAGGCAGCTTTCCAGCACTCTTCCCCCAGCCTGTAGTGATGCCTGGAGTTGTTGAGACTCAAAGGCAGGACCTGGCACTTGACCTTGTTGAACTTCATGCAGTTGGCCTCAGCCCATCAGTCCAGCCTGTCCAGACCCCTGTGCAGAGCCTTCCTGCTCTCAAGTAGAGCAACACGCCCATCCAGCTTGGTGTTATCAAAGATGTCCATGCTCATGGCAGGGAGGCTGGACTAGATGACCTGTAAAGGTCCCTTCCAATCCAAACTCTATTAAGAGTAAGGTGTCTTGTTGCTATGCATAAAACTCAACACACAAAACTTGCTGTTGAGCAGTGCTGCAGGTTTTTTGGGCAAGTAATACAAGAGATTTACCCCAAAGCACCATGTCCTGCACCTACCACCACCTGACATCAAAGAAAATGAATTCTAGGGTGAGGTTTCCTTTGTTTTGCTTCCTTGGGCACACCCATGCTCCCACTTTCAGCCTGCTTCTTGTGGCAAGGTAGGAGTGTGCATCTGCTTCCTCAGGCAGCATCCCGGCCCTCTGGCAACAGCACAGACAGAAGGAGTTCAGAAATACGGACTGTCTGGGGCACAGGTGTTACTCATGAAAACACAGTGACACGTCAGGACCATTAGCATTTCATAGAGATGAATTTGGGACAGGAAGTTTCTCAGCCTGGTTATGACAAAAAGCTGATATCAAATTTTGTAGTCGCTGGTTGCTGGGCACTGGCTCAGCAAGTCTCCGTCCAGCCCCCAGGGGCTGGATGTTTCTTTTCTCTCTGTGTTGGGCACTAATTGCCAAATGAGTTTTTATTGCTTAATGACTTTTAAGTTCAGTTTATGCAATCAAGCAGTCATAGAAATGCATTTCAAAAGAAATCTATTCCTTACAACAGCCATGCTGTTTTGTGTTACATTCCTACTGATGTTTGCTCTCCAGAGGAGAAACGTGGATATAGGAAGTGTAAAAATTATTATCCTTAGAAATGTTTTTCTTTCTTTAATTTAAAGAGAGTGGACCAAGCCTCTGACTATGCTCTCTCTGAAGCTTTTTCCCTTCAAAAGTCAAGGTATCCACAGAGGCCTTGGGGTCCTGTGACAAGTTTGGAAACTGCAGAACAGCTGCAAGATCATCGTGAGGCCCGTGAAGAAGGTGAGCTAAAATTCTGCTTGCCACAAGCTGCCTGAAATGAACTGTTCTTGATCCAGCTTTGTGGTTCTGATCTGAACAGGCTCTTGCAAAGCTTGAGTTCACAAGAAACAGTTCATAGTAAGATGTCTTTCATCTAATGGAGAAAAACATAAGAAAGATCAGTTGCTGGAGTTCAAGGTCAATCTTAAATGACATACCTAAGAGAAGGATAAACTCTCTGTCTCCTGGAGATACCAGGTCAAGACAAGGATAAGAACTGCTCTTGAAGACACACTGTATATACCCCCAAAATAGTGGGCTATAGGAAACCAGGTGAAATTACCCAACATATTTCTGATAGCAGACTAAATGTGGAAATGGAGTTGCTGTATGTAAATTTCACATCTACAAATAATAATGTGGTTCTGTTTTGATTCCCATACAAAATTTTCCTCACTAATTAGATAACTAAATATTTCTTTTGTAAAGCCTGCAGCCAAAAGTGCTTGCTGAAGTTTGAAAGTAAAGCTGTGGTAGATTTAGAAAACAAAAAGGAGGGAAATTATCACCCATCAGTGCTAGAAATATGTCTGCAGTCTAAAAAGCTGATAGGAGACCGGATTTCAAAAACTGAGTTAACCGCTCTTTTAAGAGTCAGCATTACAGACTGGGACAATGACACATCTTAAGAGCATCCACTTCAATACAGGAAGTCAGCTTTTTCACTTGTAATCATCAAGGTTCAACTGACAACATGGAATACACTTACCTGCTTACAGTGCACTGTCTGAATGCATTATGCAGCACAGAGGCTCCAAAGAGGCTGTCCTGGCTTTGGTGAAAAGCCTTGTCTTTTCCTTTGGTGAAAAGGTTGCTTGCTTTTCTCATGTTTCTTTATTATTTTTGTTTACCCTTCTCTGCTAGGGTTTTCCTTTTTATAGCTACCAATCCCTCAGAATTGTTCCTAGCTCAACTGAACTTCTTTTACCTGGAATCCATTATTACAATACTTAATGGTATTAACTACACATAGCCCACTTTGCAAAGAAAGGTAGCGATAAGAGAAGTGCCAGAATGCTTTTACTCCAGTTATGAGAAGTTCAGAAATCCCAGTGAAAAAAGTAACCCTTCCCCAAGTGGCAAGTTGTTTTCCGCTCTTCTTTCTTTTATCAGATATATTTCCCTGTTCCCGATCTGGCCTGAGAGATTACGAAAGAAAATAAAAGTGATTTGAAGGACAACAAACATTAGATTTATGTTTTCTTTTAAAAACCCACCATTTTTAAAGGAAGTTTGAAAAAGGCTTTATTGCCTTAGAAATACCAGGGAGCATCTTCACTTTGTGTTAGGATTAGGTATTTGGAGCAGCTGCCTGCTCCTGTCCATTGACTGCATGCCTTACAGTGTGTGATGACTCGCACTAGAGTGGCTGCTGAGATTGCAGCTCCTTGTCCATCCTCACCGCATGGACGGCTGAGCATGGCTCCGCTTCTCGTGGGGCTGCTCCTGATGCCTGTCAGTTTACAGCCGTGTCCTGCTTCAGGAACAGCTTGGCCACCCATGCAGCAAGGCCAGCTGGTTTGTTGGGGCAGCAGACACATGAGCTGTCCTTGCTTTTGAGAAGAAACTCTGAAAAAGGAATTTTTTCCTTTTTCCACAGAAGAATGGAGATGGAAACAGTCTGTTGAAGGACTTCATACCCAGTTGTTCATTAGGCATTTGAGCTCACTTAAGAGTACCACATCCATCATGGGTGCATTCCTGTAGCTGCAGTCTTAACCCTGAGTCCCAGGTGAAGTTTGCCACCTGACAGATTTGTAATTAGACTCACCAGTTGCTCCTGTTGTACTTGCAAAGGGTTAACCTGTACACATGAAGCAAAAGTTTGTCCAAACAGCAGTTCTTTTGAATTTAGCATATGACAACCTTGGCTGTAGATGTGGAAACCATCTAAGTGTCTGCAAGTGCAGTGGTAAAACATATGAAAGCTATCTGAGTTCTGAATTACCTCATGTGAATTCTGTCTCCTCAATAAATGCTGTAAAATAATCACAAGTGATCTAAATGCCCACAGAATCATAGTAGGAAAAATGAAGTGGAGAAGAATTAATTTGTGATACATGTGACAGGGACAAAATTTGCAGCCTTCTCTTCCCGTTCTTTTATAGTTCAAGAAGATGAGAACAGAACTATTAGCTTTATTCCATTTTCTGTTGCAGATCAGCTTTCAGTCATTCCCAGCATATGATACAACTATCCGAGACTATTGCTAGTTTACACTTAGCCATATAGGTTTTTTACGCAAGTGAAGTCATCAGTCTCTTTCTTCATGATAGCCCAGGAGCTGCTCAGTGAGTGGATGAAGTCCAAACTGCAACTGGAGCTGAGTGATGGAGAAGAGGAAGTTGACTCTGTCCTTCAGGAAGAGCCTCCTGCAGCCCCTCCGCCGTACGAGCACTTTGATGGTGAGAGCACTGCAAAGCAAGTCCTGGTTTCCTCTCTGAGGCTGTGCTGGGGAAGGAGGTCAGGGCTTACGGTTTGTCAGACTGAGAGGTAACAGTTGTTTTGAGGCCAGGACAGTGGACTTAGTAGAAATAAGATTAAATGTGATGATTTTTGTCCCCCAGCTATTATAGCATCTTGCTGTATGACTGCATAAATGCACTCATAAACATTCATTGTCTCCCTTAGTAAAAGAGAATTTTTTTTTCTTTTGTGAACAGGTATTTTTGAGGCCTGTCAAGTTTATACAGCTGTTTGAGATGCTCAGAGGCGAGACAGTAAAAAAATGGATGAAACATTGTTACTGCTCTAGTGTGTTCAATGGGAGACTGATTAAGACTCTGGGGATAAATGGAGTGCAGTCAGTGTGTCCACATTCATCAGAAATGCATTCATAGTCTGGGGAAGTGATCCCTTTAATTACATTAGGCTTTGTGATCTGAGACAGAAGGGTTTATTCATTTCAGACTAGCCTGAGATAATCTGAATTTCTCATTTCAGACTTGTGCAGCTATCTGGAATATGAAATGGAAAGTTCCTCTGTCCAGAAATACCTTCAGCATCTTTTGCAGAGTGAAGTTGTGAACTGTGGGATAGCAAAACACCTTAGACTTGAAGAGATCAAGGAAAAAAAAAAACTTGCAGATCCACGAATAATCATGGAGCTCAGACACAAGCAGGTGAGCAGGCAAGGCAGCTCAGTTAAAAGGAATAACATGGAGGATTATAGGATTAGAGTAAATGCTCAGTGATACCTTCCCAGTATTCTCTCAGAGCCTGCAATAATCTCTGACTTGGAAGCAACTACCCAAAGATACTCTTCCACAGTTCAGCTGAAACTTTACTGCATTTCCATGTGCACATTAGCCATTCAGCAGTAGCTTTCACAGTCAGCTTTCACTGAAACTGTTCAGGTTTTCCCCCTTTTTCTGAAGACTGTCAGGAAGAGCTGCCACAGCAGTCAGTTCCAAATTTGCTCCCATTAAGGAATATAGATTTAATTTCACTCTCTCACATGGAGTGTTTTGTTGGTCAGGAGCAGAATCTCTCCAGTCAGTGCCAGCAACAGATAGGGTTTCTTGCTTAATGTGAAAAGTGGATTGTGACCCACCCTGGCAGTGTACAGTGAACTTCAAATTCTTCAGCCTTTGGTGCTTGCTTTGACTTTTGCCGATTTCCTCCTTCCCAGGTGAAAGAAAACCGAATGAGGCATCAGAAGGCTTTAGAGCTTCAGAGACAAAAAGAGTCCCTGAAGAAAGCAATTCTGTCTGAGGCCAGGCTCCAAGCACAGGAGGAGGATAGAAGGAAGGCCTTGCAGGCTAAGAAGGAGGAGGAGGAGATCCAGAGGGAAATGGTGAAGCTGCGAAAGGAAATGGCTGAGAAGAAGCACACCATGGCAAAAGTTTGGAGAATGTAAGGAAGAGAGTGTGTGGGTGTAGAGATACGAAAACAACTCACCAGCTCCTTTTGTTAAATGTAAGAGCAGTGGTGATCCCAAACAAAACAGCTGTTATTGTCTCTGAACTCTCCCAAAACCTTTTAGTCCTTTGTTACCAACATAGGTGGCAGAGTTTTTCATGAGTGGGAATGTAGGCTAAGAACAGTGTCATCCTCCCCTCAGCCATTACAGTATGTGCACTGAAACACAAAGTAGGAGTGTGTTTGCACCACTGTGCATTCTCTCCATCAACTCTGTGGCCATATCCAGCCTTGTTAGCATCTAGTGCCACAGGAAAGCCAGTACACAGAAAAAAATAAAAGAAAAAAATAGTCTGTGTTGAAAGTCTAGCACTTGCAATACTTCCTCTACTATGAAAGATAAATAGCATTCTTGGCTGAGGATTCTGCAGAGACAATTTTTTTTCTTTAGCTGAGCTTGGATTGTCACAGAGATGTCACTTTCAGGGATGCCATTTATTTACCTAGGCAGCCCTAAGATCCTAAATCTTCTCATACAAGTGCTTTAATAAAATATTTACTGAAATGATTTACTATTTTCTTCTGCCTTCTATATTTAGGAAATGCACCAGACTATTTAATCTCTGGGACCCCAAACCATTACAGAGGTGGTTTTTAAGAAGTCTGAGTTAAAATAATCAGCAACTTTCTAAGTGTTTCTCTTAGAATTGGCCAAAAAGAGACGGTATTAGATTGTCTATCAGATATTAGATCTGTGTGTTTGTTCACTTTGCAGGGAGGGGAAGAGACAAATAACCCCTCAGAACCTATCAATGCAGGAGGTGTCTGTTACTGTGTCACCACCCCTGGTCCTGAAGAGAGAAGAGCAAGGAGAGGAGAAACAGAGAAGGACTCAGGAGCTGCTGCGCAGGATTCACACCAGTAAGCAGAGAGTGAGCATCACCTTTCTTTATCTGAGACTCTGAGCTACCTGCCCTTGGCTACCATTTGCAAAACTGAAGTAAAAAGTCCTGGTTATGTAGAAGTTTCTACTTTCTCCAGGACCTCCAGGAAAGTAGGAGAGCAGGGCAAAAAGTATCTTAAAAAACTAGGAGCAAGAAATCCTGAGGTGCTAACCCCAGTGGGCCTGTGCTTCAAGTGTACTCAGTGGGACATTTCACTTAGAATTGTGGAAAAGACATGGCTCTCAAGACAGATGAGATCATAAAGGCTTCTGCAATCAAGAAATAAGGAGATGTACAGAGGAGGAAGGTGACTGAGATTTTTTTCCCTCAAGGAACGAAATAAAAGGGGAAAGTGGCAGAAAAAAGGCCTGAGAAGCCCTTACTGTGTGTGTGGGAAGGCATTTTAAAGTTTGCCTTCCAGACTCTAGTTCAGGAACAGGGAGAGGAAAGAGAAATGCTGCAGCCTGGGATGAATTTGGAGCTGTGTCTCAAAGAGTTGATGCATGCCAGCACATCCACAGTAACAGGTTCCTCAAGGATCCCTTCTGCTCGGTGCAATAGGATATTCTGTGTTACTGCAACCGCTCTTTCAAGGCAAACAAACTTTAATAATTCCTAGTAGGAACCTCTCTCTTTTACCTTCATTATTCTGGTACTGTGGTCAGCTCTGAGTTAAACATGTATCAAATACTTGCAACTAAAGAGTGATCTTTTAGTACTGAATGATTTTATATGGGCAGTTTCAGCAAAGGGAATAAATTTCCTGAGTGCAGGTATGAATGCCATCCATCACATAATGTTTTTAATTAATAGAGCAGTCATCATCATTGATGTTCATATATCTACATCTAGGTTTTTTTTCAGCAGAAGAATCCCACAGTTTTTATAGTGATTCTCCTCACAGCTTAAGCCATCTGCCCAACTGCTGGATTTGAGCTTGGCTGCTGTTTAGCAGTACACAACATCTCTCCAGCACAGTCTAAGCTGTGAAGATAAGCCTGAATGAAACCACAGAACAATTCAGGACTGGCGTAATGGGAGAAGCCACGGCTTGGCTGAGCTAAGCAATAGTGACATTTTGATTACTTTCCTAAAGCAGAAAGAAACAGCTAATGCATTGACTTTTTTAAGTCTCCATTTGAAGATTTCAAGTGAGGGAGGAATGCAATTAACACAAGGCACTATGACAAAAGGGCAACAGCAGAGTCCTGTGAGTTGACCCACTTGGAGGATCAAAATGAACAGTGTCTGCAGTGACAGGGCTAGAATTATGGGGTAGATTAGATAGCAAATTGCTGCTCTGTACAATGTAAATTACTCCCAAAGGCAGCGAGTCTAATTACACAATAGGGGAAAGGTTTGGCTCCCTACTGGAACAAGGATGAGCTGAGGCCGTGTCATAAATTCACTCTAGGAAGTGTCTTGATTTTTGTCTAAGTTAATTTTTTTTTTAAAGCAGCAGTTCTTCACAGATGTGTTCTTACCTGTAGCATCTTAGACATTTTCTAGATTTTGAAATATTGTCCCTGTCTGTAGAAATTCTGTTCCTCACCCATTTCATTCCTTTACACTTAGTAAACTAAGTGCATTTCATTCCAAAGCATGGAGCCCTATGATGTGTTGTCTCTTTCTAGACCCTTTCTGCTTTTTGTAGAAGACCTGCACATGCTCTGCAATACTTTTTTTTTTAATCCTCAAGGTAAATGAGGATTCTAAAAAGAATCTCAAAAAGGAAAGTCAGAATAGGCAAAGGGCAGAGAGGATCAGTATTTGTATGGCAGGCTGTATCTTGCTCATTGTTTTTCTGAAACTCTCCCATACAGTGCTTGCAACGACATTTCTCTGCTTGGCTGAAAGTCATTCTGGAGCGCAGAATTAAAATGGGAAAAGCCAGAGCCCTTGCTGATTGGAGATGCCAACTGAAGGCCCTGCGAGCTTGGAGAAACTATACTTGGGCCCAGAAAGTAGAGCAGGAGACACAGCAATTGGAAATTCACCTCCAAGATCAAAACAGGTAGTGACCCTTTACTATGGAATTCCTCCTACTGCAGTCGTACTTGGGCAGGGTGGTGATCAGGGACTGTAAAAGGAGCCTGTCAGTTATCCAGCAGGAGGGAAACAGCAGCTTTTTGAGAAAATTGCTACACTGCCTGCAGTCTGCCAGAGGCATTGTGGCATAGATGAAAGGGAGAACAGATATAAACAAGAGCTTTAGCACTTTCCAACAAGGCCGTGTCTCAGTCTCTCTGTAGGTATCTTTCCTGGAAATCTCACCCTGGCTCATTCTGGACTCCAGAGAATAGAAGCTGCCAAATTTATTCCTGATTAATGTATTTGCTGTTTCAGTAGAAGTATAGCAGAGATCATTTTGGCCAGTGCCTTTCATTAAGGAGGCTGTTGGATGAATTCCCTGTCATCCAGAGAAAATACTTCCCTTCGCAGGTGTCTGGCAGGCTGCAGTGGTGAGACACTGTCACTTCCCCATATGCAGCTGGCCAGGGAACGTGATACCTCTTTTGCAGCTACCCTGCATCCCAGAGATGACACAGGAAATTGCCAAGTGTGAACTAGCAAAACTGAATTCAGAATAGCAGGCATCCTTTCTGCCCTCCCACTCCTTCTTGGACGAGCTCTGTACAACTTCAGAGGGCCTTCAGAGTTAAGCAACAAAAGGACTCAGGAAATGATGTGGCTTCATGCCTTGGCAGAAGCCTCACTCCTGCCGTAACACAAACGCTTTCTCATTCAGGAAAACCCAACTGGCTGTGGAGCACAACCAGCGACGGCTGCTGCGCTGCTGCTTTCTGGCCTGGCAGTGCTGGAGCCGAGCAGAGATGGAAAAGCGAGAGCTGCAGATCAAGAGAGTGCAGACAAAGAGAAAGATGGATCAGCTCCTGGAGGCTGTGTCACTGGGGAAAGGTGGGGACAGGCCACTGGAGGTTAACAAGCCTGGGACAGCAGAAGTAAACAATCATCAAGATTTACAGCAAGACAAGGTAAATCCTTCCCATGTAGTTTTGCCTACTGGCATAGCTGTACTCTTAGAAAGTACTTACTTTATGCAGTCTGAAGTAAAGAGTACATTGTCCCAGGGGACAACTTCTTCCCCCAAATACCTGCCTGCAACTGTTCAGGAGAGAAGTCGAAAAATCAGAGGTAAGTGTGAAGGACAATGGATGAGTTTTAAAAATAATCTCTAGTGCTGCCAAAGAACAACCTTTCATGTACTCTGAGTCGCAGTGAGCATCCCACCCCCAGATCACTTTTACTGGGAGATTAGTTACATCTTTGATGCCAGCTTAGACTTAAAAAGAATAACTTGACTGCATGACAAGAGAGATTTTTCATGCCAGTGCAGCTCTCCAGCTTTTAAGTATGGGGAAAAAAAGAGGTTGTCAGTGGCTGCTTCAGGATAATGCACATCACAGGGAGGTAAGAGAGGAGAATCAGAGCTTGCTTCCTTAAATTGTCATTTGTCAGGCTGGATCCCCACCTTCCCTTCTGTCTATAAAACCTCTACCACAGTGGTATCCTGATGTCAGTGTTAGAGCTCACACACACATGTTACGGGTCAAGCTTTCTGTTTGCTTAAGTGTAAGTAAAAGTTGATTTCTTTCAGTGCTTATACTATCCTAGTAGGCCCCTATCTTTCTTCTGCTGCACTGGTAAAATTTGTGCTGAAGGAATGGGACCGAATTTAGGGTTTGACCCTAAATCAGAAAGCAGACCTTACAGCTGATGCCTCTTCAGAGAGTGACCACGTGTCAGAAAGGTGCAGCCTCATTCCTCACGGTGCACCTGTTTTGTGGTAACATTTATCAAAGCTGGAAAAGAGGCACAAGGAAGCAGCACCTTGTAGACTTCTCTTCCATCTAAAAGAGGACTGTTCAGCAGATCAGCTGTAGATCAACTGTTCAGTAGATCACTTCAACAACTGTTGTAATTTTATTCTCCATCTGAGTGCTGAGCAAGGACAACACAGTCCAAAATGGAGTGTGCTAATCCCTGAGAAATGAGCTGTCCTAAGGTGTTCTCCCTAACAAAATAGTCAGGATGTATTCCTGCCAAAGCTCTTGCCTGATCAGGATTTCTTCCTCCTGGTGAAATGGCACTCAGCTCCTTAGGAGTTCTTTCCAACAGCCTCTGTTTTGTGCATAATGGGGCCCCTCTGGCCTGACTGGATAAAGATTGCATAGCTGAGATTACCCTACTTCTCAGGCATCTCACTAGATTTGCATTAAAAAAACCACTATGCAGGAAGGGCAGAGGAGTGCTTAGTTTTAATCAATGCCAAATTTTCCTAATTTGTTTTCTTTTCCCCCTAGCTAACTGAAACTTACCTCATACAGAAACAGCTTGATCAGACCAGAGACCAGTCTAGTTGGGATGTTGTTCACACATCTCATTTCTGCAGAAACCCCAAATTTACGTGGGAGATTACCATAAGACATGCAGCCCTGAGTGCCCAGGACCAGGCTATGTGCAAGAATCAAATAGCCACTGTCCTCCAGCAGTTCCAGGCACTCAGTCCAAAGACATCTCCTGCTTATGGTAGCTGTTTTGAGCACCGTCACGCCTTCCAGCAACGTGTGATTGAGGAGCAGAGGCAGCAGCTTCAGAAACAGCAAGAGCTGATCCTTAAACTGCAGGAAAATCAGAAGCTGAGCAGAGAAAGAGAAGAGACAGCACAAGCTGCAGCTGTAACCCAGACGTTTAACAATTCTGTTTCTCAAACCAGGGAGGAAGAACAATCCAGATGCAAGAATACAACCCCTTTGAGGTATATGCCCTTAATAAAGCAGGGTCAGTTAGTCATCCTGTCTCATTCCCACTCAAGTTGAGCCAGAATTTGCCAGGCACATTTCAGTCATAATAGTGCTATCTGCTGTTCCTCTCAGTTGTGACTTAGCCTCAAGGGAAGTATCAGACTGGCCACAGTTCTCTCTCCTTCCCCCTTTCTGCACTGGCTTGACACCAGGTGATCCATACAGGATCCACTTAGAAACAGCAACACCAGTGTCACCCATAGTAGCAGCAGGGATCTATTTAGTTACGAAAAAAAGAGTATCATCCTCCCTATTTCAGACCATGCAGCAGCCCTGGAACTCGGTTCCTTTGCAAGGATGCATCACCAGTCCCATTTCAAGCAGAAGAAAGGTGTATCAGGGGTAATGCAGCACAATGGAGAACAGAAACTACAAGGCCATAGGTGGTAGGTGTGAGACATAGTTTGACCACATTCACTGAAGAATTTCCTTACTCTTTTCTTTCATAGCTCATCTGATTCTCATGGGCCAGAAAACACAAGGGCAGCAATGCAAGGCAGGAGGCCCTCCAGGTGGCTGACTTCACCTCATCCTATACTGAAAGGTATTGTTCTAGATAGCAAAGACCATTCCAGACCAGTTTTCTCAACAGCTTATCTGGAAATCTCTCTCTTTGCCTCAGTTTTGCTGGTTGATGATGTTAGGCAAGTCAAATTCTGCATTCTCTTTCCCAGTCTGATGAATGCTGTGAGAAAGGGTGAGCTGTTTTCATATCTGAGACAGGCATCTGTAAAACCTGGGACACTGCAAAGCTCTCGTGTCCACACTTAGTACACTGTTGTGGCAGTTACTCCCAACACCTGTGGTTGTCTCTGCTGTGACAAGACTCAGAGAGAGAAGCTGTACAGGGTTTTCTGCCATCAGTCTCATTCCCTTTCTCATGGATCCAAGTAACACTTAAACTGGCCAATCATTTTCATCCAACTTTGACAGAGGTGTTGAGATTTCAAAGGGAATTAAATTAAGTGCCTAGCCAAGGTTTTGTGAGACAACAGTAGCCAGGCTGGGGAAGGAACTCCAGATCCCTGCCTTTTGTGAGATCTCTCCCGTTCTCTGGCCACGCTGGGACAGTATATACACAATAAACATGCAACACAGCCTTTTCATCAGTAAATTAGGATCAGGTTCTATTATATCCCATGGTCAAGTTCTTCTGTGTCAGTGCAGGTTAGTGACAGTCTGCATGAAAGGCTGTCTGGAATATAATCATTGTGATGTTTCAATAGTTTTGGGATCACCAGACCATTTTGGCCATGATAATTGGGCATTAATAGTTGTCTTCTACTACCTGTCTTCAGCTCCAATGCTACCTAGTCCAAGCCATCATTCACCCTGATTTGCTTGAATTCTGTACACCTTAGAGACAGCAAGCATATTTTTCAGAGCATTCAAGTGCTTGTGTTCAAAGATCCCAAAAAAATTCAGTGATGAAGTTATCACTGAATGGTTTTCCCTTGCCAGAGAACCCTGGGACAGCTGAGAGGAGAAAAGAATCTGAGGAAACCTAGTGTGTTCAAAACACTTCAATGCCTCCCAGTTACTGATTGCTCCAGCCTGTGTTTTGTCTGCAGCTGCAGAGGAAGCAAGCACAGGTTCCCAACTCTTCTGCATGTTCTGTGTGTAACATCCTTGCTGATGCCCAGCAAGATCACTGCACTGCAATTTGTCTTCCAAAAGAAGCATTATACAGTAGTTTCTTACTAGTGGGACCAAGTACCTGTATGTCACTGTGACAGTGATGCTTTCTGTCGTGAAACTGTTTTTAAATAAGCAGTTGGAGCTTACTGGATACCTTATAGCAATTGCTGCTAAATGATGTGCCCTGAGCCTCAGCCGTCAATCAGGAAAGGCAGGGATAAACTCTCTGAACGCAGCTTCTTTCATAACTGAGCCTCATGGCTGTGACTGTCAGCCAAGGAGGGTGGAGAGAACGTCACTGCCGTGGTCCTGAGTCATCTCAAAAATGTTTGTAGGTTCCTTGTTCGTGACACTGCTGGCTGTAAGAGGCAGCAGAAAGCAAGTCCCTTTGTGTTGGCACTGCCAGGGCAGTGGGGCCCTGGCACAGAGTGATGCATCCTTGTTCACCAAACTTCTGCCATAGCACCATAGCTCATTTCCTCTAAGCCTTATGTCCTCTGCTTCTGTAGGGATGCAGGAGAGAGCGATTCAGCGGGCAGAACAGAAGAGGAAACTAGAAGCAGCCAAACAACGAAAAACAGAGGAAAAATTGGTAAGGAAAGTGGAAAATGAAATAAAGTGTTTTTCACATCATTCCAGTTACAAGAAACGCTGATTTAACCCCCGAGTCAGGGACCAAGAAAAGGCCCTTTATCCAAAGCAGGAGTTTTATGACTTGTGAGAAAGCAAATGTCCATCACACAACAAAAGAAGTAGTTACTGCTGCTTTTGCAGCACCAGCCCTGCTATATCATAGGCAGACACTTCATCTTGAAGTTGCAGTTCTAGAAGCAGCTTGCCTTACCACCACCTAAACTTTTTTCACACCTACTCCATGACTGTAGCTTGTCTTTGCTGAGAATGGTAAGGGTGGAAGTGCACACAGAGATCCACTTGATGGGACCTGGCAGTGGTGGGGTTCCCCTCCCTGCCTTTCTTCTCTGGTCACATGCAGCTTGAGGACATGCGGTCTTGCCTAGTAGAAGTCTGCATCTTTCTAGCAAATCTCTGCTGAAGAGGGAAGATACTGACAAAGTCTGTATAGTAAATACACAAATTCTGTGGTACACATCCAGAGGAGCCTTCTTCAAGTTAGGATACTAAACTGTTACTGAAAACATTTGCTAGTAAGTTCCATTAGGATTAGAAAGTGTGATCTTCATTGTTTGGGGAAAGAAATGCTTGGATACCTGTAATGCTGCTTTGTGTGTGGAAATTAAACTTGAGAGCAGGGCCCAGGAATTCAGAACCAACTTCAGTAATCAAATTCTCAATAAATGACTTGGTGTGTGGTTTACATTTTTTTAGAGGAAGAGAGGACAAATACTGTAACTTAGGGCAAAGAAAGATAAACATGTACATACATAGAAAATTAAATGGATAGATATAGATATGTATATAGGTAGTAAAAAGGACAGTCTCTCCTTCCTGTCCCTTCCCCGGATCACTGCACAGATCATGTCTAGTACGTGGAAAAGCCTGCTTCCTTCTGAAGTTTCAGGTGCTGGTCAATACTAGAGGAAAACTAAGGAAGTTTAAAGATCTGTGTTCATGGAAAAGGTCACATGAAACAAGTTGAATTTCACCTTTCTCCATTTCAAGGCCCAGCTGAAGGCTGAACAGGAAGCACGACAGAGGAAGGAAGCTGAAGAAAAGGAAGCACAGCGGGAAAAACGCCGGGAGGAGAGAAGGCAGCAGAAGCTGGTGACCAAATGCTTCACCTGTTTCTTCCCCTTTAGCAGGGATAGGGAAGAAGATCCATTACCCACTGGTACTCAGTCAGCAGCCAGAGTAATGTGAACTGAAGGTTTTCACTGCTAGAGCTGAGTTCCACAGCACAACACCCACAATACAGACACAAAATCTTCTCCCTTTCTGGCAGCGTTAGGGGAAGGGCTGTGTCCCAAACATGTTATGAAGTATGTGCTGTCTGTCTCCTCAGCAGGACTAGAGGTCCCAGCTGCTGGGCATTCTCTGCTGAGATAGAGCCACATAAGCCCCCCACAGTGGCAGCATGTTCAGTCTGCTTTCAGACTGCTTCCACTCTTGTCACCCCTCCAATGTACACAGTGATACCAGTCACAAACACATGATTCAAAAGTAAACAAGCCTGACAGTTATATCAAGGGCAGCTTTCCACCTGAGGAATAGGAGCATCCTCTCCATGGAGCTAACCTAGGAATATCTGCACTTCATTATTGGTACTTGGAAATGAGTTGTCCTAATAACCCAAATAGCACATTTGAAATCCTACAGGAATTTGACCTACAACTCCTGCTTTACTGGGATTGAGTGTTTTAGAACGTTTGACCTTCATTCCTGAGTATCAGTCAAAAGTAATGTTGTACAGTTACGAAATGCCCACATCCCTCCTCTTCTGTTTAGGCTAGATTAAGTGGTAGGGTCCATGCATAACCTCAGAATCATCTTTGGACATTCTTTGGACATCAAAGGAGGTTCCTGCTACATCAGCACTTGTGGTGGCCACAGGTGACATGTCTGCTGCAGTAACTCCACACTGCAGTGCTGATACATAGCCCAAGGCAGTGTCCAGGAATACCATCATCTCCCAGGAGAAGACAGTTTGCTTTAGGACAGTTTGCTTTACTACATGGGGTCATGTGTGCTCTGCAGTGCTAAAGATGATGCAGATTCCTATTCCCTGTCAGGTCAGAACCTCCAGCTCCAATATAACAATATATTGTCATTGCTTAATATCCTCTTCATCCTGAGGGAATTAAAACTACTGCGTTTTGTATTGCAGAAAGAACTGGAGAAGCAGAGGAGGCTGGAGAAAGAGCAGCAGCTCCAGAAAAAGGCTAGAGATCACTATGAGAAGGTCCTTCTCATAAAGCTAGGAATACTGCCATGGAAAAGGCTGAGGGAGCAAGCCAAGGAAAATCTAGTGGTAAGTGCTGAGAGTAAAGGAAATGACTGGTGCCATAGGAGGAAGAGAAAAAGAGTAGATGCAGCACTTAGCAGAAACCTTAATAGGCTTTTAGGCCAGGTAGAGATGGAAAAAGCAAAAATTCTCCCTGCATACCTTGCACTATATTAGTTCTTTAAATCAGCCCATCTGATGATAATCATGAAAAGCCACTAAAAACCCGCAGGGATGGCATCCTCATTTATAGCTGATTAAACAGGATTAAACAGCAAAAAAAAAAAAAAAAAAAATTATATGATGTGCCTGTCAGTGCTCTTGCTCTTACTGACAGCAAAGCTTATCAGTGAGATACCTCCAAGCAACTTCAGCTTCAGGAGTTAACCCTAGCCTATCATCAGAGCTTTCCCTCTCTCTGAAGTTGCTGGTACAGAGCTGGCCACTGCTAGTGGCAGGACACTTTAGGTGATAATCCAATGACCTATTCTATCCTGGCCCTATCCTCAGTGCAGAACAGTGAGTAGCAGCTTCCGAGACCTTGATGCAGGAGTATTGCTAATGAAACATTTCCACACGTGACTGAGTCGGCATCTCTTATCAGGGGGAGACTGGTAACACTCAGCTGTATCCTGAAGATCGAGCCAGAGCCCAGGGCTAAGTTGGAAAGCTTCCATTTAAGTCACTGGAACTGGAGCTCCTCACAGTAGTTCACCAAATGCACAGAGGCCTCCAGCTGGGAAGAAGTAGATGGATACAAGCTGTTCCGTATGTCCACCCTGCTGGTCAGCATTATGGACAGGGTTGGACTAAGCTGTTACAGGCCATTCCTCTGCCCATCCACAATCAGTTAAACTGAGCATCTCATTCAAAAGGGCATTCTTTAGAACTGATGCAGCAGTGGCCTGGTAGAGAGACTGGTCTTGTTCCTTATGCTGACCGCTCTTTGTGGGATCCTGTAAGTTATTCCAGCTGTCAGAAATCTGGATTTTAGGGGGCCCTAAAAAGCTGAGATGATTTTCTAGTGCACCCAGTTTTCTGTGGCTTTATAGTTCGGTAGTCACCAGTTCAGGTAACCAGCTGCTGTCTCTGCTGTCTTCACTCAGGTGGCACAAAGGCACCACAGCCTGGCCCTGCAGAGGAAATACCTGATGACTTGGCTGCAGGACACGCAGCAGAGTCTCAGGGAGAAGATGTGTCGGGCTGATGACTTCCATTCCCATACGTTACTGAGATGGGGCTTCAGGAACTGGCTAAAGGTTGGCCTGCACCACAGTGGAGAAACGATACCAAGAGAGCTGGCTGCTGCCACACTTTCCCCTCACCACAGTGCCCATTCACTCACCTGTAGCACAGTCTTTGCAGAGTTATGCTATCCCCATTCCAGCAACATTATTCCCTTCTTCAGAGACCTTTTCTCAGCTCCTCCCTCTCCATCGCTCTCTTCCACCCAGAATTTTCTCCTACACACTGCTCCTCCACCGACCATTCTCTCACCCTGCTCCCTGCTGATTTTCCTCCACTCCTGTGCCCACTACCCTTCACTGCCACAGTGTCAGCATTGCTCTATTTATTGGGCCAGAGGTTGGGAGAGAAAAGAAGAAAAAAAGCCATTCTCACCTGTTTCTTTGTCCTCCTCTCCAGTACAAGGATTATCTCTCCACTCAGGAGGAGAGAGCAGATACCTTCCACACAGTCTACCTCATGAGGAAGTACTTCTGGGCATGGTTTGATCATATCATGGAGGAAAAAAGGGCCTTATGGGAGAGGCTGAAGATTGCTACTGAACACAGTAACAAGTAAGTGTATGCCCTGACCAGCAGTTCTTCTTACTTCAGTTTAATATACCCTGTAGATTATTTTAGGGACTACTTTTGACCAGTCAGTTGCTCCCCAGGAACACAGGAAAAACAAGTTCTATACTGATGGTGTTTTGCTTCTGTGATATGCACAGACAGCATCAGCTGAGGTTCATGCTAAGTTTCCATGCAGCCTGGAAAAGAAAGTGTAATGGCACCCTTCACAGGACTCTTAAATCTAAAAAAAAAGAGAATACAGTTAACGCCTAAGTAAGGATAAGCAGCTGAAACTTTCTAAGCTGATTAGCAGATCTGACCATGCAGCTTCTGCTAAAAGCTGCCTTAAGAAAATCTTTAAGTACAATTATAGCAAGCAAAATGATTGTGTAGGAATTACAGAGTACTTTTTTGTCCACAGCAGATGATTTAGCTCATAAATCCAAAGTTGATCAACTAGAAATCCTACTTAAGGAGTCTTTACATTTTATGCCATCACCAGCCTGACTTGGCAGCAAAATCTAGAGTAGTCAGTTCTACCAATCATGACCAGAGCTGGACACACCCAGTCCACTCCTTGTCCCATAAAAAGCATTCTAGCAGGAAGAAAAAACTATTGTCAAAGTTCAGCAGAAAACAGAAGTCTGTTCACCTGCCTCACCATGAAAGAGCATGGTACCTGCATACAGTCATGAATAGGCTGTGCCTGTGCACAGCCCCAGTGGGATCTGCACTACCTTGGAAGAAGAATTTAATTCACCCTTTATGTGGTAGAGCAAACCTGTTCTAGCTTGCTGTGTCAGTAAGGTCTGAATAGTGCACAGTTTAACATTAACAAGCCAGCAAACTGGAGGAACCAGGGGAAAGTCAGACCCAGGAAGAGACTGGATTCATTCCACATATGACGTCCTATTAGGAGCATAATCACCTGTCATTCCTCATTATCTCTTCCCCCACTGGCAAAAGGCAGTTCAGACCTTGCCATAACAAACTCTTCCACAGACAGGACTGTTGGTCCCTATTGCCTGTGTGGGAACCCAGGGCAGGGCACCTGTGATGGAGTGATTAAAATCAGGTAAGAATTGGAGCCCAGCTGCCTGCTCTCCCAAGGGATTCGTCTGAACCAAATGAGCCTGCATTTGTCCTAAAGAAACTTCTTTCAGAGGCCCTGTTTATTCTTCACAAAACCTCTTTCATCTTTAGAGTGCTAAGCAAACACCAGCTAATGAATCCTGTCAGAGAGAAGAGCAAAATTCTTGGTGGAGAGGAATAGAAAAGGGCAATATGTTATTCTTCCCCAGCATGATTGACATATCAGTGAAATGGTCTGCACGTAGGTGCTTAACATGTGACAGCCCTGACTAACAGCAGAAAGGACAAATCCTCAAGATTTGAATTCCCCTCTCAAATACAAGTTCTCTTTTGATTGCCTGTTATGTTATGTACACATCTGCACATTGTCACTCTGTTTCTTGTGTCCCTAATTTCTTTAAGGAGACTTACACTGAACGCATTCAAGGCATGGAGGCAGTACCCATTCCTGATGAAAAAGGAAAGGGAAAGAGAAGAAAGAAGAAACCAGCTACGCAGGAGAGTTGCTGAAATTCTCCCCAACTTCCAAATATGACAGAAGAGTCAGATGAGATGAGGAGGAGACAAGATGACCAATTCTGTTCAGTGCTATATCCCTCCTGACTGAAACAAGTCCAAGGGGAAGGCTGACCAAGTACAGAGGGTCTTATATCCAAAGGGAGCTCCCTGTGGCCACTGTTGTTGTAAACAAAGCATAGATGGAAGCTTATCTAATAGTTTCACTTTGCACTTCATGGAGTCATTCCCCTCAAGGTCCTCCCTGGGGAGGACCTCACAAGCCTCTGTAGGGGTGCCTTGGCTGGTGGCTAAGAAGCCCACATAACCAAAGCCTAGTATGGGCTGTGTTTGAGGCTAAGGCCATTTCCACATGCAGAGCTGCAGCACTGACATGAATCCTCCACCATCCAAGGAAGCACAGAACTGAACTGCACCTCTTTTTACCTAAGCAGTAACTCGGTGCTTTTCTCTTGGCAGTACTCTGTAGGGTGACAGCTTGTCCAAAGGGCAGACAGACCTGACTGTCAGCTGACCCCTAACCACTGCTGTGAACTTGGCCACCCAGAGCACAGTTTCTAGCTACCCATGCCAGGAAAGTTTGGATGGGAGGAGGTTAGGGAAGAGTTGTTTATGCAAACCGTATTTGCTAATGATCCAGATCACAGCACTGCATATGGACAATGTAAAACCTGGGTTCTGTTGCAGGGGACTGCCTTGTTAGCAGCACTGGCCAGCTCACAAACACAGTGCTTTGATTGTGGTATCAAGCGGTGATCCCAAGTTTATGAGCCTTAATTGTCTTGTCATTTAAACACTTCCCAAGCTGTTTAATATTTCAGGGTGTATAGTGCAAGTCTGTCTGGGCTGTTTCACTTGATCCAGTACTTCAAAGAAAAAAAGACAAAACTCCAAGGAGAAGGCAGATTGTAGCTTTTACATAAGCTAGAGCTGACATGATTAAAATGAAAGTTTCATACCACTGTTTAACCTTAACCTGCAGCATAATGCAGACAGGGTAATGCTGTTCAGGTACAGTATGTCTTAGCAGCAACATAAGGCAGGAAGCTAGAATCACTTCCCTCTCACAGCCAGATAGGCAAAGCTCTCCGAAAGCATTTGGCAGTACAGGAAGTACTTGAGTAACACCAGGAAGACAACAGTTTACTGTTATCTTGTAACAGATCATTTGTAAAACCCATATATGCACTGAAAGTTTCCAATAAACCCAAATCTGAAATGAATACAACCAAGCTGTTGGTGCAGATTGTGCCAGAAGCCAACTGAAAGCACTGGACAGAAGGCCAGAGCCAGGGACCTAGAGCAGCACTAAGTGCTGCAGACAGAGTGGAATAGGACGGTGGGTGCCCAAGCACAGCAGCACACTCCAGAGCTTTAGCATTGGGAATTTGTCCGTGTGGACACAGGGATGTGGCCAGAGACTCTCCCTGCCCACAAAGCCAGGCTGTCAAGCAGGCTGTTGGTGCAGGTCTGAAGACAGCTGTCACTCTTAGGTACCTCCCACAGCCATCCTCTGCAACACCTGAACATTCCCCATCTCCCAAAGGCACGGTGCAGACCTGACCTGCAGCAGGTCAGACATGCCTGTTCTCTGAGTGCAGGGAGCCGAAGGTGCCTGCGTGGAGTGTGGGCGAGCTCAGACCATCTGGCTGCATTAAGAGGCAGATTGTGAGAGGAAGCACAAGCTGGGAGGGGCTGGATAACTCATGTTGCGGGGAAGAGCGGGCACTGCAGAGGGGGAGCGTTTTTTGCAGAGGACTGAGCCAAACAGGCAGGGAGGAGCAGAGCTGGGGCTGAGCTCCTAAAGTGATGCCCCGAGTGCAGCCAGCAGCCACACCTGGTGCTAACAGCAATCCACTTGCTCTTAGTACATTCTTCCCCATTGAAAGTCTCTGCCATGTAGTGCCCAACGAGCTCCTGAAACTCCTGAACCAGCCCTTATGCTCCCATGCTTCTGCTGGACTTTTCCTCCCTACTGGGGCTTGACAATGAACACAGCAAGGAATACAGCTGTGCTGTATTCCGCCAGCTGTGCTCCAGCCCCACCTAGACCTGGATTCACAGTGTAAGGAAAATAGTGACCTAGAGGACAACAGGTGAGGACAAATCCTTCCTCATCTAGAGAGAAGGCAGCATTCCAGCCAGCCAGAGACAGGACATGCTGCGGCCGTACAGGGAGGAACAGGAGTTTGGAGCAGTAGAGTGGATGCACCCACATGCAGCCTGGAATTGACCCTAGTAACAGGCTGAGTATGTAGTGAATTTACATCTTGCACAGCTAAAAAGGTGCTCCAAACCACTGGCTATTCAGGGGTGTATCCAGTTTACTAAACTGCAGTCTTTCCCCAGCAATGCACATTTTGTCCTCAAAGCCCACAGCTCCCACTCATCTCAATGCCCACTCACCATCCATGAAAATAATGCTGCTTATGTGGAGCACAGCTCCCTCAAAGAACTTGAAGTAGAGTCAACATTTTGAAAACTGTCCTTTGCCTCTAATACTCTCACCTTCCCGGATTTCCTTCTATTCCTAGTAAATTTGAAAGACTCTCCTGACAAGAGGGTCTTTGGCTAGATAATACCATAATACCAGCAGCAAGAAGCTAAAAGATCCAGGAGCTGTGCTTTGAGAGCCCTTGCCTATTGCCAGTGCAAGCATGGAGCTGAAGCCTCAGCTAGATCCAGCTGAGGGACAGGGAAGATGTTCCGGCATCAGGCACATTCATTCTGAACGTGGTCTGAATCAAAAGGGAGATGAGAAGCCTCTTGACTTCCCACACTTGGCTGAAACATCTCATACCTCCTTGGCAGAAGCAAGGCTGTGCCAGATGATGCACAGGATACCCCTAAAATCCCTGGCACAGTGTTGGTGTTTTGCAAATTGACACTCCCACAGGAAGGTGACATGAGAGAGCTTGTCAGATCAAGGAAACAGCTTCAGCCTGCAGCTGTGCCAGAGCATTCCTCCTGCTCCAACACTTGGTTAGATGCAGATGTCAATGCCTTAATGCTGGTCATCAGCCCACACTCTCACAGCTCAGGCACACTCCTGCCTGTCAGCTCCTTGCTTTTCTTAGATAGAGAGGGAGGTGGCTGTACAGCCAGGCTTTCATTCTCCTGCACAGGGATGGGCGGAGGACTTTAATTGCAGTACAACAGCAAATACAGAACCTTGAAGTGATTGCAAACTCCCCATCCTCTACTGACACCTGCCCTCCAGAGTGCTTACATGGTTTCCCAAAAACCTTAACCACAGAAATACCATCTTCCCATTAAATCTGTACACCAGTCACTTCCAAGTCCCCCATGTCCTGCACAAACTGGATCTGAAAGAGTGCCTGAAGTATTAAACAATTTCCTCTGCTCTCTCTAGGCAGGGAGAGACAATAGCCTGGGAGGGGTCCAGGGACCACTGCAGTGTGATCCACGGCTCACATCTTTGCAGACCTGTTATCCGTTATGGGCACCCGCCCCAGCAGTGCATGCTGGCCTCCCCAGCACAGGAGCTGCCACCCCAGACACGGCCCTGCTTTGCAGGGGCAACACAGCAAGCCATAACAAGGGAAAAAATAAAAGCTGGGGAGAGACAGAAGTGTGTTGTGTCCCCATCAACAGCACTGGAGTTCACAAAGCTAGCTATGCTTGCATGTCGAAGTCTGACACCCTTCTGCAAACACCAGTCTCATTCAACTAAAACCCTGGTGGAAGATCCTTGCTGTCAGCCGTGCAATGTTACCTTCAAACAGAAACAGCTGAACAGCAGACAGAAGTACCACCCAGGCAAATCAAAGCAGACCTCTGGAACAGTCAAAGGCACCTGTGATTCTACTCATTAAAAGTCATCTTGCCTTTCAGCGGCTGTCCCAAGACACCAACAGAATTAAAGGCTACATCTCTCCCCACTATCTACCAGGAGAATACCCATGTCATTTCCGAACACGGCTTAGAAAAGGGTTTAAAGTAAGAGATTGTTCCTTTTTGGGGTTTCTGGCTGTATTATGTGGGCATGTGTCAGTGGGAAAGCAAGACACATGACAAACAGGCTAGGAACCTGCTCAGATACCGATAATGGATTGATAGGATGAAAGATCCCCATTCAAATTCCTACCATGAGGGAATATCCCTAGTTTCTAGGATGCTGAGAACTGCCAGCAGGTCTCTGTTTCATCTCAATACCAAGAGACCCAAAAGTCAACTTTTGCCAAACTGGAAGAACATTTGTTTCCCAACTTTTTCTTAGCCTGTTGCTCCCTTATTCCCAAGTCCAGCTGACAGCTGAACAGCCATGAGATGGTGACAGCTTCTGGTCATTTGGCTTGCCTGCGTGTGTTGGCATAAATCAGCAGGCCACTCTGCAGATCATTTCCATTAATTTATTTTGATTCAGTTGATACCCATTTGGAAACACTGAATATGATGCAAAATGGACACAAACATACACACACCAGTCTCTTCAAAAAGGCTCACAAATGTTTCACAAAGTTTCTTCCTAAAGCTCAGGTTTTAAAAGCAAACAAACAAACAAAAACTTTCCGAGGTAGACAGCTCTTCCAGAGCCCATCACTCCTCACATTATCATTAGAGCAATTCCATAAAGACAAGATCTTTGGGAGGCTGAATTCCCACATTTCAGGAAGAACTTCACCTGTCTGCAGAAAGATTTTTGCTGCACGAACATCCTGGTAGCTGCAAAAAAAAAAAATCCTAAGTAACTGTAGAATTTTTCACTGAAAGGAATACAGGAAAATGCATCCATAATCACACACGCTTCCTGCCCTAATGAGGCAATATACATTCATATAGGAGGAAAAAACCAAGCACATTATTAAGACATTAGGCAGTGAGGCAGTATCCATTTTATCTTCAGAAGAAATTTTACAGCAAATGGTTTCATTAAGACACTTGAAAGCAACCTACTTTGAAGGGAAAAAAAAGCACCATCATAGCATGAAGGCTGAAATGTGATTAGGAGTCACAAGCAGCACCAGCTCAGGCTCACCAGTGACTTTTGTCATTTGAGGACAAGTTAAATGGAGAAACAGTCGATGTGGGGACCTGTGACTAGCCTACAAAAAAGCACAGTGCAGGAAGACACAGTTAAAGACCGCCAAGCCACCACTTACAGGGTGTATCTAATGGTGCACTGTTCCTACTACAGACACCGAACAGTGGGGTGTTGGCATTTGGACACAGAGGGTGTAACACTACAACACCAGAAGCCTGGCCCCCTAAGAGCTGCCTGGTCTGCCGAAGTCCACACTATTTGTAGAACAACAAACGCCTCTTCAAAGGTCATGGGTAAAGCAAGATAAACTAACTTCCAAGTCTGGGTGGAAAAACATCAGGGCTGGCTATTACCAAAATCCTTCCCTGCTCTTCATCAGCTTTAAGTCCTCTCTTTATACACAGGGAAAACTTTCCAAGAGCCAGTAGGGTACTGTTTTCTGCACTGCCAGGCACAGTTTTACAGGTGAGACACTGCTCCTTGCCTAAAGGCCACAACACAACCCACAAGTCAACTGTCACATGCCGACTGCTCCCACTGCTCCAACCCCCAGACAGCATGGATCTAGGCAGCTACTAACACAGGGAGCCCAAGGACTGACTCTTTATGCCTAGATTTTAACATTTTTCTACCACCATGGTCAGTACCAAGCTCAGCAGGAAATTACTCAGCAAAGAAACTGTTCCTGAGCACACCAGATCACAAGTTTGCCCTTGCAATAACTGCAAAGGGAGCATTACTCTCCAAGGGTTTCCTGCTTATTCTCAGAGATGTTAAAAGGAGAGTTCCCAAGCATGCATCTGAAGGGATTGAAACTCTTCCGCCCATTTAGATGCCTTTTAAATATCCTATTACTTTATGCTTCTCATCTCCCAAGGCATTCACAAAGCAAATCCTTTCAGGAAGAAGAGGTAAACAAATGCCGTTAAAGAAACAGTCACCATTGCTATGCAGATTACAGCCACCTGAACTTCCTGTTCACTGAGAAATCAGCACTGCATTTTCCTCCCATAAAAACCCCATCCTTACAACCCTTTCACGCCCTGAATGGTTTCAGTTCCCCCCGGAGGCAGTGCAACAAATGAGATCTACTTGAGCACTTTGCCCGCACTATACTGGAGCATGTTTGACCAAGGTATGAAATGGTTACATTAGTCTCAAGTCCTTTGATCCTAATCTGCACTCCAAGTTCCACGGTGCCTGGGAGAACAGCCCTGAGAGTCTCAGTGTAAGCAGTTCAGATGAAACCTCCCAATCACTAAGAGCTCATTGAGAGACATGAGACAAGACTACACTGACAGACAGGCTGCAAAGTAGAAATCAGTCTACTGTGGGTGCAAGTGAGTACCACAGGGTCAGCAGTGCCAGGGAAATGCCCTGCATCTGCTGTGCTTTCTCCCAGCCAGTAGTAGCAGGACTCTGAGAAATCACTTATCTCAAACCTGCAAAAGCTCCCAGAGCTCTTTCAGCCTGTGGGTGCATGATTGATTCCTGTGCATGATTGATTCCTGTGCATGCAGCGCACAGGGACAGACAAATTGGCCGTCTCCACTGCAGGGGATTCATTTAGCCCAGGAGGTCTTTCTGCCTTAATCTTCCTCAGTGCCAGCAGGGTAAGATCTAAGAAGATCCTGCTAGCCCACAGCATCCTTATCTCCAGGGTTGCCAAGCTCCAGTTCATCTCAGCAGGCATCACAAAATACATATGTGCCTTGGAAACATTTACAGACAAATCAAGGGGAACCAACTTTGCCTCAATTTGAACTCCTAGGATCAGGCTTCAAACTCCAAACAAAAGGTCATAAAGGAACACTGCACAGTCCAGCTAGGTGCCTTTTTATTCACATTAGGGTCAAGGAAGTGGTCAGAACCTCTTAGTGCTTGGTTAGAGGTAAGAAGCAGGAGAGCTCTCCCTTTACCTCCTTATAAAGAACTGCTCACAGGATGAAAAGGGGCAAGAGGAAATAAGGGAAATTCAGTAACTCTGTACAGCCACATTCCAGATGCAGCTGCTCCTCAGTTATCTGCTGGTTATAAAAAGTGCCACTTGAGGAAACCAAGCAGTACAAAGTGGGACACGGTCTTTACCTTAAACTGGGACATGTACCAAGGAGCACTCACAACAAATTTGGCAGGGATCTCAAGTGACACCCCCAACCCTGCTTTCTTTTGGCACCATGCACCATCCATCCATTCTTCAAAGCTACTGCACAGTAGCACAGTGAATGTGCATTGGTTGCCCAACATTCCCCAGCTGCCTGCCACGCCCGTACAGTCCGGGGCAGGCCTGACCCGTGCATCCTGCACACATCTGAAATCACCATAGCTAGGACAAAGCTCTGATCTCTGCTTTTCTACCTTAGGCCCAGCCTGTAATTCTCATGCCGTGGTCCCCAGCTCTTCCAGCCAGACCCTTCCTATTACTGCAGGGCCAGCAGCATACATAAAGGGTTTAAAACAAAAAGCAACAAAAAATCCCACCCATGAAATCCAGAAACCACTGCCACCAAAACATTGTTATTTCGGCTGAAGCTCAAGTCCAGGCCATAATACAGTTGCAGGCTGATGAGGAACAAATGGCATTCTTGCAGAGCACATTTTAACAGGTTCATTCACCTGCCAGTACAGGTCATCTATCCTAAAAACAGACACCTCCAACACATCCTCTACCTCTCCCTACGTACCCTAAGGCTGATCTGCTTCTTGGCTTGAGAAAACAGATCTACAGTCAGGCAGCTCCACAGTAACTGGGTTGAGAGGAGACAGCAACACAACCAACCAAGATGCTACCTACCAAACATGCTGCTAGCAGAATTGCCTGCTCTCCCACAGACCCCTTTCTCCCACAGACAGAAGGAGAAGGTAATTTCCATAAAGCTACAATAATACCAGATGGACTACACTCTTGTTTTGCCCTCAGAATTCACTGTTACCTGTTGCTTCAAAACATTTCCTTACTTGGTGTATTTACCTGCTGTCACGTGTCACAACCCTTATCAGAGCAGAAACACTTTGAGAGAGCAAAGCCTTCAAACCAATACAGACCCAGTTTACAGGATGAACAATGGGATTTCTTTTCACTCATTTAGACAGACAGGAATGGAATAACAATTTTAGGTGTGAAGAGGTGAAGGGATCTTACAAAGCCCTACAGGAATGTAGCTCACAAAGGCACTTAATAGAAGCATGTACACAGCTGGATGGAATAAGAGATAGTAAAAATAAATAAATAATTGCACCAGAGAGGAGAGTGCTGCTCAGTAACTGCCTAGACAGTCTCTTTTGGCCAAAGAGCCTGGTTTCTGCAGGAGTCCATCTATTATCTGTATCCAAAGTTCACTCTTTTGACATCTCCAAAATGCCACACATAGGTACAAGCCAGGGATTCTTTAACCTTTGCAGGAACCAGTGCGCTCTCTTGAAGCCCAGCAGCAGGTTCCTCCTGATGCCAGTGTTCATATCTAATGAAAACTCAAGTTCTCAAAACCTTGTGCTCTTCTTGCTGCTTCCCACAGTGGAAAAAGGCAGCAGACTCCTCCTTTCCCCATCTGCACATATGGCTTTCTGCATCCTATTTCTGGCTGACAGCGTGTGAAGAACCATTCCACCTGGGAAAACCTCTGGTGTGGTCGGTGAGGGGACAGGCAGCCCACACACCGACTGCAAGGGAAGGTTGTGCGAGGAAGGAGTCCTGGAGGGAGGGGCTGCTCCCCTGCTAAACAAAGTCAGTGAACTACAACACAATGCCATCTGCAGAAAGAGGAGTGTCACACGATGTCCTCGGCAGAGCGCTGTGGAGGAGAAGACCCCAGGCTCAGGAAGTGGCCCCAGTTGCACAGGAGTCCCCGGTTATACTGGCCAGTGTCTATCACTAACCCGCCCAGCAGTCTGCGCCCGGTGTTGTCCCGCAGAGCCAGCCGAGCTTCCCTCTCAGTCACGTTGTAGCTGATGTTCAACAGCTGGATAAGGAGGATGTATCCCATGCCAGCTGTTACAATGGCACAGTACCATACACAGGTGAACGACAGAGCAGAGCTGGCAGCAGGAGAAAAAGATGGGAAGGAAGCCATTTAGTACTGGAGCAGCTGCTTTAAAGTGACTTTCCCTGGTAATCACTATCCTTTCAAATCCCTGTCTACATCTGCCACAGTGATCTCACTTTGCTGCTTTCATCAGATAATCCTTAAAGGCTTTCTCAAAATTAAAGCTTCAGGGCTTACTTAATGAGAGCTTTTACTGCTACCAGAGCTACTCTTGTACATTGCTGTCACACAACCTAGCTCTTTACTCTTCCTTTTGTAAAGGTGCTTGGGTCTTATTTAAGGACCCCAGGATGCTCACACTCCACAGGCCATGAGATGGAGTAATCAAAGGAAGAGTCACTTGTGTACTAGCAGTTCTCTGCTCATCTGTGGTAGTGCTGGTCTCTGAACTCATGTCCAACAGCTCCCACCAGCCTCCCTGCCAGACAGGGCATGTTCTAGGCAGATAACTTGGAGGACAGTCACTAGATAACTAGTGAGGAATGAGAGGGAGAGAGCGCATGTGGATTCCAGGCTGCAGACTGTTACCTGCATCTGGGGGTAAACATATTTACAAGTACATCTATATATAACACAAGAAATACTTCAAATCTCAGCTCCTTCAACTTTTCCCAAATAAATGGCGAGCTTTCTCCAAGTCTCAGGCTGCCAACCTTGGCAAAAGCAGAGACACATCTTTGCTTTCCAGGGTTTTTTAGGGAGCACTTTGTGTTCAAGTTTGACAGCCAGCAGAACAAGGAGCAGGAGCTAAGCTGCCTGAGCAAGTCTGCTCCCACCCCAGCTCTCTCCCAGACAGACATCTCACCTGTAGTCAGAATAGGCCCCAGGGCAGTAGAACAATGCCACAAATGGTGTTCGGCCCCTACAGATGGTGTGCAGGGTCAAGGTAATCCCATACACAGAGGTAAGCATGAAGAAGGAGAGTGCAAGGATGAAAGCTTGATGGTTGTGCTCCCCTACGCAGCTGTTAATCCTCCAAAAGGAAAGAAGAGATTACTTGCTTAAAAAAAGAAAAGGAACTGTCTTCTATTTCTTCTCCCTCCCCCAGCTGTCAGAGAACCTGATTTCCAAGGTGCTTCCATTCAACATAGGCTATAAACTTTGAAACACATTCAAAGAAGCTTTGTAACTTTATATAGAAAAGTAACAAACACAAGACAATAGACCTGTAGGGTAACAGCAGCACACTGTTTGCTTCGAATTTTTAGCAAGGGTAGTATCCTTTGTTGAGACACATTATACCCAAAAGGCAGCTTTGAGTTCCCTTGCCCCAGGAGAGCACTAAAGCAATTTAACTGCAGGATTGCTAGTGCTCCACAAGCCAAGTCAAAAGAAAAAAAACAAATCCAAGAAAACCTATACCAACCCCGCCCCCCCTCCCTACTGATGAAAAACAGAAGACAAGTAAAGGCAGTTCTTAAGTATGCTGTAGAAGCTTTCAGCTCTCAGGTCAACGCACTTAGAATAAACAGTTATTCTAACTGTTCTTTTAAAGGGTAAATACAAAGCTTTTTGTATTTAAAGAGTGTCATAAGGTCTTGCACATAGCAAAGACAACTCTATTTACCAGGGAGTGTAAAAAAAGAAGCTAGTTTTAAAAAGGAGGGAACTCGAGAGAAAGAGAACACCGGGAGCCTCAGCAGTGCAAAACCTACCAGACACAGTGATGGTCCAGCCTCCTCACACACCTGCCACAAAGCCGGCAGTGCCCTGCTCGGGCTGGCCTGACCAGCTGGCATTTAGTGCACCAGTCCTTTTTCACACCTTCTGGCTGCTCAGCTGGCATCCTGCAATAACCTTTAGCCTCCCCATTCACAGCACGACTGCTGGCAGCACCTGAGATGCCATGGAGCCCTCGAACACTCTTATTGGGCAAACCCTGGTGCGATGGCTTCTCGTCTGTCGGGATGGGAAGGTAGCCAGGGTCCTTCTTGGCTCGAGACAGGGCTGCAAGCATAAGAATTAACCCGCACGTGAGAGCGACCACTTGGGAATATTCCACGTGGCCCCGGGGAACCACCTCCCGGAGAAACACATAGTACATATAGCCCAAGGAGAAGAGCCCCAGGCTCAAGAAGAAGAGAGTCCGTTCCTTCCTCCGGTGGGTGAGGTAGTAATACCACAGCACCACGACGGGCAAGGACGTCAGGATGATGAGCCCCAGCAGGAAGTGCAGGGCGGCAACGTGGAGGAAGACGGGCAACAGGACGAGCGGCGGCACGAGGCTCACGTTGATCTTCACGGCCCCCGAGAACCACGGGACCCGCAGCCGGTCCGCGATGGTGTCGGCGATCCTCTCCAGCGTTCCCGGGGCCAGGGATTTGCACGTCAGCCACCTGTGAGCGGGGGGAGCACAGCGCCGGCTGGCACCGGGGCAGCCGCGCTCCCGCCGCCCTGCCCCTGCACCGTCCCGCTCCCGCCGCCTCCCCTTGCCCTGTCTCCCGACAAGTTTCCCAGGAAGCGGGGCGCGGTTCCCCCGCCCTNCCGCGTCACGCGGGGGCACCTGCCTTAAAGCGGCAGCGCAACAGGTGCCGGCCGCGGGGGGCGGCGCCGCGGGGCCCGGACCCTCCGCCGCTGCGCCCCGGTGCTGGACGCGCGGCCGGGAAAAGTTTCTCACCGCACACCTTTAACCCGACCCTGCACTCCCCCCCTACCCACACCCT
>VYXC01006384.1:3790490-3814833 GCA_013397175.1 Platysteira castanea
AGCGGCAGCCCCACGGGGATGCCGCCGCCGGGAGGATGTCCCGCAGTCGGGCGACCCCCGGGGCGGCGGGGGTCACAGCACCGGTACCTGTCGCAGCCGTCGTCCAGCTCCTCGCAGTCGCAGCAGCACGCCGCCAGGTGGTTGCGCTGGCCGCGCCGGTCCACGTATTCGCAGCAGCAGAGCGGCTCCTCCATCGCCGCCGCCCGCCCCGTCCCTCCCGCGCCGGACCCTCCGCCGCTGCGCCCCGGTGCTGGACGCGCGGCCGGGAAAAGTTTCTCACCGCACACCTTTAACCCGACCCTGCACTCCCTCCCTACCCACACCCTGTGTTTGCAGGGTGCCTGACGGGCTGAGCACTGCCCCAGCCGGCGCTGCCCTCCAACCACGGCCCAGACTCGACGGAGGGCCCCCTTCCCTTTTCTTGGATTTTTTTGCCTATATTCATCTTCTTTCCCTCAACCTGCTTAGAAAACGCTTGAAGCACATGAAAAGGTGTTTCATCATCAGCGGGCACACCACGCGGAAGCGCTGAAACACTGAAGCACTGAAGCACAGCCCTTGATGGAGGGAAAACACCGAGGGCTGAAATTTCTCTGGGAGAGCTAGAAACATATGGCAGAAGGCAGCCTGCCAAAGCCTGCAGTTTGCAAGAGATATCAAACTTTTTCTTGTTAATTAATCTTAGGCGTATTCATCTTAAGATGGTGACTTGTTTCACAAGGTCCCCATTGCTAAAAAAAGCCTATGAAGATCCCGTGGCTGTGAATCCACTAACGTTGTTTTTTCTCCAAAATGCTCTTCACCGACGGTTATTTCCTATGTTGACATAAAAAGCTGCGATTTCATAGAGACAAGCCCAGCTCTCCACTGAGGGTGTTTTTCACCCTCCGAAATGTTCAGATCCGCGTTCACCAGCAGTACAACTGCCCTCACTCACTCACCGTGGAATGGATCCATGAGCTCTGCAATGTTTGGAAGTGAGAATCCCCGGGGTGGAGGGCTGGCAGGACAGACAAGACTGCCAAGCTACGGCAATGCAGAACCCGACTTACTTCTTCCACAAACCTTTATTCTGTGCAGCTTTCAAGCTAAACAGTAAAGAGTCCAGAGGAGACAATTACAATCCCTACCCCACAAGTCCTCACACACATGTGTTCTTCAGACATCTTGAACGAAAAGCCGATGTGGCTATTAACTCTCAGTCTTGCTGCTCTGTGTCCTGTTCAAGTGGTCAAAGCTTCTTTGGAGCATGGAGAGGGAAATCTTCAGCTGTGAAGATACAACCATCCCCCCCCACGAATTACTTAAGTCAGTCTCCTGCATGGGTGAGTGATATCAGGAAAATAAAGTCTCCCTCCTCCTTTTCTTTTAAAGATTTCATGTGATTTCCTCCTCCCTGTTTCCATAAACAGTTGGCTTACTGTGCTCTCCTAACAGCTACACTCTGTAGAGTTTATAAATACTAACAGTCCAGGATGATAAAGTCTTAACACCTCACCAGACAACAGCACAGAAGATAAACCACCCCACTCATTTTTAGTCACAGATAATGTTCAGTGCAAATACTCCAAGGAACATGGCAGCGCAACATGAATTTTCTTTTAATACGTGGCCCTCCTAGTGCATTTTTGTGCACAAAATGTGTTTAGATTATTGACAACCCTCAGAAAACACAAGGTAGCAAGCACTAAGACGTGTCAGGACTTCCACATAGAAAGTGTTATTCTGGATGAAACAGGTGAGTAAATTCTCACTTTTCTTTTTTACACTGTGTGTTCAAAAAGCACTTAACACTTCAGAATTAGGAATTGTTTGGATAGTAAGCAGAGAAAATAAAAAGGGCACAGAAACCAGAAAACTTTGTCTCTAAAGTGAAACTCCAGCACTCAGGCTTTTTCAAGTTGTGATCAAAGTGGTTAATTAATAGATTAATAGCAGTTGTGTGTGCAGAGACACCTCTAAACAAGGAGTATAAAAAGGGGCTTCTTTTCCTAACCTCCTTTAGTACATGGAATAACAAAGAGCAAACAATGGAGAAAGGTACATGTCAACTCCTCCTTCAGCTTTCCTAAACTAATAATTTATTCCATTGCATTTTAAGATTTAATAAAAAGTTAAAATCAGAACATTCATGGGTGGAAAGTAAAAACTAAAGCATCAGTTTACTGTCCTTCAGTTACTGAGTTGAAATTTCAGCCTAGGGATTTTAGGGATTTAACAGTCATGGACTTCAGGATCAGAGACACAACAGTATTCAACAACTTTTTTTTTTTGTGTGTCTCTAGTGTACAAGAGCCTGAAATTTTAAGTTACTGTGAAGGAGGATTAACTTCTATGGAGCCTCTCACAAACATATGAGTCTGCAGAATTTATTTATCTTTCACTGGAGATTAGGTGCCCCCTTGATACCACTGCTAAGTGAAGCTCTTGCCAATATCTAGAAGAGCAGTGGGGAGCAAAAGCAAGGATAAACCTGAATGAAGAAACCCCATAATAAGATGGGAAAACACTCAACATCTTAATATGAGTTTTCTTAGAAAAGGGAATCTGTTTTGAAATACTCCAGTCTTTGCTTTGGTATGATTCAGAACTGCATCAACACATCTCTTAAGCACTTGACAAGTTTAAGGAAATTGACATGGATTCTTACATCTTACTCAAAAAACCCCAAACCAAACCAACCAAACAAAAAACAAAACAAAAACCAAACAAGCCCAGCCCAAAAAACCCAAATGAAAAAAACCCCAAACAAACAAACAAAAAAAACCAACAAAACCCAACAACGAAAAACCAAAACACCAAACCAAACCAAACAAAAAGCCCCCAAAACAAAAAAACCCCAAGAAACAAAAAAACCTTCCAACTGACAAATTCAAAACCAAACCAACCCAAAATATAAGAAACATAAGGACTGCCCAGGGCAAAACAGATAAGAAAACTTTACCTAGCATCAGACCACATCAAACAAAGCTATGATAACAAAAAGGAGAAAACTTGAGTTGTCAACAAACAAGATCATCACCAGGAAAGAGTCAGACTTACCTGCTCAAGCATTTCAATTGAGTCTCTTAAAACTCCCTTCACATGTTTAACCTGTTCCTTATCATACTGAGGGATCTCCTCTTTTGATACCATTTCTGGGGATATGCTGAAAAAGATTGAGATTACATCAGAAACATGAAACAAGCGCCTCGATGCCTTTTTAAAAGCAACTGTTCTCTGCCACCATTGCTCTGCCATTGCTAAAAGCATCCTCTTACAAAAGCCACATAAAAAGCTGCCTGCAGCTGAATTTCAATCCCAGTTTTCTTGAAGCTAGTACCTCAGACCTTTGTAGACAACAGCCACCAAGAAAAAAAAAACTGCGCTGATGTTACATTTACGATGTAAGGTCCACACTTCAGGGAGCAAGATCCTTCTTATGAAGAAAGTTGCTCTAACCAGTTCTGAGATGGTCACTATGGGAGGTCCCTACACCCCTTCCAGTCTCAGCATCAGGATATGGTTTTTAACTTATTTGTTGATACTGTATTCAAGAGGAAGTACCATCTTTCTGTGTCTGAGTACAAAAGGCACACAACATGGAAATTTTTGAAGGAGAAGAGATTTAGCAGGAGACTCACAGAAACAAGCTAAAAAGCTAAATGAATCTTCAACATTCCATTTGAGAACATGCTGGTTCACACAGGATGAACACTTTGGTTCTGTGATCAGCAGTATGATATTCACAGAAGATGAGTCACAGCAGGCTGATAAATGCAAACTAAGGTTAACATTTCTCCCAAAACAGCTTGTCAAAGGAAAGATTTATTACTGCAAGATGCAGTCAGACATGTCACTGGATTTCAGCACAGACCACAGAAGTAAAGCAAGCCCCAGTCACTTCTGAAAACTTGCCACTGAATTTCATTATTTAGAATTTATTTTTTTAGATCAGATTTTCACATAAGCTGAAGAAGAAAGCAAGCAAAGATTGTGAATTCAACTTACTTCAAAGAGCTTTCCTCCTGAAGCTGGACATGATAGAGGGATTGAGCTGCATGCTCTATCTTTGACAGTTTGAGGAACAGTGTTATATTCAGCAAGACCAAGAGCAGCAAACTGTAGAGAGAAGAGAACAAAAATCAAGTTTTGTAACAATTTCAGTTGCAATGCTACAAACACAAAATCATGGCTAAAGACAGCTAAGGAAACAGGATCCTCCCAGAATCCTGGGAGAAAAAAAGTTGTGGAAATTAATGGGAAATCAATATCCATCTGGAAATTAATATCTATCTGAAAAATTCTTAGCAGTCACCATTAAGCTGGGTAATAGCAAATAGAAATAACAACAGTATCTCTTCTTGTAACTTTTAAAATTAGGAATTAGTAAATTCTAGACTTTTGTTTTTTTAATAGGATCAGACCTTAGAAAACCTGTAAGGTAGACTAGTTTAGCAACTCAGCATTTTCACTCTGCATGTCATTTCCAAGTCAATCCATTCCCCTTTTATACCAACATGTTCCACTCAAATGAGGTTAAGATTTATCATGCTACATGCAATGTTAACATGCAAATGAGGAATAAATGCAGATAAAGATCAAGACGAGCTTGAGTCAAGCAACATTTTAATGCAAGCGAGTACTTACAAGACACTCATTACTACAATGATGGTGGTGGTCCTACTTACTGCATCTCTTTTCCTTCCTATAGGGCATGGAAGAGAACGGGGGTTAAAAAGTACTGAAGAACAGTCCTAAAGGATGCCTGCAGATAGATACATGTTAGTGCCCAGCACTTCACACAGAATAGCTCAACAACTTCTGATGGAAAAAAAAAACAGGACATGTAGGTGCACAGGATCACCTCCACCATTCACCAAGGCATTTCTGCAGTCATCTCTGGGAAGTTGGGTGAACAGTCAGGCTCTTCGATCACAATTCCCCCTACCCCACTGCTGGGGAGAACAGAGTGCTGGGGCATGGTCCCATATTAAACCTGAATAGCCTGAGAAGGCTGCAGTCCATCCATTCCTAACATGCATTCAGCACATGTGCTGCTAGTCACACACAGCAGAGACAGGCTGCAAAGTGGCTTTCTCCTGCTTGTTCTCCTGCTCACATTCACCTCTCTGACAACCAGTGTCAGTCATTTTCCTGTAACTTGTCCCATCCTTACTGGCTTGGTTTATCTATTGTCCTGAAAACAGCCTTTCCAGAGGCCATCTGCTATTCGTCAGGCAACAGGGATCAGACACTACTGAGGGACAGAGTGTTCATGTTCTCTCCAAACTGAGCACCTATCATTGTGGGCAAGCTGATCTTTAAATATAATTCCAGTCTTGCACATCCTGCCCTGGACAAAGGACATACATAAAAGTTGTAGTGTACACTGAGAGATGCTCATCTGAAAAGGTGGAGCAGCAGTAGCAAAATTAAGTAATTAGGAAGCAATTTCAGACAGGTAAAGAGTCCTTTACACATGCTGCTGATCCAATATTCTCTCAGGGCTGTACTAAGTGTTGTCTTCCCCTTTAGGGAAGTGCACATGCTCCTAGTTCACTGATTACAATTCAATTTCTGTCATGGAATCCACCACTCCCTAGTGCAAACTAGTGCACAGATGTTCCTTATCTATCTAGATGGAGCTAATATTGTATATGCTGGTGGCCAAGTCTGTCGTGCCTAAGGGCAGTGGAACTGCAAGAAATGCTTCAGTGACCCAGAAATTACAGAAGCATATGGGAAACAGACTTCTTAACATTAGAAATAAATAATCAAAACTGAGTTGACAAGGCCAAGAGACAAGTAGCAAAGTTTAATCAACTCATGACCAGTGTGTGCAGTTATTTGAAGGAAAAAAAAACAATTTTTCAGACACTTTACAAGAGTCAGGTTAATTTTTTTTTTCCTGATCCAATCTCATTTTCAATCCTTTGTAGATACAGAACAGCATTTTAGATTTTGGTTGATTTTTGTTTGTTTCAAAGCTGAAGGTGATATTAGGCTTTATTTCATGAGATACTCATGATAAAAGTGATCACGCATGCTCCAAATCTACTTTATGCAAGCTTGAAGAAGCTTGAACTTATTAAAGCATTTGCTATCACACCAATTACATCAAGACAACAGTAATATATACACAAGTGCTACTCTTGCACTATTTTAAGAGTTACACTTTCTTGAACACACCTTTTGGAAAACACTTGATATAAAAAATTCCTACCTATTATGCTGCCCTGGGACTCTACTCCCATGTCACCAGAGGGATGTTGGGAAGAACGTTTGGGAAGTGATTCTGCCAAACCCCGGTGTAAATTGCGTCGCCTTCGTCTCAGAGCAAGTAATTTCCCAGAGTCTTCTATGGACTGATTAATTGCATATTCCTCCATTAGGAGATCTGATTCTGCAGTGGGCAAAATAAGGTTACTGAACTGCCAAAAGGAAAGCCAGAAAGCTGAAAAGCATAGCACTGAAGACAAATTGTGAGATATGCAGGATAGCAGCGAGAGGAACAAGCACACTTTCCAGCACATGAACTGAAAACAGGTAATTGGCAAAGTACACCCTGACCTCCACCCCTGTTCTATTTGCTAGAGGGCACTTGGAACACTCTGCAGAGGTGGTGCACACTCAGCCCAGGCAGGATTGTTCAATGCTATGCCAGACAGCAGTTGGAAGAGCAGTGCAAGACACTGTTAGACTGAGACTAGGAATTGTGTTAGACTGTGAGCTGGCAGCCATGGCTGGCCAGGCTGTGAACAGACACTCATGGAGCCTGCCAAGTGCCACTGCTTCTCTTCTCAAATGCCCAATCAAGGAAATTCTTAGAGATAAGCACATGCAGTTGAGAATAACAGCTTTCCTGCTGCTCCTCATGTTTCCTCCTGAAAGCAATTATGACCAGGTATACAAGAGCCCCTTGTTAGCCACAAGGCTTCTTTCATGCCCTGGAACTGGCAGATACATTGATGACAGGAAGTTCTGTCTTCAAGATTGCTTAGGTGCTGCCTTTTTTCCAAGCCGTTCGTCAAGGAGCCAGGTCTGACAGACACAAAAACATACATAGCAAAAGGAGCCTCCTTACTCCAGCACAAAGAAGAAAATCTCTCACCAAGTTGTTTGAAGTTTTCCTGTATTCCTCCCCAGGTATTCTTCTCGATTACAGACTTCACAAGGCCCCAAGGCTGTTTTTTGTACTTCACTTCTGCAGAAACCCTAGCAAACAGAATACAATAATGAAAGAGTGCTCTTCTAGGTGACACCATGATAGCCAAAATCTCTCATGAGAAGCAGGCCTCCAGCTTATGTCTAAAATCTGAAATACCAACTGGAACTGCCATCGCTCTCCAGCTGGGCAGTAATTTCACTGAAGAAAAGCAAGAGACAGACAGTAGCAAAGACAAAATCTCTAGCTAAAGCCTCAAAATCTGAATGTCCAAGTTACGGGAAACATTTTGGAATGTTTTCCTTCAGACTCAGACTAGAAGACAATTTCTACCCTCTGAAGCATTCTCATTTTAACACACATTTAAAATAGGATTCAGGCTTCCAGATAATAAATTTGTGATTTTTACTTTGTATGTGTACACATGATGTATTACATGGGCACTACAATAGCAAAAGGTAAAATTCTTTATCACCACTCATACATTAAGGGCTCACATCCTACCTTCAGTGGACAGAAATTAAAATCTGTTTCCTTGTAAGCATGACAGAGGGAAATGCTCACAAGGAAATGACATTCCTACTTTGCATTCCTCAGGTCAAGCTAATCAATAATGCTTCCAGAATAAAAATGAACTGGACTAGAATCCTTCAGAGGAATGCTTCTAACAACTGAGTGAATCCCAAAGCTCTTTATAAAGGACAAAAGGATAGCGTGTGATTTCAGTCAAGAACACTGACCATTCTAGATTATACTTTTTTCAACTTTTTAAGTAATCTTCCAAATCAATATAAGCCCACTGCGTTTCTAGTCTAACAAAATAACGCCTTTCAAATAGAGTTTCTGCATTTTAAGCACAGTTTAGTCAGGACAACTGTAACATCACCATGTGCCTTCAGTTCTATACACGCATGCTCTGTGCACCATGCTAATACCCAGGTTTTTACTCTTACCCTAGTTGTCATGTGTGTCAGAAAAAACAAGTCTAGGCCTCAAAGAAGAACAGTGATTCACTCAAAAAAAAATCCAAAGCAGTCTTTCAAGGAGCTTTCTTCCCTTCTGCTCCCAGTACAGAGAGAGTTCTCAGTAGTTTTATAGCCTGAGATAAGCCAGAATAGAATCCAGGCTTGCTAACCTTTCCTGAGTACTGATTAAGTTTGAGATAAAAACTCTTACTAAAGACAGCACCACTTCCAATGTTTTCAACAAATGGGAGAGCAACTTCCAAATCTAGGCCGAGTTGACTTGAGTACCCTCCTTGCAAAATTAAGTACATTCTATCTTCCCTGCACATTCCTGTGAAACCATTCTCCTCTGCAAGCCCTTAGCAAGGACATCTAGGAAACCTTGTAATAAAATTATCTCATCTTTTTCCAATTTATCCCACTCACACAGCTGCACTTGAAAACACGAGGCTGGTCAGGACCCAAATGAGTATTGGAGATGAGTTCTGTACCTCAGAGGCAACATCTCAGTTAATTTCTCACTGCATTAATGAGATCCAAGCACAGCATACATGTGACAAGAAATAAACTAGGCTTATTTTCCAGAAGAGAACCCAACATCCTCTATGCTGCTGGCAGATCTTTTACTAATCATCAACTCAGAACATCCCTGCCTTGGCTTCTGCCCTCCCCCCATGCACCACCCAGGCTCACCGTAACCGGCACTTGTGACTGGATGTGCGGCTGATGCAGTATCTGTTCACAGTGTAGAAATAATCATGGTAGGGGACGTCATGGGTCAGGACCTCAGCATCCACCTGGTAAGACTGACCCTTCTGGCTCTGCTTATGCAGGATCTATCATAAAAGAAAATAAAAATAAGAAGGTATATTCATGGTACATAAATTCTCTCCACCTCCTTTCAGCCTGAGTTCCTTAGGTTGGATCAACCAACTCCAAGTGAACTCAAGCAGAGAGGAAGTCTGAAGAACCACTATAAAAACCAGTTTAGAATGTCACGTATAGGTGAAGTGGGAAAAGAGAAGATGCCTCCTGCTAGAGCCAACACTGACAGCAGCAATACTTCCCCACTGCCACTTCAAGTACCAGATGCAAGGCTGGTCATGTGGTCACTGCCTCATGACCACAGCTCTTCTTTGAGACCTTTCCCAAAGCAGAACTACAAAAGGNTCATGGTACATAAATTCTCTCCACCTCCTTTCAGCCTGAGTTCCTTAGGTTGGATCAACCAACTCCAAGTGAACTCAAGCAGAGAGGAAGTCTGAAGAACCACTATAAAAACCAGTTTAGAATGTCACGTATAGGTGAAGTGGGAAAAGAGAAGATGCCTCCTGCTAGAGCCAACACTGACAGCAGCAATACTTCCCCACTGCCACTTCAAGTACCAGATGCAAGGCTGGTCATGTGGTCACTGCCTCATGACCACAGCTCTTCTTTGAGACCTTTCCCAAAGCAGAACTACAAAAGGGTTGAGATTGGACAGCACCTCTGGTGCTCGTCTTGTCCAAGAACTCAGGCAGGACTATCTAGAGCTGGTTGCCCAGGACCATGCCCAGGTGGCTTTCCAATATCTCCAAGGAACGAGGTGCCACAGCCTCTATGGACAACCTGTTCCGCTGCTCAGCCACCTTCACAGTGAAGAAGTGTTTCCTGATGTTCAGAAGGAATCATCTGTGTTTCAGTTTGTGCCCATCACCTCTGGTCCTGACACTGGGCACCACTGAAATCTGTGGTCTTTGATGGTGAAGGCCCCATTCAGAATTTTTTGCACCCTCCCTTCAGATACTTCTATAAACTTTAATATGCCCCTGAGCCTTCTCTTCTCCAGGCTGAACATTCCCAGCTCTCAGCCACTTCTCACATGAGATGCTCCAGTCCCTTCACCATCTTAGTGGCCCTTTGTTAGGCTCTTCACATCTCATACTGGGGAGCCCAAAGTGGACACTGAAAACCTTTAATTGCACTCCAGTTCCTAAGAGATGTTAATACTTTTCCTCACAAGTTTTGTGGGAGTTTACAGCCATCTGTAAAGGTAGAAAGCCTCTCTCATTTAATAAGCATTGGCTCAGTAATGGTGAGAGAGACAGCAAGCCACCCTTAGAGGTGCTCTGTTTAAACTGAAGACCCACATTCAGTTTACTGAACTTTAATCCCCAGTCAGAACTCTGACAGACCATAGAGCTGACCTCTCCCTTGCTTTAAAGAGCACCACACAGACACACACATGCACACAGTACCTGCTTTTCAGTTGCAGTTGTGAACTTCCCACAGAGTGGATTGTTAATCGTGACGGTGTATGTCAAAGTCCTCAACTGATTGCCATTGGAGTCTCTATTCCAAGGGGTTGACACAGCATCTAGATGAGAAGTGATGCAAAATCTCACATAAAAATTACCCAAAGGGCATTTTCTCTGCCCAACTGTGTCTTAACAGTTTGAGAACAGCAATAGGGGGAGAGAGACAGAAAACTGATTCCAAATAGTCGTGGGTTTTTTCCAGGAAAGGGAAAACTGTAGTGTGCTTATGAACAAAGGTGAGGCTCTGACTAACTGAACCTGAATCTACTGAAAGAGATTTGAGGGTGGAGAAAAGAACAAGCAATTAAATGAAAATATGTCATTTCCCATTTGCTTAAAGTTGAATAGATTCACTTAGCATTATCAAAAGCTTTTGCCACTTTGCCTTCCAAGCTGACACTGAATAAATATTACCCTTTTTGACTTAATTTTCTGTTCTTATGGTCTCAGTGAATAAAATTTACTCATCCAGAAAATTAAAGCCTGTGAGTATCGCTTAGGAAGATGCAATGATTTTTGCCTGTATGCCAGACGTACAAATTTCATTATTTCTGGGACACAAGGTAATCAGAAATACCTCACAGAATGCATCAACTTAATAACCTACTCAAAATTCAGGCATTAAGGTGCAGGTTTGTGGTGCACTAAAATGAGGCTTTTATTCCAAAATGTACATATCTAGGGAAACAACAGTTTAGCTTTAACTATCCTCTCTCATAGTGAAACTTTAAAGCTTAAAAATTCTTTTAAAGCAAGGAGAAACTTAGAATTCAACTTAGCCCTATTTAGCAATTCTCAGAGGTAAAAATTTTCAGGGTAGCTTTTAACACAGACAGAAGGAAGAAAAGTTTATTACCTACTATACTCCTGGAATTAAGAAACCTCTGCATGAAGTGAGAATTGGTGAAAAGGATTTCAAACATCTTGTCTGCAGTGATGTGGAAAACTCTGTTTATAAAAAGTCTCCCATAGAGATCATTGTCAGAGACAGTCTCCTTCACTGCTAAGAAAGACAGAGAGATCAGGTTAAGAACAGTATTATGAAGAACCTTTATAGCATTCTAAGCTTTATTACAGCTTAAATCCTTCCCAAGCTTGCATCAGCATTTGTTTGTCACTCTCAGAAACTCAGTAATGATAGCAGCAAATGATTTGTTAGGTAGGTTGCCTTCAGGAACAAAGTTCAGAGCTGATTTTCAAATATACACAACTACCACCATTTCCCTGTGCAGATTGATAAATTAACATCAAAAGGTCCTATCCCTTTAGTTTTGCCTTCAGTATTCTAATGCTATGAGAAATACTGGGGAAAGACAAAGTTAACATAATTTTCATTAATAGGTGTCTCTATTGTACAAAAGACAAGCACAAAGGACAGTAAAACCATAACAGTTTTCTTCTTAATTGTGGCTAGTTTCAGAATTCTGATTTTAATATTTATAATACTGATAGTATCCACAGTCTAAGGGATTAGGTAGATCCCAAACAGTTCTTCAAACTCTTCTTCCCTCCATACCTATTGAACAGGAACACAAGAGATACCCTGCTCCATTTTGCATCCCCCAAAAATGCCCTAAGAGGCTCAAATGCCATCACCTATTTCAAAGCCACTGAGCACGCCAGTGGCATTCTGTGGCTGCAGCACTGATCTTGGCTATTTCTGCTTCTTGGTGGTTGCTGGCATGACTCAGCTTTGTGGTTGTCTCAGCCACGCTTGCAAGAGATAAGGGATAGAATTATAATCCTGTAGGGCAGGCAGCTTCCTGTGCCAACCCTGACTCAATCTGCTTATGCTTTAGAAACAAGTCAACCCTAAGATATAACCACCAACAAGACAAACAAGCCCCCCCACCCCCACACATCACTAAAATGAAACAAGAAGCCCAAAAGCAAATCTCGCAGCAGACAGACAAGTCAGGATGGCCAACCTTTCAACTGATACAAATGAATGCTCAGGGCTGGGAAAGGTCAGTGCCAGCCACTAATGCAAAGGTAGCCTGAATATCACGCTGTAGTTCACAAGCTGCCTACAAGCTAAGGTTACAGCACTTAAAACATTACTGCTTGGTAGCAGTCAGTATTGATAAAGGCAAATGCAGCAGCTAAAGAACCACAGCAGTCCCCAACAAAACCCAGCTCTGACTGAGCAGACTTCCTCTCCAGTGCTGCTCCTAGCCTGCTAGAAGCCTGTTAGAACATCTGCCTCCAAAAAAGCTCTCCTTGATCTCATCAGGCTCTAGTGTAGGACCCCAAGAGCAAAGCGTGAGTACCATATTTTTGTGCTTGCACAAGAGATTGACTTCCTTCCTGTGCTGTGTTCTGCTTATGCAATTGTAATTCCACACAATTTGAGATGGGACAGAAAGCAAACACACATTTCAAGAGGCCTATTTAACCAGTCAATATGCAGTCATTACATGTAGAATACAAATTCTGCTGTGCTGAAACATTCTGCAGGAAGCCAGAAATTGAGCCTGAGCTTTCAGCTGATGCTCACTGTATTTCCTCTCCCAGCTGGACCTAACTAACAAAAGGCAGGCCAAGTGAACTGTAAGTTTGACCTCATTTAACAAGAGCTCAACACTACAGATCTGCCCTTTCAGAGTGCGCTCCCCACATCCCCTCTTGTGCTAAGAGACAGGAAGTTCCAGATACAGATGCTGACATCCCCTCTGCCTACTGTGCATCAGCTGGCATGGAATCAGATACCAGGCACCTCAAACCTAGTTACTGTGGTTGGGTGTTACTCAGCTGGACGTTGACATGCCCAAGGAATCTGCTGCCACTAAAAAAAAAATAAAGATCCAGACACATGATCAAGCCACCAGATAAGCATCAGATCAGCTTTGTCAGCTATTTGCCTATGTCTTAGCAAATACAAGATAACACAAGCTACCTCTCTCCCCGTGAGCCTGAGCTAAACACAACTTCATGTTCACCTGAAATGCCTGAGGACAGCTACTATTTTTCTGCTGATGTAAGGTAGTTTGGTAAGCCAGGGCAACTTGTGATACACAGAAAGCCCATGCATTATTACCGTAAGGTGCAGATCTTGCTACCGAGCTATACTACTCTCAGTCTGTCCTCCTTCTAGTGAGTCTGAATAAAGAGCACCCACAGGTCTATAGAAAACTTCCAGTAAGTTAATTTACCTGCACTATCTCTATATAGTCTTGTCTCTAACAAGGAACAGTCAATGAAGTGCCAAGTGCATGAGAATCTATTGAGAAATATGTTTTTACTTACAATCTCTCTCAGCTCTTGAAAGAAACAAAGGTGTTTTTTTTAACATGTTGTTAGCACATAAAGCAGTAATTTTCAGGAAATCCAAGCTAAAACTGGGTTTATATATCAGGCCTGTCGTCTACTTTAGATGCTAGGATTCAAAGAGCTGTTCTCCAGAACAACTGGAAACCTTTTGGACAATGGGTCTGGAAGGTGCATGTATGTATAAACACTGCTGTGAGTTTCACATCTGTGGAAGCAAGTAGCTGGATACACCAAGAGCTTGACAAGCTTCAAGTCACTTCCATCTGGGCTTCTCAAAATTTATCTGTGGCAATCCTAGATGAAGCAGTGAGCACAAACAGTAGCACAGCAATGAGTAAGTGTACACTTTTGTACACTTGCAGTTTGAACAGAACAGGCAGCTTTAACCACTTATCTCTGCTACAAATGAAGATGCATGTTTGTCTACTGCTTTGTTTGTTTTAACTCACACAGGTGAACTTGTATCTGCCTTTATTTTTCACAACAGTAGGGCAACATGAAGCATTTTATCTGAGACTGGCTTGGAATGCTCTTTATTAACAAAATGTTTTGTGCAAATACAGAGCTATCAGTCTAACTCCTTCACTTGCAGTGCTGTTCTAACCCCTCAGGAGCATACTATTATCAACACTAACTCTCTTAACCTGAACACATTTATGGCTGAATTGGAGCTGTCTGCTAAAAGAACATGAGATTATTCTGACTTTAGGTAAAGATCCCTAGGGACCCAAAAACACAGAAGTAAACATATAACCCCGTGTGTCCTGGTTCAGCCTAACGACAGCAGGTCTATTCCCTCCCCCACTATTGCCTTGCACTTCATAAGGTCATTTTCATCACTGCAAGGCAAGCTGCGAAATATTGTTTGAATATAATACCATTATGCAGCAGTGATGGCAGTGGTTTAAAACCACCTGCAGTGCAAAAAAAGAGACAGAAAATGGGGGAGGAAGGGGCAGTAAGAAAAATATTGTTATTAAAATTCCCATCAACAACCAACAGCAAAAAGCTAAACACACACCACAAGCAAATTAAAAAAGTTGAACTGATAAGAGCAGAGGCTATTAAACAAATTAATAAGAAGGTTGATTTTTCCACTTCACAGGGTTGGGGGAGGATCAGGATTTTTAAAAAGTATGTATGCAAATCTTGGCACCGTTGAACATTTCTGCACCGCTGGGGATGAGGAAAAATTACATGCTGCATGAAAGACATGTAGGTAGGAGCTTTTAACCAGATACACCTGAAATCAAATGAATAAAACCAATTCCTAGAAGTGAACATGTTCCAGACATCATCTATTTAAAGACTGTCTCAGCAGTATTAACCATTTTCAGAGAACTCTCCTATACTTTAAAGAGTAAGTACAGAATTAACTTGGGGAGCTACTGAGTGAGTATTGTCACAATGTTAGCTTTTTCCAGTTCACAAGATAAGAAATCCCCACAACTTTTTACCTTCAGGTGACTCAAACAAATATCTTCCAAAACCCAAAGGAAGTAATTTTTTTTTCAACAAAATACATCCTTTCAGTATTTTGATTAAAATGCCAACAAGATAACAGGGCTACTCTTCCTCACATACACCATATATCCAAAATTTTGTACTGGGGTGGGGAGGGGGACAACTAACACAGGGCTGAACCTAATTTCAACTATCCTATATTTCAAACTCTGTATGCCCTATACACCACTATCTGCAAGCCAAGTCAAGCCTCTGCTGCGCCCATCTTACAGCACCATGGTACAGGCACTTATGCTCTCCATACATTTAAGGTGGTTATTAGTACACACAGAAACAACACAGTGAGTCTGTCACGTTACACAAGGAGAGCAGAAATGTGTTATCTCCCTGTATACAGTAAAGCCTTCTAGCAGAAAAGACTGTTTTTCCAATATCCTGCTTCCCCCTTCTTCCTTTGAAGTATTTCATGCTGCTGAACATGGACATTGAAAACAAACAAACTACCCTATATACTAAAGAGTCATTTGATGAAATTAAAAAGATTTCTTGGCCTTGTGTTGGAAATATGTATTCTATGCTTGAACTAAAATCTGTTTTCTGAAATTCAGAATTAAGACCACAGATATTAATGTTTAGCTTAGCCAAAAGTTTGTCATGGCTCAGGATTTATACTCTGATTTATGAAACTGGACAAAAACACCAAGATGCAGGTCAATAGGCCAGTGGTGCACAGTGGGATGCAGACCCCCCCATCCCCAAGGTGAGAACTGCTTAGGACAAGGGAATTAATGTTGTGAAGAACAACAGTCTTGAGCTTGCCCCTCACCTTATTTGCCAGGACACCTCCATGGGCAGCCTGAGTATGAGCCAGAGGACACAAGAGAAATTAATCGCATGGGTAAACCTTTGCCATGTAGCAAAGCTAGTTTCGTTTGCGTGAAGGAATTCACCTTGTAAGAGTGTGGGGCAACTGCAACAGAAAACAGACAGAGAAACAGAAGAAAAAAAATTCTAAGCATGAAGATTCTGAGAGAAAAGATTAATGTTGTGAGTCTAGAAAATCCTGCTCTGAATAAAAAAAGACTAGTCTTAGGGAAGGGAAGAGAAATGAAAGCAGCATGAAGTCAGTTGTCCTTTTATTAAAGAGACATCTCCAGCTTAATAAGCTCTATTTATTCAACATCACTAATGCAGGCATGACAGGGAATATTTACTGCTATTGTTTAGGCAACTAGCAGCAGGAAAGACAACAGGACTACTTTTTAATCAGTTTCACTTTGCCATAAAAAATAAAATCCAGAGACAGAAGAGAGATGTGGTAGTAGGAAGACAGGAAAGCTGCAAAATATCTAAAACATCCAAAGGCCAAAACTTTCTGCTGCTCTAAAAGATACACCTGTGAAAGAGTAAATTAATTTGTGAAGCTTGTTAAGTGTGCAGGAGTATGGCATAAACAACAGCCTGTTCAAGTAAGTATATTCACAAAAATGATAATGCCTGACATGCATTGAGTTGAATCTGAACTCAAGCCAACACAGAAGCACTGTGAGGGGAGCAAAAGCAAAGTTAATTGAATATAAAGTATATCCCCAGGCAAAAATCACAACTTGAAGGCAGCCACTTCAACCCATAACTCTGGAAACTTTCCTGGACACCTCAATGAGCCTCACATAATGTTACCTGCAAACAACTTCCCTTGTCAATTCTGAAATTACACGATAAAAAATTTCTCAGTGAGATTAAGAACTTGCCTCAATTAACTGAACTGTTCTATTCCTTGCCAACAAGTGATGAAGTAAGTTCTCTCTGCACATGAAAAATGTACAGCTGCTACCGAGCACAGTACTCCTGTTGGGCTTTTCTGTCTTTCATTTGCTCACCACCATATAACCTTGGAACCAACGCAGGTTGTGCACACTTCGCTTTAAAGGCATTTACAGAATCCAAGATTCAGATATTACAGAATATCCACCCAAGTTCAATGAGCTGTCTGAACAACTCCAGTTCTTTGGCACAGAATACTTCCCCAGGGTAAGTGAAAAGCTCACCACAGAAAGTGAGAACTTGTCATGGGCTACTGTGGGACCACAGGACAAGCGCCCACAGACCTCAGCACAAGTCCGTCATCCAGGTATCTGAGTTTCTTCTATCTTGTATTGGGGAATGAGATATGAGTTATGAGGTTGGTATATTAGAATCCATTAAGATACTGTTTGCACAGAGAGTGTAATCTGCTGTAAGATATCCACTAAGGTTTTTCATCTTCAGATCAGATTCAGAATATGCACAATACTCTCCTGAAAGCTGAGAAGTTGTCTTCCCTGGGCTTTCAGTAAGTTACACCTTACACCATCAATAACAATGAAGCCCATAAGCCTTAAAAAAGTAGAATGGTAAAGAAGGGGGAGTTGGGGGAATCTTTCAGAAACTTAAGAACAGTCTGAAATGTTTCCCCTCGGTTTCCAAGAAATGCAAAGGATGGAAAGAGATATCTTTGAAATTACCATCACCCTATTGTCAAGAACCTTTCTTTAGTTTAAGCTGTTAGCAACTCTCTACCCACCAAAAGAGAAAAACCATAATTTGTTTGTTTTCATCTAAACACCCAACAACTTTTTTTCCCCCAGAAACTAAGATAAAAAAACCTTTTTGCTGCAATTCTGTGAAACAAATAAGCAAACAAGTTTCATAAGATAGGGAGTTTTCTAACTTTCTCCACAAGTGAGACAGAACAGCAAAGTCATGTTGTCTTACAGATCCCAGCTGGTAAGAGATTTACCTTCTTCACTATCTGAGGCACTGCTCTTCTCTGGAAGGTTTTCATTCTCATTAAGGTCCAAAGATTTTTCTAAAGACCTGCTCCTAACTAGCTTAGCAGGTTTTCTTTCTGAAGATGGAAGAGGGCTCTTTATTTGCTTCTCACTTGGGGACTCCTCCACCTGAAACAACCAAGAGAAAAAAAAACATCAGTAATCAGGGACCATTAAAAAAAAAAGAGAAAGTTACTTTAAAAAAGACAGCCATACAAAGAAAGCCACAAGTTCTTTCTACCCAATTATCACACAGTCAAGCACTAAATTCTCCCCTGTTTCTCTACCCCAGCCAACCTCTCTTCCCTTTATTTAAATATTTTACTAAACCCCAGTAACAAGGAACAGACTTATTTGCATGTACTGCTGATACCAAAAGCTGCTTAAATGGGACGCTCGCCTTGCATCCATCTGCACAGTCTAACACTAACATTTACAAATTCCTTAACCTAACACAGGTTTATTTTGTATTCATCAGGTTCGTTTTTTTCCTAGTAGTTTAGCAAGGGTCCAACAACTCAGAGGGGAAGCACATGAAACAGGCGGGGCTTTCCTCTTTCAGCAAGATTAGATTATCCCAATTACATATTTGCGAAGTTCTTATGTTGTGGGACTCCATCACCCTTTGAAAAAACAAGTTTTAAAATACTGTCTAGAGCCATCCTACCTATAAAATATTGCTTCTCAGAAACAAAGCAATGGAGTATCATTAGCCATCTCCAATACATAAGCAGAAAGGAAATCCTCCAGAACATCAGTTCTGAATCAATGATGCAGCTCTTACACAAGAATTGTCAGCTAAGCATATATGCCATTGCACACTTAAAGAAGTAAACCTCCAGGGAAACTGTATTGACAAAGTTTGTTTATCTCAAAATGCCAGCCAAAAAGCTGCAAATCAGTTTTCATTCTAAACCTCTCCTCAAGGCCCCACTGCTGCCAGTGTAACACCTGGGATCAAGAGCGGTACAGCCCCTGGAAGAGCAGTGCGTGGACCATAGTAAACATGATCAGGCCTCCTCAACTGAGTTGCTCTGATTCATCTGCAAAACCATCATCCCTAAAGATTATTCAGCACTGACTCAAGAAAGCAAGAGCATCTGCTGCTTGAACAGTCATCATGTACTTCCTGTACTTCTTGGTTTTTTTCAAAATAAAAACCTGTTACTTTTTATGTGCAACCAAGGGCCATTAGGAGCAGGTGGGTGGCTAGAAAACAGAGACAGGCATCAATCTGACTGCAGTATAAGCAGACAAAAATACTTCTTCAAGATCAAAAAAATTAAAAAGGAAGATTGAATCAGAAAAACAGATCAATTAACAAATGCTCCTACTCTGCCATATAAGATATATTCAGTCACACAACAGGATCTAGGACAGAACCAGTATTAAATGTCAAAATACTCTACCAATACAGATGGAAGTCAAAAAGGAGCTAGTTGTGATAGAATAGCCTAAAAATTGACACACTGATCCAAGACAAACCCAAGGAACTCTCACAGTATTTTGATGACAATTAGGGATCTAGTGAACAAGTGGAGCTCCCACCAGCAGCACAAGAGCAGCCCACTATGCCATGAGCAGGGCAGGAAAGTCAGGGTCAAGTCAGAAGACAAAAGCAACAGCTCCCAGGAAAAAAAAGCTTTTCATGATGTCATGGAAGAAGACATTAAAGCTGGGGCTTTCAGAATAACTGATAGAGTTTAACATAGATTTCATGGGGGTTTGGGTTGGTTTGCATTTGTTTGGTTTTTTTCACACTAAAGAATAAAGATTTTAAGATCTGTCAGCTGGAATTAAAGATGTATAATTTCTTCCTCATTGTACATTTATCTCCTGAGCCAGTCCAGTACTGCTGAGCTCTGTGCCAAGGCTTTTTTGGTTTTTAGCCTGTGAACAGCGAGCTCTGGAAGGAAGCTCTGTACTGGAAGGCCTCCCTACAAGGGGTGGAGGGAAGATGATGGTTGCAAAACCAGGCAACAAAGTGGTTCCCACATTCACATGTACTGAGAGGCAGATGAGCCATGACTGGTGTCCCACACACCTTCCTCAATCAACTACAGACAGCCATTAACAACATTTTTTTCAAGATGGGCCAAATACAAGACCCAACCCCTCCACTATTCAGATCTTCCTCTTATGAGAGCTTTGGGACTTGCTTTGTCTATCAGAGCAGTAAAGGGGAGTTTAAGCCTATTTCCCTCCAGTCTTTGGAAGGTGGTTAAGTGTGCTTTGTGTCATCACTGTGATGGCTTCTGATAAATACATTCTAAGCACTACTGCCTCCTCCTATTGCCCTTGTGGTTCTACAAAACATGCTGCAATCCTGGGGCTGTGGACATTCTTGAGTAATGCCAAATGACACATACAGCTAAACAAAAACATTGTGCATTTTAGCTACCCTGAAACAGTAAACTAAACAGTTTAGTTACACATTTATCAAGGTTGCACTTTTACACTATAATTAAAAGACTTTTCAGAGGCAGTTTATTCAAAGGAGAATCCTGGCATTTTTACAAACCAAATCCCCAGGCATTTCTCTTTGCCAAGATGCTCAATTAGATTTAGCACCTGCAAGAGACATCTCTGGGTGTGGCTTCTTCTTCCAGGCATAGCAATTATTTTTAAATGGCTTGCTCCTGTGCAAATAAGACTTACAAGTCCAAACTAAGGCTACCTGTGTAGATTTTTAGTTATCCCAAACAGCCAAAATTCCAGCAGCATCCCCAGTCCTCTCACACCTCCCTTACAACTCTCCAAAAACCTTGTTTCATACTGCTAGGGTTTCCATGAGGAATGCCCATCACTCAAGTAACTAAGCTTTTAATGTCTGAGAAATACCAATATCGTTTGCTGGATATGAGTCTCTAGCCATTAACCTGGATTTTGGCAAAACTTTTTAAACCCTACTTAACCTTCAGATCACTTTTAGTAAGTGACAAAAGTCAGAAGATTTATAGGGTAGGAAAAACTATTAAATTAAGCTCCTTTCTTCCCTCCCCAGATTCTCCAAAACAAAACTGGCAATTAGGTACCCAGCCCTAGTAAAGTTTATAAAAAATGCATTAGTGGTTTATCTTCTTTTCCGAGCTCTTTGGGATATCTAATAACCCAAAGAGAAAATATCTGCAACTTTTTAGGACTACAGCTGCACATAGGAGTCCCAGTAACAGTGCTAGACACTGTGTCCATCTCAGATATCACTACTAATGCACTTGCTGTCCCCACCAGCCAAACACATTCACAAATTCATACAACATGAATAAACACGAGTGAGGAATTCATGATTGTTCAGCTGTACTAACTCAAAGTATTACGGTAAAATTCATCCTTATTATAGCAAGTGTGGGGTTTTCCCCTTCCTTCTGAAGCACTTCCACAGATTTCAATAACAAAAGGTTTCATATATTCACAACAGCAGACAACTGACCTTTGAAGGCAAGGATAACAAAGCATAACTACCCTTAACAAACCGTATGTACAGGAGAGATGGTAATGTAAGAGATGTCTTTTTAAATGACAAATAGCACAAGCAAGAAAGCATTGGGAAGTTGAAAAGGCATTACTTCCAAAAAGCACTTGGATAAAAAACAAGTATGATGTCCTCAGGAACTGGATAAGGAAAACCAGGTAATTTTGTTTTTAAAGGAAAAACAAAAACCAGACCAGGGCATAAACCTCAGTGTTCTAGCCAGGTTGTGCCGCGAATTAGTGACAGACCATTGCTGAAGCTCACACCAACAGTTTCTCTTATATAGAATTTCACTCATTTTCAAATTTAAGAAACATTCTTGACTTTTCAAAGACTTCTTTAGAAGTTACAATCTCCATTCATCCTATGCTTACAGACACACAAGTAGAGCAGATTTGCTTATCAGCTACAAACAGCAAGAAAGGCTGTGTCAGCACTTACTCCTGGCAACATGTGTCTGTTGAGTGACTCTCCTTCTGTTTGAAGTGTGGGCTCACGAACTAAACCAATCATTTTGGGTAGTTTTTCATCTCTTTCTCCAGAATCATCACAAATACTGGATCTGTCCAAAGCAAAAAGGAAGATATCCTTGGAGATATAAGCACTGAGAAATCCGAGAAAGCGTCTCATGTGATTTTTGAATTCAAAACATGGCTGTTCAGATAACATTAAAAACTACCAACTCATTCTTCCCCCATTCAGCTCATTAATGTCGAGCCATTTTCCTCATTCCAGCCACCTCTGAGAAGATTCAGTTTCTGATCATAAGGTTAATAAAACCAAGCACTGGTCAATCAAAGAGAAAGTGAGTGCTGTGGGGCATGAGGAAAGAGATATAGCTTATAACTAATTTGGAAAGAAAATGTTTTAAGAAAGTGTTAGAATATTTCTTCCCACATCCCTTACTCTGAAGTTGCAAAGTTGTGACATTTTAACAGAAAAAACCCAAAACACAGCAAAAAAACCCCAAAAAACCAAGCAAGCCCAAAACAAAAACCAAACAAACAAAAAATAAAAGCCAATCAGAAAATATTTAATAGGACATCTTTGGAAGCCTGCAATGAACTCAAGACATTTTTCTCACGCACATGCTCAGATAACACAGGATTGAAGAGACAGAAATTACATTGTTCAGTTTTGTAGAGTCATGCTTGTTTACATAGAGATATGTAAAGTGCTGTTATTACATTGACACTGGCAGGTCATAAATCAGTTCACATTTGTTCAAAAAAAAATCAAGGCAACTCTTTTAAAAAACCACATCATTATTATTACAATTACTCCACCTTATTATATTATTATTCCTGTTTCTTAATTCAAGCTGAGGACAATACAAAAATAAGCTAAGACCTCAGATATCAAGAGAACAAGGCAAAACAAGTATTCCTCCACAGAGGAGGGGAAGAAAAAAGTGCTTGAACCATAATATAGCTCTATTCTATTCAAACCTTCCAAACTGTTGAAGGGAATACAGGTGCATACATCTGCATACATCATGTGAAAAGGCTGCTATTTAAGCTACCCTATGCTGATCCCCAAGCAGATCCAGGGAGAACAACGTCTTCCTATTTAAGCTACCCTAAGCTGATCCCCAAGCAGATCCAGGGAGAACAAGATCTTCTTCTCTCCTCTTCTAAGGGGCCTCAGCTGCACTGCTACAATTTTAGAAAATTCACACAGTTAAGTTTTTGTGCATGCTTAGTCTATGCAGTTCAGACCTCTGCATCCTTTTACTACAGGCTTAACTTTTCTACAGCAAGAGTCTACTTCTAAAGGCTACAGCAGCTCTTTAGAAACAAGAGTTTCTAAGCAAGAGGACACTGCTTCTCCCTGGGTGTTTCAATAGGCTGTACAGCCTCTCCTTACCGAGACTGCCCGTTGTCCTCAGACGATGAGTGGAAGCTCTCCATCTCCTCGCTGTTCAGGCCCAGCTCAGAGCCATAGCTCTGGTGCACCAGCTGCCAGAATTCCTGCTTGGTCAGCCTCTGAAACAAAGCGAGCTAGTCAAGAACCACAGTATAGGACAGTAAGGCACTGGAGAAAAAACAGCAACAAGTTTGAATTACGCCACAGCCTTTAACCTCAATTCTGACAAGGACCGAAAGCATTCAGGTATCACGTTCCAAGATTGGGTTTCAGCATTTTGGGCAACCGTACTCTAGCCTACTCTGTACTCCCAACCCATTGCTGTTCAACCAGTAACACCAGGTGTAAGAAAAATTGTCATTTTAAGGAAATACACACTTGTAGCCACTACTTGCTTCCTTACATGGTACCAACATTTTCAGAGATACCTTCAAGGTACCTCCCTCTTGAGTTTCACTCAATATGGAACAAGATCAGTAAGTCCCTCTTTGATCCTGAACAAACTGCTTAATAGATACCTGCCTGTTTCCTGAGGATGCTCAGAGTACTTCGCACACTGTGGGAGGCTAGCATTTCAGTCACTACACTGGTGTCTAGGTCAGCCAACTGTCCACTTTGCCTAAGTGGGACAGGAAGTCCTCACTTTGTACCACCAGCACCCTCTTTTTGAAAAAGAGTTGCTTTTCTTCGGGATTACCTTGACTCACCACTAGCTAAGTCTTCTCCTTCACTACAATATCTCTGTCCTGCTCCATGAATTCCCACAGCTACCAGGACATATTTAAGTTCTCTTAAATCGTCAGGAAAGCTTGGAGGTGAAAGTAGTATGACACACTCATATCTGCAAAGTAAGCAATGAGTTTCAAAGTCCACCTCGGCTGTAAAGGGTTGGGGGGGGCGGGGGGTGCAAAAAAAAAAAAAAATAGAGAAAGAAAGGAAATGAAAGGTTTTGGTATTTAACAGAGCTCAGAGAACAATACTAGCGATCTTAAAACAGGAGACACCACACTGGAAAATGTGCCTCCGCCACCATCCATATTGATCAAGGGAAC
>VYXC01006385.1:0-18142 GCA_013397175.1 Platysteira castanea
CTCATTGGGTCCCATGGACTTATGTACAGTGAGGTTCCTCAGGTGCTCATAAACCTGGATCTTTACTTATAGAGAGAAGAACTTTGTTCCCCCAGTCCACACCCTCCTGTCCACACACTCCAGAGGTGTGAGAAGAGAGGTCATCACTGAAGACTGAGGCAAAACACTGTTGAGTACCTCAGCCTTCTCTTCGTTCATTGTTCCCAGTTTTCCAGCACTGCTTATCAGGGGCGTATACACTTCTTTCAACTTTACTTTTTCAGCTGACATACCTGTAAAAGTCTTTCTTGTTTTATTTTGCATCCCTTGCCATGTTCAGCTCCAGCTTCATCTTAGCCTTCCTCATCCCATCCTACACACCCAGCGATATCGTCACATAGATCAGAATATTCTGTTTATACTAAGACATTTCAGGAACGGCACAAAATTCGAGTTCCCCTTAAAAGAGAAAGCAGACCAATTTCTCTCACAGTAAGCAATTCTTTCAATAAACTTTATCCTAATTTATGGACTGAAATAGACACCACAGATTTCTAGAAAAAAGCATCATGTACAAAACCAGTCTGTCATAACTGCAGCATTTGAAAATACACCTATTCTATAATTCATGAAGTAAAAAAAACCCACCAAACAAGCAGAAATCATCATAATAATACAAGATCATGATTTCCCACCTTGGAGGAAAGAAAGGGCCATTCTGCTTTGTACCTTCGCCTCCTACTACTTCAGTATAAGTGTTTGATATGACTTTATTTGAAAGGTCACAGAAAAAATGTTCTGTGAAAGAACTACGTTAATTTTTTCTATTTTCTTTCTTACTTTTCAGCATCTCTCATTTACCAAACACATTGAAGAAATATTTTTCCATATAACAAGCACTTCAAAAATGTAAGATTGGAATTTACAATTCATCTTTCCGTTATACATATTGAGCTTCTTAAAAAAATGGAAACTTTCCCCACAGAGGCTCTTCTCAAGAACATGTGATTATTAAGGATCTGGGTGTGGGGAGCTTGTAGGTTTTCTGCCCCCTCTCCCCCTTTCTCTTTTTTGGTGGGGGTGTGTGGTATGGTTTTGGGATGGCAGAGGGGTTTGGAGGGAGAGGTTGTGCTTGTCTTTTTCTTGCAATTACCTATGATCTATATTAAGAAATACCTTGAAATACATGAATATTGCCCAGTATAGAGTGATAACTATACATAAATATAATATAAATAAAATAAACAGAGTAAAATACACAATACATCAGGGAAGCCTTTACTGAGATAGAATGAATATAAGCATTAGATGATTCACTAACAATGAAAAAAAACCCACACAGGAGTAATCACCATGATAGCAGCTCTCTACTTTTCTCATATTTCTCATCTCGTTCAACTTATGTCTGGGCAATTTATCCAGGAAAGTAAACCGCCCTTGCACATACAGGCTAGTAACTCAAGGATTTATTTTTCTAACTGTGGATATCATCAGTGTCAAAAGTAAGCATTCAACTGCCTGATATCAGTATCAAGGCATCAGCAAAAGCTCAGTATCGTTAAGAGGATGACAGCCTCTGCTTTCTGGCCACCTCAGTTATGCTCTTACTCCAGCAGCACAACAGCAGAATCTTCTTAACACCCAGGGCCACTGCACACAAGCATGAGAAGAGCACAAGCATGCCACCAGCCAAGGTTACATCCAACTCCCACAGCCACAGTCAGCTGTACCCATGAGAAGACGCTGCAGTCTATGCTATCCCAGAAACAGCTCAGACTTTCAGCTATGGTTTGGAATAGATTCCTCCCAACAGGCAGCTCTGAAAGATACAGGCTTTGAAGGCACATAATGTTGGAACCTCTGTAACAACTCAAGCATTTTTGCTTGCTTGTGTTGTTCACTTCTGCGTCAAAAAACACATAATGAAAATGTTCCAAGGCAGTGCCGGAGTGAAGTGTACAATAGCCCCAAGAGGAGAAGTCCTTAAGAAAGGAAAACTAATTTTTATCACAGAAGCATTTAGGTTGCAAAAGAACTCCAAGATCAAGTCCAACCTTTGACCAAACACAACCCTGTCAAATAAGACCACAGCACTAAGTGCCATGTCCAGTCATGTCCTGCACACTTCCAGGAGCTAAATCTCCACCACCTCCCTGGGCAGCCAAATCCAATGCCTGACAACCATTTCCATGAAGAAATTCTTCCTGATGTTCAGCCTGAACCTCCACCGGCAGAGTTTGCAGCGATTTCCTCTCCTGTCACTTGTTATCCGGGAGAAGAGACTGATTCCCATATGTCATGGTTTAGGAACGGCACTCCAGAATTCAGTGCCCCACCAAGACTCCTCCGAACCACATATGTATTAACAGTAAAGAAAGATCTTGCTTACATAGTAACAAATCAGTAAAGTGATAACAGCCATTACTGCTACAGCAACATAGCCCTCCCACTGCCACTAGTCCCAAGAAGAAAATGTTAATACCCAAGTTTATGGAGAGCCAAAATTCTGCATAGCTTCTCATCTCCTCCCGTTACTCTCAGCTCAGGAACACTACTAAAACTAGTACAGTTTTCTTTTTAATTAGCTATATTAGACATATTTTTTATCTACATTAAACAACACCATCATCATCTACACTATACATCATCACTAAACAACCAGAGAAAGACAGTTCTTGAGATAAGAAGTTTTACAGATTAATAGTAGACACATTTACGCTGGTCATCTTTAGCATGACTACTGTTATTTTCATTTAATGTCCAACAGGTTCAAGAAGTCAGTAAGCACTCAGTGCATCTTCACCAGTTCCATGCTGTTTATGAAGGTGTAGGTCCCACTTACACTCATTCTAAGACATTCTTCACAGGCTGGGGATTCCCAGCCTACTTGGCTGCTTCTGACACACAGCTTTGTGGCCCTTCTCTGAACCGTCCTCCAAACCTTTTCAAAGTCTTAAAATACGTTTTTTGAGAGCAGAGATTGGAACTACACACAAAATTGAAGATGTGCACAAACCATTAAGCCCATAATGACTTTGTTTTGCTTCCTCTTCTTTGCCAAATATTTCTACTGTCACTGGAATCCATGATTTCATGAAATAGTAGTTCTGTTGACTATAAGGGTCATTTCCATGCCCACCACTAAACAAGTGAAGCTAAAATCTCAGAAAATCTGATCATCACAGATTACACCTATCCAGTCTTTGCCCAGATGCATACTGATCCATGACAGGAGATACCTGCTGCTGTGTGACTAACCATAAACAGAATGGATTAGAACCTCCACAACTATTAGGTGCACGTTTTCTTATACCCGTATAATAAAGGCCAAGTCTATTACTATTAATAATATTTATTTTTCTTCTAAGGAATGCGTTTACCTTCATTTTTCCACTGTATTTTGGGTCTGAAATGGTTTCAAAGGCTGCATCTTTGCTTAACTGCACAAAATCTGGAAAACTGGAAAATACCTGGCTGCAAACTCGTTTGATATGCGCTTCCTGGAAGAAAAGCAGAAAGATTGAATAGGTATTAAAAATCAGAGCTATATTAAGCCATACAAGGAGTTAAACAGGATGAAACATGATCTGCCAAAGCATCTCAAGCAGAGTTACGTGCTTTTTAATTTAGTTCACTACAAAACTGCTGGATAAAACATATCCCATGTGTTTTGCTTTGTTTCATTTAAAAACAAAAGGGATTCTTAATCTGAAATCAGGGATTGTATTCAAAATTTCTTCTCCTGGCCAGAATTGTCAGTTTTGAAAAATTCTGTTGCCTTGAGGTTTGCATTACCCAACAGTTGTGCACCAACACTTCTATCGACCCTCTGGCATAACAAGCCAGTATGGGAATTACACATTGTTCCACAAAAAAAACTGTACAGGAAATGCCCTTAAGCTGTTCAAAACCCACATAAAGCTCCACTGCTAAATTTAGCTCTGAACTTAAACATGACCTCACACTTCAAATCCACTTTTCCAGACAGAAAGAAAAGACCACATCTCTCACCTAAGAATATACACATGCAAGGTCCACCAATATTAAAGGTTAGAAACACTGCAAAGTATCACTTTCTTTAGTAGATGTTGGCAAAATTATTAATCATGCATGACGCAAAAGACACTAAGTCACAGAATACTTGTATTCTGTTATTTCAGAGGTTATTTAAATATCAAATGTTAAAAAACTACATACGCAATACACAAAAAAGCCCACTGAAAACATCTGGGTATATGCTGTGTATAAAGCCCTGGACACTACAAGTAACATTTCCGAAAAAGCAAAGCTGCTTTAATGGAACAAACTTGGAAAACTAGCTAGGACATTCTGATTTCTCCTCCTTGATAGCTTCTAAGAGAAAGTGGTAATCCCTTTCCTCATTCCTGATCTTGAGGCTCACAAACAAGCATTTCTAAAAACTGCCATCTGTGGGTCTTGTTACTTGCCACAGTAACAAGATAAACTGACATTGATCTTTCATTGACCAATTTCTTCTAAAACATGTTTCTCATTATTTAAACAAACTTAGCTCTTAATAAAAAATACTAGAGAAAAAAATTCTAATTATCTATTATTTATTTATTTACTTGCACAAAGACATTCCTCTTATAGGCTCTCTTCATAAATGTAACAAAAATGGCACTATTAGAAATCATCAAAAATTACTCTCCCTCCTAACTTCTCCAAAGTTTTATAACCCTTATTTTCAGATATCCATCAACTAAATGAACATGTTATTCTGTATAATGTCTTTATAAGGTATGCATTCTGTATGACTGAATGGAAAAAGAATTTCACAAAATATCCTAATTGCAGTTAGTTAAGACTTAAAAAGGAGGCCAGTAGCAATTTTCATTCAAGAGTTTTCATCCTGTTCATTTTCCACAAGTCCATTTTATAGATACTTCTGAAACTAACCTGCAGCTTGCTAGTGTTGTCTGTCTGCAGCAGTGCAGCATGATTTGCAACTTTCTGTAGGATCATTAGGTAACTGAAGCGCAGTGACTTAATCGTTTCACCATGTGCATTTACCTACAAAAAAAACCACTTTATGCAAACTAATACTCCTGAAAATAAGTAATAATATCAAATAAATGCTATTCTTACCAGGTTTATTGCATTAACAATTCTTAGTACTATAATTGATTCCCAAAAGATGTATTGCGTATTTCTGATAAAAACGAAGCAAGTTTTGTTTTTCCTGCAGCTTTGTGACCCTATTAGTAGAAACAGCTTCTCAATGAGAAAAAAACCCTACAGCTATGTTCATTGTTTGCTAAACATTTCAGATAGTAACTTCTACAGATATCACATGGAGATAACCAAGAACTCTTCAGTAAACAAAAAGTTAACCTTTACAACTGACTAAATCAAGCCAGAGCAGTTTGAATGACTTCTTACCTTTCAACTGCTAACTTTACTTTTCTTTCCAGCAAAACCCTATAAAGCTTTAAAAACATCTCAAATAACATAATTCAAGCTTCAGACATTCTACAATGCAACAGCAGCTATCTCATCAGCTGTTTTCCTGGTTATGGTTGGCTGATTCGATCAATATTTGTTTGCCTTCTCAAATTACTAAATTTCACACTTAACTCTGGAATAGGACAGTGCATAAGAGCACTCAACTATCTTCAGGCCTGCCTACTGCCCTTTGTGAATCGATTCAACAGCATTTCTTCTTTGCTACAAAACATCACTAGAAACAAAAGCCTGCAAAGAGGGCCAGTGTCCATGGAATATTAAACAAAACTGAGAAGGGGACTGTTCACAAGCTACATCATTTGGAAAAAAACCCAAAACACTACACAATAATCAGAGCAGGCTAGAAAGATAAAAGGGAGAAATGAGTATGCGACATATGCTTCTAAATGTCTAAAAGATGTGCTTAATCTGAGCCTACTGAGTGATGTAGGCAAAACAAATACAAAGTTAGACTAATCAAGCATTAAAGAAGTCCAGAGAAGATTGAAGAAATCCGCAAAGCTATTACTCATGGACAAAGTTCAGCTGGTGCTCTGTGGCTGCTGTTACAGTTCTCCCCTCAATGAAGCAAGGCAAAGTGAATGTTTAACAGCACAGAAAGGCACAGCTGCAGTTAGAACACAATGAACTGCCCAGGTAACCTGCTTGAGCTCAGGGTGCCTCCCATTTGCAGCTTCTGCACAAACCCCCTGAGGCACCTGGGAGCAGCATGCCTGACACATACTGAACATCCCAATGCAGTACCCTCACCAACATCAACTAATTCACGGGTGCACCTATTAATACGAAAGATCCACAATTTACTGCATCGGTAACAACCACCTGCTCAGGGCACGCAAAGCAGCTTTGCAGTAATCCTAAGGTGCCTAACTCCATCATGCCAGTAGTGCAGCTCCCCATGTTTCCAACTGGGATTTCCCAAACAGATGGCCTGCACCTAGGCAAACATTTCAATCAGCTTTTCATCAGCAGAGAGTCTCTCAAGAAATTCAGAAGACTATGATCTAAAATCCAAACAGTGCCAAGTTCTTACTTTGTAACAACAGTTCTTCCTTTTCCGGCCACTGTTGCAGCTACAGGGCTCTCCTGCTCTTAACACCAAGGTTACATCATCTGTCTCTAGCACAGCCTGGTACACTGCTTTCTGGAATTCAGTTAGGGAACAAAACACCATCTGCAAAAGAGAAAACCCAAGAAACACGATCATGTGCAGCATACAACGAAAGGCAAAAAAAAGCACTGCATCAAAAAACACAAATCACAGATCCCTGAAAATAAAGTAGAAATAAATACTATACTTGCTCAAACAGTTACAGGAAATTATTCTACCACCAAATAAAAAAAATGTGGATCTTGACACCAAAAGAGCATGAACTATAGCCAAAATGTATGCATACTTGTTTTATTCCATCCCAAAATTCTACAGAGAATATCAACATCATGCTACAAGAACCTGCTGTTACTTTGCTCAAAACCTTTCAATATGGCTTTTGTGAAGCAATAGGAAGAGGAAGGCAAACTGAGAGAAATAAATCCATAATTTTAATTACAGATTTTTCTCTGTTTTGCAAGGTGCCTAATTTGCCCTTTCTTTCCCCTTTTTGGGCATTAGCTGTCATAGGGCGCTACCGCAAGCAGGACAAACAGAATAAACAATGACAAGGCAAGGATCTACACAGTGCTATGGCCAAAACTCTGATCCCTCTTCTTAGAGACCATGGGTGGCATCTCCATGACATCTTTAGTCTTAAGCAGCAGGAGACAGAAATCCCAAGATCATTCCTTAACCTACGCTATCCACATAGTAGCAGCACCATGCTGAGCTATAATAATACAGCAGTAACTTGAACATATACTCACATTAACAAGATAATGAAAAGAATAAAACCTGCTAGATTCAGAAAAGCGACTGATTGATGTTTGTGTTAATCTTTCCTTCAGAAGACAGCCTAGATGACATTATTATAAACTAAGGATGAAGAATAAATAGTAAATTTTGAAAACAAAACCAGATGCAAACTTATGTATTTGTCTACTTAAAAGAAAAGATTTAGCAGAACTCTTAGCTATATTAATAAAGTATTATAGCTTCATATAATATTTACAATTGCATCAGATGAACATTGAGCATTACAGACCTATTACAGAATCAGCTCTGTCTGAGGTCTGTCTTTTATTTAGGGATCGAAAATGAGGGAGTTAAAAGTGTACTGTTCCACACACAAAGTGTCAAGCTGCAAATTCAGAAGCTCTACATAGAATTTCAAGAAATTTACATACACTGCTTTGGACTTGCCCAGATAAGGACAAAAACACACATAAAACAGATGTGTAAATCACTAGCCAGTAGACTAGCTGAGCATTTTCATGCTTGATTAACTCCATTTCAGTGTGCAATCATAGTAATTATGTGAACAAAGCACACTACTGCAAGTGCACTTTTTCTAAGGCTATGGATTCTTCTTTAGTTAATAAGATGAAGAGAAAACCATAAACTACAGACATGATGAAAGAGAAAAAATACAGGAAAACGAAAAAGAAGAGATATGTTCATTAGCATTGCATTTGAAATGTGAAGGCACTCTTACTCTGTCCTCCTTTTTTGGCAGCTGATCACTGATAAGCGCTTTGGTACGTCTCAGAAACCAGCCAGACATTTTTCTTGCTAGCTTCACCATGGCCTTACGACCTGTTGCTAGCTCTCTTTTAGTTGCAGTGTGCCTCTGGCCATGCTCCACTGGATCAGAGAATTTCTTCTTGAAATGTACTCTGCTACCTAAAAGTCCTGGTACAGCCCTATTAAAAAACAAAAGGGGATGGGGGATTGATTCACTGATTTAAAGCATACCATAGTGGGGTTTCTTTCTGGCTAACAGCAAGAAATCTTAAAGTACCAATCACTAGAGAAACTACTGAAAATTTTAAGTACAAAGAGAAACATATTGTCCCTATAACATATTGAGACATACATACTATTTTCAGACATGCCATTTTCCATTTGTTTTCTGTGATTCTCAAATGCTAAGAGATATCCCTTAGGATTAGGGTTACAATCTCAAGAAAAACAAAAGTTTAGCAGAACAACAGAAATCACAAGTATATAGAACCTCTAAACTATAAGGCTGCTAGTGTTGAGGAGCCTAAATTGGAAGCTAAGCAGTCATGTTTTCAATTTTTACTATCTTTATTGAATCAGAATATGCAAATATTACAATTAACTAAATAAAATCTTGAGAAACCCAGTAGTAAAAAGAATTCAGTAATTGTTGGCAGCACTACACATTGGAACAATTTAGAACAACATCAGCATAGTTTTAATGGACCAGATGCAACACTAAGCCTAAAATATTCTTCCTGCTATTTCTGTTCTGTATACCCTTATATTTAAAGTATATTTGCTTTGTTCCTCCTCCACAAAGCATTTCCAGGAGGTTTAGATTTGTATCTTTGGTCAGTTGCACCTCTCCTTGACCATTAAAAGTTTTTCTGGATATGACTGTTACTTTTCAAATACGTGCACATGTGCATTTTGGAAAAAAAAAAGCAAAATATTACTACTTTCATCCTCCAAGCAGGTCAGAATGACCTGCACATACCGGACAGAGCAAAGGTCCTGTGTTGGCCAAGGCTGTGTAATGATTCCCTATCTACTGGGCAAAGGACAGATGAAAAAAAGAGTGTAGGAAAAAAAAAAGAAACAAACAGAAAGGTAGTCTGGGAGGTGGGGGAAGAATAATTTTAACTACTTCCCAGATTCCTCAAAGAAGCCAGATGGGATGAACTCCAAATGTATTAAGTTACTGCAAAATACCAGGAGCTTACCTGCCCAGATGTGTTAGAAAAAACATAGTTATATTCTCACAAATAAGCAGGTGTTTTGAGGTTGAGGGGGTTTTTTTGTCATTGTTTTTTTTATAAACACAGATGTGTCCATATCATCCAGTCCTGCCCCATCCCCACTGCACAGTTAACACAGAAAGGTGTTTAACCATAAAAAAATATTTTATTTACCAGTCCATAACACACCAAAGTTCTTTCATATTGTTTTGAAGAATGGTTCCAGTAAGACCTATGCGAACACTGCATTTTAATGACTTCATGGTTTGAGTTATTTGCGCCTTTGGATTCTTGATTCTATGTGCTTCGTCCACTATCACAGCAGACCACTCTATACTGCAGATCAAAAAACGATTTCATTAATTGGTATTACTTGTCCCATCATCCCACATACATATAAAAAGTGAAGTCAACCACACAAGTAACTGTGATTGCTTTATAACGCACTTACTTTTTGATTTCCCTGGTTTTTTGTATTATACTACTCCATTTCTTTATATTGTTTGTTTAGTAAATTCCGTTAGCATAGTTGAATATAATGGCTAAACTATATCGCCAAATAAATGAGCTACTGTTAACTGTATCAAATGCTTGCTGTGAGGAAAGCAGCTTTCAGTCTGTGGACCAATGAATCCAGCACATCTCACTAAAATTAACTCCACTCATAATTAAGGCTTACAAAAAAATAAATGAGCCTCTGAAGGTAAACTACTGAAAGATGCTTAACATAGGAAATGTTTCATTTTTCTGACAAAAATTATCCAGTGCAACTACCAGTGAACTGAAAACATTTCAAACTGCATGGTTTTCTACAAGAAAGTATCATCACTCAAGAATATCCATACAATATCAATATAGCAGAGGAATTTTAATATTTTGTGATTGTGACTAGAAGGAACATCACTATAAGCAGTGACCAAGAGATACTTTGCAGCCACGTCAAGAATAAAATTTAGAGGTATAATGACCTGTATACTGTGATAATTATAAAAAAAGTCTTCAAGTCCCTAGGAAAAGATACACTAATTTTATGAGTTCACTTTATATATATGAATATTTCAGAACACAACCATATCCAGTTTGATATGCTGCAAAAAGCTGAAACAGACATGTTTTGAGATGTTTAGTAGAAAGTCTGTCTCCTGAGTAGCTGCATTTAGTTCACTAATGAAGGCTGATCTTGCAGCATTTTTGATACTCACTAAATAAATTAATTCATATTAAAGTTCCTACATTCCCAAAATATGCTAAAAATTGGAGTTTCCGAAAAAAGTCCAACAGATGTTCATATGCTAGCTCCTTCCACTTAATATCTCATACTGATTTATATGCATAACTGAGCACACGTATTCTTATTCCTGATAGTTAATTATTTAAGAGCAGCTTTTGAGGCCAATCTATCACTGTAGTTACACAAGACACAAAATTTCTTCTGGTGTTGAGCTCATAGGCCCATCCAGTCGCATGCTCTGTAGAAAAGTTTGGTAAATCTGCATGCTGAGGAATGCAATTGCAGGCAGTCACACATGAGATCTGCTCCACATATGCATCTCATGACCACAGTCTACTCCATGATCAAGCAGGAAGAGTACCTCAGAAAGAACACAAATAGTTAGGGGGCTGATAACGAAACTGCTTTACTCTTTTATCTGTACTTCTCAGACCTGAGCACAGAGATGAAGATCTGATTGTTTTGGTGATGGATCTTCAGACAGCTAAGGTAATCTCTGGGGCCTGGACCTTTCCTAACACCTGAAATGCCAAGATCTGCAGATCCACTTACATCAGCTGCTGAGGACAGGCTACTATTACCAGCCATTGACACCACTTGTACTCTACTTCCAAGATGACATAAGGGAAAAGGACCTCTAGGATTGGATGAGAAATTTATGGGTTTAAATCTCAAAGTTTTTAGGGCTCACTAATTTCATCAAGCTGGTGAAAAGTGCAAAAAACAAGGAAAATACCTTTTTGAACATTTTTTTTTAATTCTCGGTGATTGTTCTCCTTACACTGTACTGAAAGACAGGAATACCTTCTATGTATCTTTCAGCTGTCATCAGTTTTCAGGCAGGCAATTCCTGCATCTTTCAGAGAACGTTTCCTAGGTGTACTACCAGCAAAGACTGGTTTTATGGGAACTATTCGTCTACTGCTACCACATGTCCCATTACAAAGACAGTTGTATTGGGTCTGGCTGAGATGGAGTTGATTTTCCATAGCAGCCCTCACAGGTCTAAGCTTTGCATGCATAGCTGGAAAGGTGTTGATAACACACCTGTGGCTTTGGCTACTGCAGAGCAGCGCTGGCAGAGCATCAGCGCTGTCTCTCAACATTCCCCCCACAACAGTAGACTGGGAATGGACAAGATCCTGGGAGGGGACACAACCTGGCCAGCTGACCCAAACTGACCAAAGGGGTAAGTCATTCCAAATGACATCAGCTCAGATACAAGAGCTAAGGAAAGGAGGAGGAATGGGGCATTTTTTATTTATGGTCTTTGCCTTCCAGAGCAACTGCTACATGTGCTAAAGCCCTGCATCCCCAGAAGTGGCTCAACACTGCTAGCTGATGGGAAGCAGAAAATAAACCTTTTTTTCTCCCTCTTTGCTTGTGCATGCCTAAACTTTTGCTTTTGCTTTATTAAACTGCCTTATCTCAACTAAAGAGTTGGTTTTTATCTTAATTTCTCTTCCTTGTCCAGCTGGGAAGGGGAGTGATAGAGTGGCTTGGTGGGCACCTGGTGTCCAGCCAAGGTCAACCCACCAGGACTGTACAGGTTAAATTCAGTAGTACAGGATAAATTCAATAGTACAGGGATTCTTCTCCACAGCACAGTGAGTCAATGGATTTAACAGTAAACACATTATACAGAAAAAGTTCTTGAAAAGAACAACGCACAATTAGACAGTTAAAATTTGGTGCGTACAAAAACACATTAAAACCATTACCTGTTAAATTCATCCAAATACAGGCGAAGTATCTCATACGTTGTAAGAGCAACTTCATATTTCCCTTGCTTGNATTTATTCAAATTAAACTCTAACAACTGCAATAAGATGTGAAACACTATCACTTTGCTTTGTTATAGCATCTGTATACCAAAAAATGTTTTACAAATGGAGAAAACAAAAGAGGGTAAGTAGCTTCCTCAAATCCATAAGACTAGTCATCACGTGACTTGAAAACAGAGAGTCCTGAAAAGGATTAGAAGAATTAGGACAGCACATACAATTCACTTAATATCACAGAATAATAAAATCAGTGAGGTAGGAATTGACCTTGGGGACATTTTCAGTCCACCTTTATAGTCAAAGCAGAGGCAACACTGACTTCAAATTCAGGCTTTCCCAACTGAGGTCTTCAAAACCTCATAACGATGGATGGGGTCTACAAGCTCTCTGTGACCTGTTTCAACATTAAATATTCTCAAAGTGACATTCTTCTCTTATTCTTTGTCAGAAGCATTCCTGTTTCTTTGCACATGAAGTGCTATCCCTTTACTCCTTCCTCTCAGCCTGTATTTTCTGAGGAACATGTATCTATTATCACAGAGCTACAGTCATATGACCCACCATGCCAGTCAAATTTTCTAATTATTCCAGCAAAATAAAAATAACAATGGAAAATAGAAATCACATGGTTTCTGTAATGGGTAAAATTAAAATGGTCTTCAGATTTACCTTATTCACACAGAACTTTTACATATATCTTTTAATTGCTGTCACTGTATTTGATTACCTAGATTATCAGTCAGACTTACTTCCAACATTATGACAGCCAATGAAGAGAATATAGGAGGTCACAAGGCTATTAGCAATACATATTCCAAATATATGGATTTGTCCTAATTANTGCGACTCATGTCATCGTCTTTTTTACTGCCATGTAAGACAGCGACCTTAAAGTATCCCCATGTGTCTAACTCATCCTTCCAGTTGTACAGCACTGAAAGAGGGGCCACTATGAGGAAAGTCTGAAAACAAATATATATTATAATATTACTTCAGAAACTACAATATAGCAATTTCTCAGTAACAGAAGTCAAGATCTTGACTGTTTTACTGCTCTGAGCAGTTTGACTGTTTAATTCTGTCATTTCATAGCATGTATGGAAAATATCTAAAGTTAATATAAATTCAAAAGTAATCAGTTTATTATTAGTATGTATATAATACAGCATATTAATATANACTGACTTCAAATTCAGGCTTTCCCAACTGAGGTCTTCAAAACCTCATAACGATGGATGGGGTCTACAAGCTCTCTGTGACCTGTTTCAACATTAAATATTCTCAAAGTGACATTCTTCTCTTATTCTTTGTCAGAAGCATTCCTGTTTCTTTGCACATGAAGTGCTATCCCTTTACTCCTTCCTCTCAGCCTGTATTTTCTGAGGAACATGTATCTATTATCACAGAGCTACAGTCATATGACCCACCATGCCAGTCAAATTTTCTAATTATTCCAGCAAAATAAAAATAACAATGGAAAATAGAAATCACATGGTTTCTGTAATGGGTAAAATTAAAATGGTCTTCAGATTTACCTTATTCACACAGAACTTTTACATATATCTTTTAATTGCTGTCACTGTATTTGATTACCTAGATTATCAGTCAGACTTACTTCCAACATTATGACAGCCAATGAAGAGAATATAGGAGGTCACAAGGCTATTAGCAATACATATTCCAAATATATGGATTTGTCCTAATTAAATACCCTGTTATTATAGATATATATGCTTTTTTAACTTGAAAAATATCATCACACAACACTAACTTTCTACTCACTGACATGGGCTTTTCAATGTACTGTAGCCACAAATCTAACCCAGATACCTCAAAATTTTTTCCGTTAGTGCAGATGAACAGTAGAAATAGATTAGACAATCACAATTAGAGAGAGAGGGCTGTAAGACAGTCTGGAAAACTGAAGGCTTCCCAAACACTACTAGGAAAGGCATGAAATCCTACTTCAGCAGCTGAATTTTAAAAACTAATGTACATAAACTCCTAGAATAACCAACCAAACAAAGAAACAAATCCAAGTATTGCCTTTTATCAAAATCCTTAAGATAGTATCACTAAAAGTTGTACCTTCTTGGGGTTACAATCTGAGTCCTTTTTCATTGTCCTCAGTAAAAATTTCGGCATATTATTTTCAATATCCTCACGCGTTCCCTTTTTGTGCAACACTGCAGCCAAAAATGAAATGACCTTGAGAAAGAAAACAATTCTTAGTGACTATGTAGAATAAGAAATTGAATGAATTCCACAAAAAATAAACATTTAGGACAACATCCGGGACAGGACTTAGTAAGGTGGGTTGGTTTGGTAGGGGGAGATTTTTTTCTGGGGGGGTTTAGGGGTGTTAGTTTGTTTTAAATAAATCTGGTTTTAAACTAGGAACCCTCCATCCCTTGGATTCCCAAGAATTCCTTGGATTAATGATGAGCAATTAATTGTTCTATCTCTCTCTTTTATTCTCTAAGTGGAAAAGTCACAAAAGTATACAAGAGACAGATTATGAATGAGCCAGGAAAAAATAGAGATGACGCCTGTCTTGCAAGTCTCCTTTTCAGGGTACTTGAATCTCAGATAAGAAAACAGAAGGAACAGATATCCTCTAACTATCCCCTCAATACTATTTCTGCAAATGGAAGATGAGGCTTATCCTAGAGATTTGCTTTACTAATACGCGTTTTTCTGTATGTTCCATTCCTTCAAATTCCTGTTGTTAGCATCAAAACAATTTCTTTCTATTCGGCTATATTCTCTCATCTGCCTCAAACCAGTCAAGGTGATTATGAGAAGATATTTATTACAATGCACCACAGCAAGGACAAACATCCCAGCATAGGCTATTCCAAACTGCTCCTATAACAATCCAAAACAGGAAGAAGGCAGAGGAAGATCTGGCCGGAACATGCAAACCTAAAATCCATTTGGGATAAATGGTATTCATGGGACTAAACAGCAGCAAGGACCAGATGCACCATCAGAGAAGTGACCTTCTTTTGAAAACTCAACAGGCCCCTTTTATTCAGAGCAGCCAGCTCCAGCCGCTTCCTTTTTGCAGCTGCTATGCAGCTGCTCAGAGCAGGACAGAGGTAAAGCTACCAACTGTTGATTTCCAAAAAAAGAATCTTCTCCCTCTAATGATGGGGAGAAAGAGCTAGTCAGGACAGCAGAATGCAGAAAAGATACCTGCCTGAGAAGAGAAATTAGACGGACAGAAGAGAGAAGAAATCCATCATATGCTTGGCCACAGAGTGAAAGAGAAGTATGTAGAATACAAGTAACCCAAACATTTTTATACATAGTATCTCATAAACTGAGGTTGAGATAAAATGCCAGTTTGCACATGTCATTTAACTAATTACTTTTACTTTTTTTTTTAATCCTTTGAGAATTAGAATCAAATTCAACTGAACAATAAATCTCCATGTCTTTTCCACATTCTCTATTCTTGGAAAAATTTGCATCACAAATTTCTAAGAGTAGCAAAGGCAGTGAAACAGCAATTCATTATCAGAAACCTGTGGCTCTTCCAGATAAAGCAAGAAGCAACCTAAATGCCTTGATAGGAAACTAGTTTACTCTAATCATACTAAGAAACAACATTATTCTATTTGCCTTCACTTAAACTTCAGCTTGATATGAAAGAGGCAGATGGTCAGGCCATTTAAAGCAAAAATCAGTTCAGAAGTACAAAGAACATTAAAATTCAAAGGATTTATAGAAAAGTCTTTATCTCACGAATTATCCTCTAATTCAGAAACAGTAAGGTTCAGTCAACTGTCAAGCATAAGACAACTTTTTTCCTAAGATTGTATCTAAGTTATTTTTCATACATACTAACCTTTTCTAAACAAGTGAATTCTTCCACTTTACTTCACATCCACTGAACTGCCTTTCCCATACTGAACTTGAACATTATCACTGTGTTTTATAAAAAATACACAAGATCACAGAATCACAAAATGGTAAGGGTTGGAAGGAACCTTATCACCTAGTTCCAATCCCTGAAATGAGCAAGGATGCCATTCACTAGACCAGATTGCTCAGGCCCCCATCCAACCTGGCCTTGAACACAAAGGTTACTGGAAGGCTGCAATGAGGTCCTCCCAGAGCTTTCTCTTTTCCAGGCTAAACTGCCCCAAATCCCTCTGCCTGTCTTCATAGGAGAGGTTCTCCATCCCTCAGAACACCTGGTGGCCTCCTCTGGACCCACTCTAACAGGTACACATCCGTCCTGTGCTGGGGACCCCAGAGCTGGATGCAGTGTTCCAGGGGTGGGTCTCAGAAGGGCAGAGCAGAGGGGCAGAATCACCTCCCTTGACCTGCTGGACATGCTGCTTTGGATGCAGCCCTAGGCTGCAAGTGCACATTGTTGGCTCATGTCCAGCTCTTCATCCACAAGAATCCCCAAGTCCCTCTTCACAAAGCTGCTCTCTACAACATCTCCCAATTTATGCTCATGTCTGGGCACCCAGGCCCCAGCCCTGGTGCAGCACCTCGCACTCGGACTTGTTCATAAAGTTCTCAAGCTTGCCCAGGACCCTTTGGATGGCATTCCATCCTTCTGTTGTGTCAACTGCACTGCTCAGATTTGTGTCATNAGGATATTCTTTGAAATCTCTATCTTTCTTCTGAAAACTTGACACAGACTAAAAGAAATAGCCATTGGATGTGAATTTCACATACCCTCTGTCACTGTGTGATAAACACGCCTAGAGAATCAGCTCTGAGATTCAAGAAACACAAGATGCAAGTAAGACAACTAAATTTAGCCCCTCTCTCTGAATTTACTATTATCTTTTATATATATTTATTTCTTACTAGATAAAATCAGATTATTTGCAGTTCTGACTAGAAACAATCTTCCATAACTACTGAGTTCTTCAACTACTATGGACAAGAAACATGGCCATGTTTAAAATGAATGCAGCTTAGTTTTAACAAGCATCTGTTAAAAGAGCATCATCAGATATAGATATAAATCCACAATACACCTCTAAATGCTCTGTGCAGAGTTTTGACAGTTTAGTTTACCCACTCTTCTTGGTAAACTTGCTACAAGACAACACTTCTTTGCACTGAAAGGCATCTGTCAACATTCCCCTAAATGGAAGGGCAAATAGATACCACAGCCAATACCTGCCAGTGAAGAAATCAGCTTGCACTGGACACATGGAGAAAAAGAAAAGAGAGTAGGACAAAGACTATCCCCCACAGAACTCAAGCTGCTAACTTTAAATCAGACGGACTATAATTTCCACACATAAAACCACCTTAATTATAATAAAATAAGTAAATAAAAGATAAGCAAGAAAGAAGCAAGAAAGAAGCAACTAATTTAGGTCACACAGATTCAAAGCATAATGAAAATAATCCAGCTACACTTTGTCCTCTCATCAATCAAGCTGCATTTCCAAAAGAGTGACAGAAGTAGCAGGGAATACCAAAGCACTTTTTCCAGAGATAGGAGTAAAAGTGCCTGTTCTTTTGCATTCCCAGAACAGTGAAACTATTTGTTTTCAGGAAAAAAGGAAAAAGGTATTTTAAAAGCAAGAGGCAGATTTAGTGTACTCCAGTACAAACTGCTTTCATGATGGGCAGGTAGCAATCCTCAAAGTAAATTCAACATGCTAACATTTTAACTATCATAACTACTCATGCTTACACTAAAAGGAGCCACATCCCAGTTTCATGGCCTGTAAGGAGTGAGTCTTAAATGAGCAACGGGCTCCTGGCTCTGAGTGCTGTCCTGGACATCATGTCCTGCCTCATTCATCTCTGCAACAGCAGAGGGAGGTTTAAGCTTCAAAAA
>VYXC01006385.1:18158-29335 GCA_013397175.1 Platysteira castanea
TTATAGATCCCAGAAAACACGCTATTTTCCCACTGTAACAAACAAAAAGAATACCTGTATTGTTTTTCCAAGGCCCATATCGTCTCCAAGAATACACCCCCTTTTATTAGCATAGTGTCTATACAGAAATTGGGCTCCTTCCCTTTGATAATCACGCAGGTATCTGTTAATTGTATATGGGATAAAATCACCATTGTCAGATAACTTAAAAGCAACTGCAGGAGATGGAAGATTTTGGTCAGGAAAATATGGCTTTTCCAGATCATCCTCATCAAATATTAAGCTTTTCCAGGGTCCTCTACCATCTTTTAATTTACAAAGTTTTGTTACTAGTATTTTCCTTTCTTCAGAATCCAAGAATGATACAACAGCAAATGATTTTCCATTTTTGTCCTTTTCAAGAGAAGTTATTGTTCCTTCGTGAAGTTTTCCATTTTCGAGACAAGGGGCAAGGCATTTCTCCCCAATACGCCAATGATCTATAAAGAAACCAAACACACATAGTGATAAACTGGCCTGATGTACAAAGTATTTAATTTCTTCTACTAAAACAATGGATATAAATTTAGTTGATAAAATACACACAACTTAATATAAAACACTTTACTGAAGGTAGCACTAGAATCAAGATAACAGTTACTGTTTACAACCAAACCCTGAGCTAGACATAAAATCAGTTTGCTCTAACACTAGTATTTTAGAAATACCAGAAGGTGTATAGGAAAAAAAAAAGCAAAATCCAGATTCCGACTCATTAAGTTTACACAGTGGCTTCACACAGGCAAACAGAGCAGTATGTAAGAAAGTGGAAAGAACCCACATCATACTGACAATGAAAAACAGAACAAAATACCTCTACTAGAAAAAACAAGATCTTCACTTTTCACAGTAAAAAAAAAAACCTCGCAAATAATGGGTGTGCACAAAGTTTTCCAAACCTGAACTGAGAGAAAAACGGGTGTTCTTTTGAGTTTGCAGAAACAATTTCTAACCTTCCCCTGCTCAGTCATCCCAAAACAAAGGGACACATGATTCCTGTAAGAACTTCTACTGTTTCTTATCTATTTCCTGGAATAAGTTTTGATACTTATATGAAAGTCATTATCAATTGCAGTGAGAGGACCTATGGTTTTTACAAGAAGGAGTGAGCCAGAGAGAATCTTGCACCAGAGCAAGTATTCATCATTCTATGACCGGTGGTGGCACTTGTTCCTGGATACTTCAACCCAGACACTTTTCAGAGGTAAGGAAAAAAGTTCTGAAGGCAAGAAACTCCACCTTCACCCATTTTTGTATCTCTGTGTAAAAACTGCAAGAAGACCAGGTCTCCTCACCAAGTCCTGAGCACCTGGAAGCGTACAGGACTACTTTCCACAATGTATTAATTAAACCTGTGATAACTATAATTCATTTTTAAATAGATTTAATTATATACACTTAGAGAAAACAAAAACATCCACGTAGCCAAGCCCACTGTTCTGCAGCCAGCATTGGCCCTAAGCTGACATGCAGGTAGCAGTAAAAATAGTACAAGCCTACAGAACACCCCTATTGTAAAATTCTTTGGCCTTAAAGTATTCTTTTAGCCACAGAGATTTCATGGGCCATCTGTGGTTTGACTGTTTAGCAAACCCCAGCAGACTGCTCTCTTTCAAGTAGCTCCATCCTTTCAACACAGGCAGATTCCTACAATTCAGTGACTTCTGACTAAAAATACTGTGGGTCTGCTCTAAAAGTGGGTCACGTTTTTGCCTCATACAAACTTTGATCCAAAGACCTAAACTGATGGCCCATTGGTTCTTAAACTATCAAGGTCATTAACTGCAGCCTCTCCATTCAACTCAGTATTTTGCAGATCTCTTTAATAATGTCATCATCAACCTTACTTGGAGTTCAGCCCCACACCTTGTGACCTGCTACATAAGCTCCTCCAAACCCTTCAGCCATTCTCTCTGATCTTCTCAGAGACTTGAAGTTCAAATGTAACTTTTTGAGGCAAAGTGTGAAGTACAGGCTGAACATTCAATAAATCATATGTAACTAATCCTTAAAGTTCATGGCTTTTGTACATGTCTCTCATTTCGATGCAAAAAGATGAGCACATTAACTTCTCCCAGTAGCATCTAATTCTTTCTGCAATTTCATGAGAACAGGAACCAAAATTGAAAAATCGAAACCAGTTATGTACAGCTCACTGTTAATTATGCAAATCAAAGTTAAAAATAACTTTATTTCTGTAATTTCTTTTTTCTTACAGTAATGAAGGGACATGCAACATATAGTTTAGAGACCCTCAAGTTAAAACCATAATTTAAGAAAACAGAGTTTTTAACTAAGCATTTACTTGAAGCTAAGGAGTTGCATACGGCTCATCACAACTACAGTTCAGATGGAAAGTGGAATAAATTACACTGGACAATAGTACTAGTGCTATAAGCTACAAACCTAGTGAGAAACAGGACTCAGAATGAGAAAAAGGCAAAGACACAAAATGGTATTAAGGACACTATTGCTACAACAGGCCAGAAAGTAATGCTGTATAAGCCAAAGCATGAACTGCTACTTTAACTAGCCTGATTCACCAAGTTCTTGGCTTTTGAATTAGAACCGTAATTTATGTGGAGGACCGTCTTTAAAAATAAAGAAAATTATCTGGTACAGCTTCCTAGCATGGGTATAATACACTTGCCATCAATGATGAAAGCTGGCATTTAAGATGCTTGCCTGTACTTACCCCTTTTACTACAGGTGGAAAAAATGTGCCATTGTCAACATTAAATGTACTAAATCATGGTGGTAACGGCCTTCTGTCACACACTAGTTCCTTTCAACCACTACTCCTCTATGAAATTCTCCCGAATGCTTTCTAACAAGTGAGGGCTGACCACTTAATGTAGAGTGCAACATTTTGTTTTCCTTTGGGTTTTTTATTTTACTCTCTAATATAACTCTCTAAAAAGAAAATTCGAGGATATTGTAAAGCAAGACACACGGAAGACGCTTACCTGGGACACCATCATCACACATTTTAACTACGGGCCATGCAAAGCCCGACGGGGCCCGCGGGCGGAGGCACCGGGGGCGGACGGGCACCGGCGCGCTGGGGACGCACCGCCGCCCCTCCGCCGGGCGGGTCACGGCGGGGCGGGCNACCGACAGCGGCCGCCTGGATATCGCGAGAAGTGCGTTGCTATGGGGCTCCGCGCGGGCAGGTGGGAAATATCGCGAGGTTTCCTGGCGGAGCGGCACGGGTTGTGCTTGTTTGGAAGCGGTGCCTGGGAGCGTCGTGCCTGGTGGAACAGAGTTTCCTCCTGATGTAGCCTTTGTCTGTGGAAAAACGTGCAAAGCGGGGAGAGGGTACTGTGTACGGGGATGTTGTGTCCAGTTCTAGACTCCTCAGGAGAAGACAGACATGGAACTCTTGGAGTGGGTCCAGCACAGGGCTATTAGGATGATTAGGGGCCTTGGAAGTATTTCTCTTGTGAGGACAGGCTGAGGAAGCTGGGCCTGTGCAACGTCGAGAAGAGATGACTGAGAGGGGACCTTACCAATGTCTATAAATATCTGAAGAGAGGATGTCGAGTGGATTGAGCCAGGGTCTGCTCAGTGATGCTGAGCAATAGGACAAGAGGTAACAGGCAGAAACTGATGCACAGGAAGTTCCACCTGTACATGAGGAAGAGGTTCTTTATTGTGGTGCGGGTGACCATGCACTGGAACACAGGTTGTGAGGTCTTCTTCACTGGGGATACTCAAGAACTGACTGGACACAATCCTGTGGAATGTGTTCAAGGGAATGCTTGAACAGGAAAGTTGGACCCAGATGACCCCCTGTGACCCCATCTAACTTTATCGGTTCTGTGGTTCTGGGCAGCAGGGGTAAAGAGATCTTAAGTTACTCTCTGTGACAAAACTGGGGAGGTGAGGAAGCAGGGCAAAGAGCTGGTGCAATGGAAGGCAGAGCTGGCACAGTACAGAGCAGCCAGCTGCACGGAGGTGGGGAGTGCTGAGAGCTAAAGATCTGACATTTGGGAAGAGGAAAAATCAAGAGAGGCCCATTCATTTACAGCCATTCCACCTCCATCTGTGAAAACCTCTCTGCTTTCAGGAGAGCTGAGCTGGGCACAGTTATATTTGCAGATTACAAAGACAGTCAGTAGCCTGTTCTTGCTGAAAAAAATTGGGGCCCACGAAGAAATCCATCCAGATTGACTCGTATCTCAGTAGCAATGCAATGGAGTGTTACATGAAGGGCATGGCTTCCCAGATCCTTGCTATTACTTTGACAAAATGCCTTCATGTGCATTTAATAGTGCAATACTAAGTAATTTCACTTCTGAAAGTTAAATGCATATGTGTAAAGAGCATGCAAGTTCTGTTTTTAAATCAGCCTTGGTTTTTAATGCAGAAGACAACAAATTTGGGATGATTTCTCCACCTTTTTAAATTATTTTTTAGCTTATATAATTATGGTGAATTTTTAGAAGGGATTGAGCATAAGCAGTAAAAAAACCTGGATTCCTTTGGCATATGCCACAAAATTCTGTACAATGAAGACAGATAGAGTAGCTAATCAAAGTTCTGCATCTTCCAGTGTTTTCAGAAGCAAGACAAGGCAGTAGATATAGATGTAGATCTGCATGCTGTTTCTGCTTGCAGCAAAGCTGCAAAAGGACACCTGTCTGCTCTAAGAGTTATGTAGACTTGTGCAGCCTAGACCAGCATTAAGTTGCTTCTTTAAGTTGTCTGCTATTAGCCAGAATTTTGTTTTAAAAGAAGTTAATGAAAGACGGGTGGTTTGCTCAGCCAGTTAAATTAGACTAATAGGAAAATAGCAAGCATGAAAGCACTAATGCAGTTGCTGCAACTCTAAACTACGTGAATATTGAGCACCACATGTATTGCAGGAGGTTGTTCAGCAGTAGAACATAATATAGTACCAATGTTACATTATTTTTAAAACATGCATGTAGTCATGCATTCATTCCAAATGAATATGACAAAATTTACACCAACCACAAAAAACCCAAAACTGAAAGGAGTGGCATGCCAGATTTTAAAATTCTCACCGAAGAAACACATGTAAACTGTACATGACCTTAGCTACCTAATACACCTTGATCCTGAGACTTCTTTCAAGCAATACCTTCTTTTGACTGAGTGCATGATGAAAATGTTTCCCTAGGCCAGAGAATATTTAGCTCTGTCATGTATCTTTAAAAGTTTTTGGAATATGAAAGTCCTTTTAGGAATCTCTTGAGCACAAGTTAGAAGTTATTTGCTGGGATGTCAAAAATGTCTCACATTGTGCTTCTTCAGGAAAAGATCTGTAAAATATTTCATTTTGAGAAGCTGTTGCCATTACTGAAAAGTTGAATATATCCAAACTCCATGTTAAAATTTGAACTCTGCTCATATCTGACTTAGTGTAGATTTCATAAGAGCTCAGATAACAACCAAAACAAATACCATAATGGGAATAAGCACTTTTAAAATATGTGCTATATCCCTGAAAGCATTTCACATGTAACATTGTGGCCTTCCTGTTCACTCTTCTTTGACAGAAAGAGGAGAAAAATTAACTGATGTGCATCTAAAGAGAGCAGCTTAGTTACATTTACAGCATCCTCCACATCAGTATGTCTGAAAACAAAGCAAGACTGAATCTCAGATACGTCCAACATTTGAAAGCCTAACCAAAACCCACAGAAAGTACAGGCACCTAGAACTTTTATTAATGTCGGTTGTTTAATTCTATATTGAGACACAGAAGTGGTGGTTCAATTAATTTGCATTAATTAAGCATGACAGCATTAAAAGTGCCACGAAGAGGAACTTCACAATGTGATATTCACCAAATTAACATTTTGGAAAGCCTTTTGTCTCTTCAGCAGTTCATTTGCCACAGTGTTTTAAACAGTACCCATCAACAGTATTCAACAAGCTCTCAGAGTTCTTCGTGGAAATGAGCCTGACAGGGTGCTCTGGATCACATCTATACAGAACAAAGAAAAGGCATTAGAGCTCTGGTGTGCAGCTGCAGGGCCACAGCCTCCTTGGGATCCCAGAGATGTGGAAGGATAGCTCACACAGGTGAATGCCACAGTGGGAAGATATGGGCAGGACTAAAAAGGTCAGGTCAGGACAGTAGGGAGCAGATTTGGCATTTTATGTCAGACAGCAGCAGGGATACATGGAGCTCTGCCTGGTCTGTAGAGACCATGAGATGTTGGAGTCCAGGATTTTGAGAGAAGGGAACAAGGCAAATCAAGTAGTAGGATCATCACCCTGAACTTTAGGAGTTCATTGGCTTAGGGATTAGGGGGAAACAGTATATGTCGTTTATCTTGATTTCAGCAATGCCTTCACTGTTTTCTCCTGTAGCATTTTCAATATACAGACTAATGAAAAATGGGCTAGGCAAAGGAGCAGTGAGATGACTGAAAACTTGCTGATCTTCTGGACTTAAAGGAGTGTTATCAGCAGCACCAACACCAGCTGCAGACCCATTACTGGTGGGTTATTTTGGAGTCTGATACTGGGGCCAGTACTGGCCATTAATGACTTGGATGGTGGGGCAGAGTGCATCCTCAGCAAGATTACAGATGATAGGAGGAGTGGTTAAACCAGATACCTGTGCTGTTGTGCAAGAGGGGCAGTGATAGGCTGGAAAAATGGGTAGGTAGCAATCTCATGAAGTTCAACCAAGTCCCACACCAGCAGTCAGATAACCCTGTGCAGCACTATAGACTGTTGGTCGACTAGTTGCAAAGCAGCTTTGCAGAAAAGGACTTAAGGGTCTTGGTGGAGAGAAAATTGTCCATGAACCAGTGGTGCATCCAGCAGCATGAAAGGCCAACAGTGTCTTGGCTGTGTCAAGGAAGAGCATTGCTCAGCAGCCCAAGGGAGGTGAGCCTTCTGCTCTGTTCAGCCCAGGTGAGACCACATCTGAAGTGCTGTGTACAGTTCATGGCTTCCCACAAGAAGAAAGACATGGATAAAGTGGAGGAAATCCAAGGCCATGAAGTTTAAGAGACTGTAGTTGGAATTGTCTAACCTTGAGAAAAGTCCAGGGAGATCTTGTCTCTGCACAAACACTTGATGAGAGGATATAAAGAGGATAGGTTCATACTTTGCTCAGTGGTCCCCAAGGCAAGAGGCGACGTGTTCAAACTGAAACAGGAAATTCCATTTAAAGATAAGGAAAAGCTTTTCAGCTGTGGGGGTGGCCAAACACTGCCACAGTTTGCCAAGAGAGGTTGTAGAATCCACACCCTTGAAGAGGGTCAAAACTGATCTGGACATAGGCCTGAGCAACCTGCCTAAGGTGACCCTACTTTGAGTAGGGATGGTTGGACTAGATGTTCTCCAGGACCTTCCAACCTCAGTCATTCTGTTTGAAGAATTCTGTAGGTCAAACTGAGTTCTGGCTAACTGCTTGTGCTATTATTTAAAAATTAAGATCCATAGATACCAGGCAGATTGCTTAGCTAGAATCCAGTTTGTCCTGTTGCCCAGTGCTGTAAGATATGGCACCAATTCTAACCTACCTATGTGCATATTTCTCATCTCCTCTTCTGCTTATTCTTAAAGACTTAAAAATATTCGAGTAATTCTTCTCTTTTGTACCCTCCATTGTAAAATAAAAGCCGGAAAATGCTAACTAAGGATGTTTGGAAAAGCTGCACATTTAAACATCTCCACAACCCATAAAAAATAGATAACACCCTGAGAGTTTAACTCAGTGAGTCAGATATTCCTGTTATTTTTAACTCATTCTCTCTGAAAAATATTCTGGTTATTCCTAAATCTTACTAACTCTTAGAAGCCAGGGTAGTGTAATTCTTAGAATCTGCTGCAAGGTTGTCCTTTAAAGTTTGTCTGCCAGGTGATGTGAATAAACCTGAGAGACTGCTTCCACAAGTGTTGCAAAGTATTGGTTCATTTCCTTTTGAGTGTCTGGCTAAAGGGTAACTTGAGGAAAATATGAAGTTTTGTTCTTAAATAAATATTGTATATATATGGTTCATGGAAGCAACACTCAGATTTCATGGTTGTCTAGAGTGGGAACTGGATAATGAGACTTGTCAGCTCCACTGGATTTGTAGCAAGTATTTGTATAGAGCACTTTTGAATGTTTCAGAAAAATCTGTGGACATTTGAAAGGCTTGTAGACCAGTCTCAGTTATGTTCTGGGTCTAGTTAAACCAAATCAGCATAATTGTTCTTCAGAGGATCTTTTATTATGTGTTACACATTTCACTTTATAAATGAAATTAAAAATTATTTTAGAAGGGGAACAGATCTTTCCATGAGGACTAGTGGGCATAGAAATGCTTTATGCTTTATTGCACTTGAGTTTGGTTCCCATAATCTCTTTTTTCCTTCAGGAAAAAATAAAAAGTATTTTCTTCCTCAGGTTTATTTTCACTAATTTTTGAGGTCTGATTGACAGCAAAGCATGAAGGGAAAGACTTAAAAGCAGTGCACTCAGAAAGAAAGCAAAAAAGACTAAAACTGGACAGATTTTTTTTTTTCCTTTTTTTGGGGGGTGCAGGGTGACATGGCAAACTATCCCCAAGAGATAAGAAAATCATCACTTAAAGCCTCCTAAGCAGATGAGATGAAAATATGATCTGGTGTGGGAGACATGGACATCCGTCTTTCATAACTAAAATTATAAAACCTGGAATACACAGCCCTTGTAAACAGCTATCTGACTCAATCATCAAGTTAAACCTAGCCAAAATATCTCTAACCAAATGAAAATATAGGAAATGTGAATGCCAGCTGTAAATTGCTAGGGTGCTATGAGGATCCAAAAAAAAAAAGAAAACTATATAGTAATTCTCTGAGAGATAAAACTTATTTTCCTTTCTGACCTGTTTTAAGGAATTTACACCATTAATGGTGTGAACCGTAACCTAAAGTGTTATACTTTTGAGGAAACAAGCAGAGACATACATACAACACACACAAAAAAGCATATTAGGAAGCAACTCTGGATCTCCGTTAAGTATAGGACTCCTATTTAAACACAAAAAATTATATTCCCATTCTGTGAGTAGAATCCAGTGCTTTTTACAAGTTATTTCCTGTGTTTCTTCTTTGTGCTGTCTATACATCTAGCAAAGTAGGGTAGCTTGATGAAGTGACAGTTTTTAGGGGAATAATATAGCTGTGTACAAATATGCTAGAGATGTAAACTGGAGACAGGCTAAACTGAGGTCTTGTCAAACAATTCACCAGTCAGCTCCCCTAAAGCATGTAAGAATGCTGGGTTTTCATGTGGAAGGCAGGGATATTTTTGCTGTATCCCTGGGGGTATTTTTCCCCAACTCTGAAGTCAGTTAACCTCTTTCACTAGGGGAATCAGACTGCTGGTGGTGCCAGAAACCACAAACGTCTGGGACCAGTATGTCAGAGATTATTTCTGCTGAATCAGCTCTCAATATAACAAATGTATTAAGTCAGTAACTTAAGCACATTTCATAACACAGTGGTAACTACACTGCAAAGTATATCTTTGATTTAGACAAATTTTCAGCCCCGTCCAATGATCATTCATGTTAAAAAAGTATGAAACCTTTTGTGACACTGGCAATAGATTATAATACCAGTAAAACTCCTGGTAGATTTTTTCAAGTGTTTGCTTATAAATAAAATGGAAGATAAAATAGGAGAAATACCAAAGGACTTATCAAGCCAGTTATCTTAAAAGTTACTTTAATTTAAATGATTCATGAGAAGTACATTCTATATTAAAAATTAAGTTGCCATGCATACCTATTAATGTATAGATGTAACTTAAAATTTTTCTATGTATCTGATCACTCTAATAAGTAACATCTCTGTTGGGTTTATTCAGAGCAATCTGTTGGCTTGTACATATATGTGTGCATGCATATGATGTGTTCCTGGCCCAAAACCAGACTGAAATTCTTTCCTAGTTTGTAATTAAGTCTGTTCAAATGCAAGTATCAGTAATTAAAACATAATTAAACCACAAAATAGCAAACTTTACCCCTATGCCATAATAGCTAAGTCATAAAGTCCAAATCAAACAAATGTAGCCGGGAAGAAAGACAAAAATACACAGCATTCTATTGCTTGTGCTTTCTGCACAGGCCTACCAGGGACTTCCCACAGCATACAAGATTATTGCCAGTCTAGAGCTTACCAGCCCTTCTTCAAATTCAGCTGTCTGTTGTGGTTGAAACTGGGGCCTGATTCTCTCCATGTGGGCCTTTGGGTAAAAGGAACAAATAACCAACTACATAGGCAAAATGTAAAAGGAAGTCCATTGACTTTCACCAAAAAAGGATGTGCTAAAACTCCAGACCTGCAGTCATAGGTTTAATTAACTGAAAAAAAAATAGCAGAACAAAATGTCCCCAAGAACCAGTCACTCATATTACTTGTATTTTTTTTATTTTTTCTTAAAGAAGATGTTAACCTAGCTTTGTATGTGTAGGTGTGAGGGAATAATTCTGGTTTAAGACAAATTTGTGGTTATTATGACCTCTTTGGTATTTATCATCTAACTACTACAAGTACAGAAGCATAAAAATAAATGGAGTAACAGTTGTCACCACACGGAGGCAAAGAAGTCATCTTCTAAGCCAGATAGTTGAGATTCCATTTCATCTACATGGTATGAAAAATATTTGCATTCATTTGCATTCATGTAATGTTTTCTTATAATACTTTAGGCAAAATGTAGAAAGATTAAAATGTAGAAAGATTAAAAAGTGTAGAAAGATTAAAAATACTCGATGGGTATGTGGCCGTATTCATTTATACTTGCGTGCATATTAAGTTTATGTAACTAGTACAAAATACCACAATCAAGTAAGTTTTCTACAGAATCTGGGATGTTCATTTACAGCACAATATTTGTATAAATATACCAAAGGAAAAAAAGTGCTTAAACTTTTGTTTAATGCAAATTTTTGCATCACTACCATCCTTTCACAACAAAGACACAACATCAGATTCTTTTAGCTGAGTGATGGTGCTCAAATTATTTTCTAAACAGAATGAGTTTAGTGAGTACTCAGTTGTAGGACAAATGATTCCCTAGGTTATTATGTCATCTTGGAAAGAAAACAGAATCCAGAAAGAATTTCACCTTGTTTCTAAAAAGCATGTAATCTTGATTCGTTAAAAAAAAAAAA
>VYXC01006385.1:29340-46109 GCA_013397175.1 Platysteira castanea
AAAAAAAAAAGGCAAGCTACTATTAACTCTCGTGGGGTAATAGGTTGTTTTGACAATGATGTCATTATGCAGATTTATGGGTGTATCTTTCAGCTTCACTCAAGATCTAATTTGCCTCAATAACTCCCAAGGCTTCAGAATTCAAAGGCTGCTGGAATCCTTCATGAATTGCCCCCGATCCTCAAGGACATGAGAGCAATTACAAAGTAACTTTCAAACACATTTATTTAAACTGCGTATCCCACCTTGGGAAGAATAATCTACAACACTTACATATTTACATATACACAGAACCTTTAAATATGCAACAGATGTTTCATTTTTTGAAAAGCTCTTGAGTTCATTGACAAGCCTTTGGCTAAACTGATGAATTAATTTGTTCAGGGCGGATTTCATAAATCCTCTAATAATTCATACCCTTACACATCTTGACTTGATTTCTGAGGTCTACAGCATGTGTTTTAAATGTTTTAACCTTTACTACTTTAATCAGGTAACATTTATTTCAGGGCTGGATGATGATGGGTCATTGAAAGATACAGTTGACTAGGAAATAAAATTCAATTTGTCAGTTAAACAAATCTCCACATCTGAAATGAGAAATAATCAGTCTGTATTACTGGATCTCTGAAATGCAGAGTGGTTTTGATGTCACTCTCCCTTTCAAGAATATATAGTGCTAGATTGCTAAGTATAGCTGGATGCAATGCTGGTATGCAAAAACCACAGTTGCCATGCTTATGTATAACCAATTTCTCGGGTGGTTTGCATGTAAGCTTTTAGGTCTAAACTGAGATTTATTTCTATCATTTGAAGCTAGTTTTCTTAAATACTTAGGGGCAGATACCAATTTAAACAACAATGAATTCAGTCTGGAAAACAAATTTTGCCTAAGCTGTTTGCTTTGGAGAGGACTTCAACTTTGTTACTGCATCTGATGTAATGTACTAAATTATATAAAATAATTTAAGAGGGTTTTTATTGGTGTGTCTGATCAAGTGCAATAAAATGTTCAAGTAAAACTGCATAAAAAAGACTTTTGTCTTCCACTGCTAGACAACTGACATGACAGCTACCCACTCAATAAAACATATATTTTCTTACTGGACTGGGTCATTAAAGATCCAGAAGTCTAAAATCACTCAGTTATGATAAAAATATATTGTATTTAGAATGTTTTTATTTCGGATGAAAGCTATAAACAGTGCAAATGACCATTTTTTGCCATTCATCTTCCATGATGTTGACTCATAAATCAAAGTTTAGGTAGCTATTGAAGTCTGAGTACATCAGCCTTGACTGTATATTTCTAGTCCCCATCTGTAGGACTGTGCAGAATTACAGGTGTTACAGCATCATTTGATACACTGATATTCTTTTTTTAATGTGTGATACTTTTTTACTGTTATGCATTTTTAAAGAACCTCTCTTACTTTGAATACATTCACGGACTTGTGAAAGAATCACAGGATTAGATGGTACATAACAGACCTGCCCATCTGATTTCAGCCTTCCAAAACAAACTGATATCTACTTAAAATGCATCTAAGTGGTTTACATTTATCTGAAACAGGTCTGCAAATAAGATTTCTCAATCTGGGCTAGTTATGTGTATCTGCTTTTTAAATCTCTAATGTAAAATGCTCTTCAGGAAGTGGAACTACATTACATAGGTGAAAAAAATAGTTGAAAAATGAAAATTCTGCTTACCATCATGTGTTTATTAATTTTCCAATATACTCTGGAAACAGGACAGTTAACAAAGTTTATTTTTTATCCTTGATGTGTTCATTAGCTTCCTTCTTGGCAGCTTCTCTGTGTGCCATAAAATCTCAGCCAGGAGCTGAGTAGCTAACTAGAGAAAGTAAAGCAAAATGTGTACTAACTGCCTTCTATGTGCCTTTTCTTTGACAATGACACTTTTATTGACCTCTCTATCCAGAAGACAGGTTTTATTAAATTTTAGAAATGTAATTATAACAAGAGAATTTTTAGGAAATCGATAATCACTTTTTAAGATATTTTTAAAACTTGACTGGGAAAAATGCCAAGCTTCTAACTTGAAAATAGACTTTTAGCTTGAAATTAGATTTCAAGCTTGAAATTAGGTTTTGAGCTTAAAATTCTTCAAGCTTCTGTGTTGAAATTCTAGTGTGAAATTAGTCCTATTTTTAGCAAGAGATTGAATGCATAATTACCCAAAATTTATTCGGACTAGACGTGTCAAAGGTTCTCCTCCTTTTAGTTGAAATTGGCTCAAAGATTTGAGAATTACGAGAGAAGACTAGAAGATAATATAATCACATGTGTTTTGCCAAATTACTTGGAAGATTGCAATATGTATGACCCAATATCCAAAAAAAGATCCAAAGAACAGAGTGCACACAGCTGAGTAACAGTTCATCCTGTGAACCACCATGCATCTCTCACTGGATCTTCCAGAATTCATTGTTATCAGAAGTCTTTAAAAAGGAAATTCTGTAGAAGACTGTTAAAATCTCCTGGTGTACAATTTCTTAAATACATCACATTTGACAATCTGATCACACTTCATAGATTGTGAGAAATTATTATATCAGGGAAATTGATTTCTTTCATCTTGTTCACTAGATGGGGTTTCCTGCAGGATAAATCTAGATTACAGCATTCTTAAGGATTAGGATTAATATTAATGTGCCATTTAGATTGCAGTCAGAAAACAAACAGATCTTATGCCTTTGAGGTGCTCATTAGAAATAAACCAAATCACTGGGGAAAGTGCTAGAAGAATTTCCAAATTGTTGTCAGACACTGTAGCTTGCAAATGCAAAACAAACTACTGTATGTTATAGAAACAACTGTGTGATAACATACTAGTGGAAAACAGGTGACAGAATAAGTCTGTATCTGAAGAACAAATGTACCATAAACGGTGTCGCTAATTAATTTTTTTCAAATATTTTACTTAATAGTAAGAATACTTTCTTTTACAGCATCTCTGCTACCTAATCAGTAACACATTGCAGCATATACTGAGGACAGCAAAGTATTTCACAGCTAAGCAATCAAATATGAGGAGGTTATGTGAAAGACTTGCCACAGAGGAAGAAGAATTCTTACAGTAGTCAGGAAAAAAATGCCCTTTGATGTTTAGTTTCTCATTTCTAAACTATAGATCTGCACTGCTAAACTCAAATTCTGAGATGAACTTTTACTGGTAGTATGTTGTTTTCTAGTAAAAAAATTACTTTCATACAGAAGTTGGAGGACCCTAAACTCACCTCTACATTTAGCTGCAAAAATACAAAATATACAAATTTGCAGCCAAACAGCATTGTTCATGCCAAGAAAACAATCTTATATAAACACAGAAGTCATTCTTGTACATCAACTAAAGTGGGTGTGGCCATTTTCTCAGGGTAGCCAGAAAATACAATATTGCTTCATGCTTGACTTCACACTCTTTGTTTTGGAATTAATGTATCTCAAGGATAAAAAAAAAAAAGGAGTATTGTTTTACTTAGCTTGCGTATAATTTTAGAACAAGTATCCAATCTGAAATTCCCCTGGCACAATTTGAGGGCATTTCCTGTTGTCCTGTCAGTTGTTACCTGGGAGGAGAGACTGATCCCTATCTCACTGCATCCCCTTTTTAGGTCGTTGTGGAGGGCAGTAAGGTCACCTCAAGCCTCCTTTTCTCTAGGCTAAACAATTCCATCTCCTTCAGCTGTTCATCACAGCTTGTGCTCCAGACCCTTCACCAGCTCCAGGAATTTTCTGGACACACTCCAGCACCTCAATGGCCTTCCTGTCATGAGCGGTCCAGAACTGGACAATACAGGATTCAAGGTGCAGCCTCACCAGTGCTGAGTACAGGGGGACAATCACTGCCCTGGTCCTGCTGGCCACACTATTGCTGATACAGGCCAGGATGCCACGAGCCTTCTTGGCCACCTGGGCACACTGCTGGATCGTGTTCAGCACCACCAGGTTCTTTTCCTGGGGCAACTTTTCAGCCACTCTGCCCAAGCCTATAGTCCTGCATGGGGTTGTTGTGACCCAAGGGCAGGACACAACTCTTGGCCTTGTTGAACTGTGACACATCAATCTGGTCTGTCCAAATCCCTCTAGAGGTTTTTGACCCTGCAGCAGATCAACACTCCCACCCAGCTTGGTGTCATCTGCAAACTGACTGAGGGGATACTTGATCCCCTCATCCTGATCATTGGTGAAGATATTAAACACAACTGACCCCAACATGGGGCTTTAGTAAATACCAAGGGTGACTGACCACCAGCTGGATGTAACTCCATCCACCACCACTCTCTGGGCCTGGCCATCCAACCAGTTTTTAACACAACAATCTGTGCCCCCAGTCCAAGCTGCAAGAAGCCAGCTTCTCCAGGAGAATGCAGTGGGAGATGCTGTTAAAGGCTTTACTGAAATCCAGGCAGACAATATGCAAAGCCCTTCTCATCCACTAAGTGGGCCACCTTGTCTTAGAAGGAGATCACACTAGTCAAGCAGGACCTGCCTTCCATAAAAGCATGCTGGCTAAGCCTGATACCCTGGCTGTCCTGCATGTGCCATGTGACAGAAAACCTGCTCCATGACCTTCCCCAGCACCAAGATCAAGCTGACAGGCCTGTAGTTCCCTGAATGCTTCTCCCAACGCTTCTTGTAGACGGGCTAGCTTCAAAGTTCAAATGCTTAAGGTGCAGGAACTAAACTTTGAAAAGTGTTTTCCAATGACATTGCAAGCTGTATCTTACAAAAAGGCTTTTTCTAACTTTTGAGTAATACGAACCAGTTCAGTGAACTTGGATGAAGACAGAGGTTATGATCTTACTTTAGGGTTTGTTTGGATTTTTTTACCTCACCTTCCCTTTCACCTGTTTTCCTTCTGGAACAAGAAATGCAGGAAATCACTTTCTGGTACCAGAAATCACAAAGCTGATGGACGTATACCTATATATATTTACTGACTCACAAAATTATTTATGTCCAAACTTCCTACAGATGGAGCTATAACGCAGTTTGTAAGGGCCTGATTACTTTTACAGAAGAGAAAGGGATGGCTTCTTCACAAATGGTCTTCTTGTTTAGACACCTTATGTTGTGTTTCCAACTTACTTGTCTTTTCCTGTGGTATTTTTCAGACAAAGTTAATTTAAAAGGTACCACTTCTGCTAGGTTGAGTTTTATACAGAAAACCCCCAAACTTCTGAGATTACTGAGCTTCATTTTCTAACTATTTAATGCTAATAGATTTAGCTTATTCCTTCTTAAAATCCTTTCTTCAATATGGCAGTTAATACAGAAGGAAAAAATCATGAAGAGGATATTTGAAGAAAACAGACAATGTTTTCTTGCTGTGGCATTCTACTCTTGTTACATGCTTTCTGCCACTTAGCCTTTGCTGTTATCCACTGTATTGCTTACTTTTTGGACCAAAGCCACTTCCTCCGTATGTGGGGTTACATGGATAACATTCTTCAGCCTTTGTTTTAGAAGAAGGATGAATTGCTGCGATTTGATTTTGCATGGGTTCCACCAGAGAGTTAAATTAAACTGTTAAATTTAAACTGTGTCTTTCAGACTCTTCAGATACTTTTCTTGCAAAGCATTCATGCTTTCTGATATTCTATTGTGCCACTTACATAGCAGATGGAGACTAAGAAAGTTCCTGGCACCATGGACAGAGGTCCCCTATGAAGTGGCTGGAGTAGTGGACAGTATGTTCCTGACAAATCTTACTCATGTGTGTAACTCAAATATTTAAAATACCTAATTAGGGTAACAGAGTTAGCTGCATTGGCAGATTTTGAGTGTGGATGACTCTTCACTCAAAACTGGACAGAACCAACAATTCCTTTTCTCTGAAATATCTGTAGTTTGGGGGAGTTTGGAACTGTCTGGAGGCTGAAAGATTTGACAGTAGTATTCCATTCCACATAGTCTAAGAGTAATAGCAAAGGCCATGATGAATCGATGGTCTAATCTTATAGCACAACACTGACACGCTGCTCTTTGGTAGTGGTCTTTTGCCCTCCAAAGTACATTTTTTCTCCCTGCAGTGTTTTCCTTTGCTTATATCTAAGAAATACATGAAGCTCTAGACCTAGGAGAGTACAAGACAGACACAATGACTGTGGCATGTGCGGACTTCCATTTCTATTTTCATCATGAGAAATAGTTGGAAGATGGAAGACGTTTTCTGTCTGCAAAGCTTATTATTCTTAAAACATAGCTTTTGGAATTTTGACACTGCATTCGAATTAGCCATTCTGACTGACCAGAAACACGAGAATGAGGGGGCTGTGTGGTGTGTGTGTCCTAAAATTATTCTTATCATCTATTTCGTGTTCAGGAGGTTGTCACACATTTATAGCTGCATGCTCCTTGCTGATACACTGGGACTTTTTGGTCATGTACAGTCCTACATCAGCCACACCTGCAAGATTTAGAAAGTGAATTCTCAAGACTAGGTTGAGATGAGGTGTTCCTCAGGCCTGAAGCAAAACGCTGCATCCTGACACAGTGCTGCATGCTCAATCTTTTTGCCTATGAAGGCAGGCTCCTTTTGCTTAATGTTGGCTATTATTAGCAAGTAGCCTATTATAGTGTATTCATCATATGCAAAATACAAGCAGAAAATCCTCTGTCAGAAGCCTTAGAAGTCCATCTCAGGGGACTGCTAATTTTACCTAAAACATTAAGGGCTGAGGACAGATATAGGGTTGGAGAGGAGGTTCTTACTCGTTAAGAATATAGGCAAGAGGCCTCCAGAATACCAGGGAGAATAATTTCTACTGGATTTTATAGTCCAGAGTGGTGGTAATGTTAGGCTGCAGTCCCTGTATTGTGTTTTATGGTAAATGCTTCTCTTATTGCAGAAGATAATCTATTTGTGACCCATGTCTATTTACGTGGCACCCTTCAAAGAATGGAAATGCTCCTTGTCTGGTGAGGTAGGCCTGCAATGTGTCCAGTGTGACTAAGTGTAACAAAAATTATTCTCAGTGGATCACATATGAACCAGTAACACCAATAATTTGGTGTATTGGGCTATTAGTTTTGTGCTCATGGAGCTAAACTCAGAAATATTATGGAATATAGAAATCTTTTTCTTTGCAAAACAAGCCTTTCAAGAAGTGAATCATAAAAGGTCGGAATCCCAAGTCAACACTGATTGAGATGTTCAGCTGATAGTTATAACTCTGTATAATGATGATTTGTAAACTTCCAGTACTGAGAAGAAAAAGCTTGTTTTGTATATTCCATTCCATACATCATGAGTTAAGCCAGTTTTTCTTTTGACCCTACACTTGTGACCAACACCAGTGGGATTTCTCTGACAGGTATTATCAAGACTATGAATCAAAGATAATTTGATGGTAAAAAAAAATTGAATTTTGCTTCTCGAAAGGCAGATTGTGTCAATAATGCATCCTTCTCTATGTAAATGCTACTAAAACTTGATCCTCCAGTAACGTGCCCCTAACGTAAAGCTGAGGGCATTTTCAAAAACTGATCTCCCAGCTAAACTGAAAAGAAGGTTTATGATACAAATGAGATGCTGTCTTTAGAGTTCCATGTATTTTGATTGAGAAGTACTCTTTTTTTCCTGTTACAGAAATTATTGAATATTTGCAGGAAACGCTCTCTCTGTCTTTCCTTCCCCTGTCTGCCTGAGGCATTGTTGTTTATTATTTCAGAGCTGTACCTTTCAAGCTTGTAGGAAGGCCACACAGTTTATCTCTGAATACCTCCAGGAAATGCATTAATGACTGCAAGCTCCTACAACAGTAGATGCAGGCTGCAGAAAGAGAGGATAAACTGGGTAGCAGAAGAGTTGAGACATGAGAAGTGGATTGCATGTGGCTTCTGTGTATTTTGTACGCTTTTTCTTGCTTTGTTTGGGGACAAGGGCTACAGCCTTCATCAGGATCCAGACAATGCTATGTGAGTAGTCTCCTGGGGGCACTACTTGTAAAGTTTACACTATGTATAAACTAGATGGAAAGGTGAGTGCTCTGTAAAAGCTCACTGTCACAAAAGCAAAGTCAGAAGATGGAGAAGGATGTGCTGTGCCAGATTCATCTCCAAAGATTAATTATTTCCCTGCTTCCTGACCCTTCTAAAACCAAGCACATCCTTGGTCCCAGCAATCTACTGAAGAATTTGTTCACTCTTTAGCTAGACAGAACTAATATGATTTCTCTAGTCATTTAACCAATTTACCACAGTCTAACTATGACTTTAGTCAATTCTAATCACTGTAGTTTTTTGTGCCTCAGCTTGCATTTTGTTCCTTAAACTGTTTTGTTCTAACACCTCATCTCTATGCATACAGATCCTAGACTAAAGGGCTTGAAGGGGCTCTGTGGTATTAAAATACAAAATTAAAAGCAACCTGAAAAGGTCTGGTAATTGTTAACATTTGTTATCAGCATTGTTCCACTTCCTTATGGCTTCCTTAGTAACTGAGGAGGATTCTTATCTGAACTTGATTAGAAGTCCTAAGACCATGTCCTGCTGGTCTCAGTTAGGCATGTTTCCTTGTCAGGTCCTAGACCTGAAATTTATACACAGCACTGCCTTGACTATAGAAGTTTATAAAGGTGTGCATTCAAGGGTTACAAATCAAGATTTGATTTCAGATTTAAAGTTCAGTCATACAGTTTATTTCTGAATCAAAAAACCCATCTTACATATTCAGTGCCACATAGCCTCCAGAAGAATCCAACTCAGCAGCCAAAAGAAATCACTCTACACGTGCTTGATACTTAACACCAACATCTGGGAGGGCAACCTAGGTGTCGAGTGAAAGGAAATGGCAACACCCCATTTAGCTAGACTTCACCATCTGATCTTACGTCTCTTTTCTGCTGCTTGTAAAGCAAGTTCTCGGTTTTGGTTTGAAACATGTGCTCCTTTTCCTTAGTAAACAACTCTCACTTGTTAGGTGGAGTGCTGAAGCACAAGCCTAGGTTCAAGAAGAAAGCCTTCCTATCCTCAGTGAGCTAACATGGAGAGCATCCAAGTACAGGAAGATAAGTAGAAAAGGCTTGAAAGCAATCTTTCAATGGATCCATACCACATTAGTCTTGTAAAAGATACTAGATGATAAACAAAACATGAAAATGGGCAGAAAGGAAAAGTGGGAGCTTAAAAAGCTTTATCTGGAACAGAAGGTACATGCAATGAAAGATGGAAAGTTAGCTCAGACATGAGTGTTCCCTCAATCTTACTCTGCTATTAGTCTGATAAAGAAATAAAAGGAAGATATTTTTATATTAACCATATTTTAAACCAGCAACCTGCAAATACAGGGGGAAAAAAGGTTGATGCTCACATAACTCAAGTCTGGTTTCCTCTTCTAGTTTCTTTAGATAAAACTCCTGCCCTTTGCAGGGCAATAATTTTCATTTCAGCATGTTTCCTAGTATTTTCTGTTCCTGTCTGCTTCTTCATGAGAATCTTGCACATTTAAAATACGTACTGATTTCAGACTGTCACCAAAAACTTCAGTGATTTTTATAATAATAACTGAACACGCTGAAATATAATCTCCTTGAAAAAGATGTGGATTTTTTTAGTCTGAAAAAATGACACAAAACTTTAATAACGGTGGAATAAAATCACTGGATTATTTTTAAGTAAACATTTTGTGAAAACATTTATGGTCTGTAGAAAATTTACATTGATTTTATATAAAGTACATTAAACATATATACAAACTTACCTACATGATAGTATATATTTATGAATGATGCTCTTAAATATAGGATAATATTGTCAAAAGCATTGCTATGGACTCCAAATACTACAGCTTAATCTCCATTTGCATTTAACTGCAGTTCCAGTAGTTTAAAAATGTCATTTCTAATCCATACTTACCCATTAATTCTGGGGAAGAGAAGAGTTTGATTCATTAGTTACATTATACTCATTTGTGGCATAATCCTATTACATATATGCTACAAAGATGACATTGTTAGCCACAGAAAGCTTAGGAGGCTGAAGACAAGATCTGCTTCCAGGAGGGATGTACAAATGAGAAAAAGAAAAGATAAACCGGGTTTATTTTGACATACCAGTTTTCAGGACCTCTCTTTGAAACACAGGATAGAAACTTCTCCTGAGAAATCCATTCAATACAATGTATGAACACCAGATTACAGAAAGCAGATTTCATATATCTGTCTTTCCTTGACTGTACTTAGAACTTCGTTGCTATAACTGTGTAGGTCAGGAAGTTCATGTTGCATCTGGCTAATTAATTTGAATAAAATATTCAGAAAGTATCAGGTAATTAGATCCTCTTGACTGCGTTTTTGTCAGAAAACCATAGTAGCCATGACAACTCTTGCAAAAATCAAAAGAAAAGATGATAGGTCCTTTAATTATTGTAGCTGGTCTTAGTGCACTTCTGAAGCACTTAGTGTTTCAGTCTCATTTGAAAAATGGTGTTTCCAATGGCACAATATTTGCAGTATAGACACAGGGTGTTTTCAACATGAATTGTAATAGAGAATAGTCCAAGTATTGGTGAGCAGCCGCTTAATTCTGTACAAAACCATTATTTAGCTAAGAATACTCCAAGCACATAATGCATTTTAAAAGTCTGATTTTTTTTTTTTTTTAATATGGATTCACAGAATGCTTTAAAAGAAGCTGTTCTGTAATCAAGTCTGAGCAACTTTGTGAAATACTGTGATTCACAATTACATCACATATAAAAAGAAGCCAACCAATAACTAGAGGACCATTATTTAAACCTCTGTCCATGTTCTGTATTATTTGAAAGATGCGTGTGTTGTGTGGAAGTAGGGTAACTTGGCCGAAATGTCAAATAGTAATTTTCCTGACTTCTCAGAACTTGCTCTTGCAATTTCAGCACTTCCTGCTACCATACCTGTCATTACAGAGTTGTCCACCAATAGGAACAAGCATATGAGGCATTCAGCTGCATTTAAGAATCAACAGTGATACAATCAGGTGATCTGCAATGGAGCTGTCACAGCCAATATATAACAAGTCTTTCATCAAGCAGCAAAATAAACAAAAGATTTATACAATGGAGTGAGTTTTTATTTTCTTTTTTTTCCCCCCAACATACATATTACGTTGGATATGGAATACTGACAAGCTGAAGCACTGCTTTACACCACAAACATTGATAGTAAAACTTGAGCTTTTAGGCAAATCATCACAGTGGTGTTGACAAATGCCGACAAAAGCCAACAAATGGATCTTACTGTGCAGTGGAACTGATACATGAAATTTTATTCTACCAGAGTCTGGCATATAGATACAGCTTCCTAGACCACTTTTTTTTTGTGTTAGTTCTAATTTATGGTAGGATTGGAACAGCAGTCACAGTATTAGGAAATTCTTACCAGATTGTTACCTTGGTACCTGTCCTGTGAACCCATCCTTTTACCTATTAGAGCATTCCTGTCTGTATGCCAGCTAACACCAGCACAACAGCTGTTTGGTCTAATTACTGCCACATGTTTATCTTTCCTTTGTAAAATGAAGTATTTGGAATGCCTATTTCTCTATGCTTTCTTGCACATTCCTCCAATATATTTGTATATATGATAGATGCAATCTAGACACTTAAAGCTGCTTTTAGAAATTATTTGCCTCAAAAAGTGTGGAGCTGACCATGTGTGACTACACAGTCTTCATTTTCATCTCTGATAGAAACATCTTTTTCTTGTAGAAATAAAGGTACCTGATCTTTATTTTTGAGTTGGACATTCCAAGTTTCAGACAACTCTAGCAGGATTTGTCAGAATTACATAAGAGACATATGGTGTATACCTCAAAAAGTCTTAATTGACATTGTAGCAGCTTACACCAGTACTGAGCTTCTTTGAAAATTCAAAGGGAGAAGCCTAGCACTGGGGTTTGGTGTTGCTTGATTTTAATTTTTTTCACTTTGGGAATGGGAGGAAAAAAGTGGGTTTTTAAAATCTGTTACTGTGGTAGTAAAAGCATTGTCTGTGTACCAGAAACTAAGGAAGATTGCTTCCAGTGGAAAGGTTGATAGGAGGTGACTACTTGTTTAGCTGCCAAAAAACAGCTTAGGCTTGCCTGAACCTGGGCAGGATAGGGGCATTTGCAGTCTATCAGCAGTGAAGAGTCTAATGCAAGTCTGTGTCTTAAAGTGGTGGGAGAGTTTGGGAGTTTATGCCTATTTTGGACTTAGAGTATCCAAGAAGGGACAGACTACATGATGCTGTAAGAGATACAGAGGCCTGATGTATAAGCTGATAGGTCAAGAAGAAAAATTTTTCACAGTGACCTGCCAAGGGTGAGTACAGAAAAAACCTTTGCAATCTCAGTGTCATTTTAGAGTGCTTTGCATACCTATCCCAGCTGTAGGTGAGTGGCAATGAGAAGGATCATCAATAAGATGATTTAATTTTTTTTTTTACTATATAGATGTAACAAAAACAGAGGACATCTAAACCCTTAGGTAGAGAAATATGCCATGAAGAATTTGTCTGTCCTGTATATACTATGTATGCATCCACGTGCTCAAATACACATTCCCAAAATTGTTTTTCTTTAAAAACTATTGATTTTATACTTACCTGATTATCCAACAAGATGAGCAAAGTACACTTCTGTTACTATTAGCACTAAAATCTTTCCCATCTGAATAGAACAATACTCTAGTAAATACAAAGAGAGTTTTTCAAAACTTCACGGAAGTAAAATTCTCCACTGTTAACTGAATATACAGTGGAAATATTAGCCTTTATATTGATCAAGAATGATTACTTCTCCTGAGCTTTCAGTTTATTTTTTAAGTGTTTAATAATCATTAAGTGTGGAGTTTCAGTAATATTCCTAGTGGATTATGCTGTAATAGACTGTCAACACAATCCTCATCCATGTGGTAGATTTCCTGCTGCTGTACGAATTCTGTTTTTCACCTCCACTGGTGGGTATTGTTACTCGGTTGAAGTTGCTACCATTACGCTTCTTCTGCCTTTCTCCAAGGCAGTAGTGCCTGTTCCCTCGGCCGGGGAAGTGGACAACTGTCCCTAAGTGCTCAACACTTCAAGAAGGTTATATTGCATAATATAATTCCTCTCCACAGGAGAAGAACTAAGGTTTTGAGAGCAAAGGCCATCTGAAACTAAGCTGCAGTTTCAAAAATGTTAAGATGAGGCACTGGAACAGATTGTCTAAAGTGTTGTGGATGCCCCATACTTGGAAGTGTTTAAGGCCAGGTTGAACAGAGCTCTGAGCAACTTGGTCTAGTGGAAGCTGTCCCAGTCTGTGACTTGGGGGTCAGGACTTGATGACCTTCTCTTTAAGGTTCCTTCCAATTCACACCACTGTATGATTCTCTGCTCTGACAGAGCCAAGGACTGCAATTTGATTCACTTTGCATACAAAAGTGGCAGGGAAGTCAATCTTAGTCATGTAGTTAAAGTTGGAAGTAAAGCCAAAAGCATATCTAAAAAATGTAAATGCATGGGTAATAACATCTAAAAATAAGATACATGTTGGGTGGTAATTCGGACTCCCAGCATGATGTCTTATGATTATTTTTAGTGTTTATACAAAAATTAGTTGGCCATCTTGAACAAGTTTTAATAATGTCAGAAACATAAACCATGCCTAAGGAAAAATGAAGAAGATATGTGCTGTAAAAATATTAAGAACTGGTAAGAAGCAAAGCTTATTATGTACTTTGTGTAAAATCTAGTGTGCTTTTTAAAAGCAATGAAAATACAAGTAATATTTTTAAACTAAAGTTACTTATTCTTTTCCTGTGACTAGTATTTACTTTGTTTACAGAGTGGATATGAAAGACAGAAGGAATATTACAATGACCATGCATACATGAATTATGTGCATTTTAAAAGTTGAATCTTTAATTGTAAGAAGTATGATCTAGATTTTTAACAAGGAAAGGATAAAATGTTTTATTTTTGGTTTTGCTGCTAAGTAGTGATAAGACCGTAGTGAAACGAATACTTGTATAAGTCCATTGGAGACAACATGAACTATGTAGTACTGCCAGGAATTTTGTAAATAACAGTCTTCTCAGTCCTGGCTACAAATTCCTAAGGAGGTAACAGGAATAACATGAATGGAGACTAAATTATTGTCTGAGATTCAAGTCATTCCATTAGATACTGATCTAAATATCTGTTAACACTAAATGAGGCACTCAGGCCCTCCTTTTCATATCAGCAAAAGGTTCTTAGTTCCAAATTATATGCCCAAAATAAAATTATCTGAGAATGTCTCTCAGAAAAGGGCATCTTTACTTCATTCAGTTTATCTGCCTCCAAATGGAGGCAATTATACTGATCTGCATTAGCACTGTGAAACTAAATTATTACAAGTTGAATTTTTTTGGTACTTCTAAAGTGGGCTGAAGTCTTTTGACATGAGATATTATTATTCTATTAAAATCATGCTTAGTCATCTTCAGTTTATACAACCAAAATTTTTAACCTGGAAATCAATACTCAACTTGCTTTCATTAACATGAAATATTTTTACACTGTTCCGAACTACTGGACATGTATTCCCCTGTTGCTGACGAGGGAGAGCTTATTACTGATGGCAGTTCAAAATGCAAGGATTTAAATTAAATCTGACATTGCTTTCTGCTATGGTGAGAGGTTTTTGTATCACAGACAATGTAAAGGTCACAGTAGGCTTTCTTTATTAGCAAAATAACTCCTTTTGTGTTAAATATAGTCAAAAAAAAAAGAAAGTCAAGGCTAACTTTAATTTCATACAAAAGAGACTTAGACATGTAGAGATTTGAAAATCTCTAACATTGAACATCTAATTTCTGTGATTCTATTTTAAGGAAATTTTCCACATTACAAGTTAAATGGGGCTAAACCTATTCTATCAAATATTCAACACATCATTAAAATATTGAAATGTTACAGGAAAAATACAAAACTTGGGTTAACTGAGGCCTGAATAAATATTACAGATTATCTATAGCAGATAGATATTTTTTAATCACTTCATTTCTGCATGTTAAAAGATGGAAGGAGAAAGAAGGAATCTGTGATAAATATAATGAAAACATAAAAAAAGGTGATTCAAGAAATACATTTGAGACCATTCCAATTCCAGCTTTAAATTCAGTCTTGAAAGACCCCTTCTTTCTTATCCTCTTCTATGCAGACATGTATGATTAAAAGGATTAATGCATGTGATTTTATATTTGTGACATGAAGTCATGTTTCTAATGCTGAAGAATTTTATCCTCCCTCCTTTTTGATGTGTGGAAAAGCTGTAAACTGCTGGTTCAATACAAGTAATATCAGTATAGAGTCCTAGATACTCCAGGCTGCTGAAGCAGCAGCTGAAGGAGTGGGTAGGGCTATCCAGAAAAGGGGTGTGACTAGGATGTCTAACAGAGGTGTTGATTTGGAGTCTACTGCCAGCAGAGCTGTCACGAAACACAGTCACAACCCCTCCGCAGTGATGAATTGCCCCCTCTGGCACAGGAGGATTGGCTGACATTTGGAAGTGCAAATTACATCTCCCTGTGGTAGCTTGTCTAAATCTGAACCTTTAATTGTAATTAAGTGATGAATACATTCCCTTCCATTTTGTTTTGTTTTGCTGAATTCAGCTCTGATAAAAGTGGCAGGTAATTGCACTGGGGAGTTAAGTCACTGAAGATCACAGAATCATAGAACGGTTTGGTTTGGAAGGGATCCTAAATGATCATCTGGTTCCAATCCCCCCTACGTGGGCAGGGACTCCTTTCACTGAACCAGGTTGCTCAGAGCACCATCAAACCTGGCCTTGCACACTTCTAGGGATCCAAAAAGTGTTTCTTTAACCTTTGTTCCCCAAAGTTTTATCTAAAAAATGTTTCAGCTAGCTCTAAAAAGCACAGTTTAGTAACAGCAGGAGAGCCGCCTTTCCCTTCTACCTGCATTCAGCTATCTGTACCACACCTTGAAGGACTGGCTGTTTGTGTAATACAGCTGGACAGAAGCCACATGGTTTTTTCTGTTCCCCATAGGACAAGCATTTCAGAACAGTCAGTTAGATGTTTACATGAAAATCTATCCCGAAGATTCACAGGATTTCCCCGTTCTTAAAAAGAGAGATAAGAATCTCAGATTGATTACAAAAGTGAATTGAAATGACTAGTGAGTATTGTTGAGGATGCAGGTAGCCGGGCTTGCAAGCCACAGGAGAGGCAGATTTTAATGCAGATTGACGTCTGGGTAGAAGCCCAGACAAGAGCCAAGGTGAACTTGCCAGCGTTTGGGATAACAAAGGGCACGAAGATGAGTGACACCAGCCAGATGAATGGACACTGAAAGACACAGCAGGAGCCTGGAATTGCCGACTTTTTGCATAACAAATGAGAGGTAGGCCGGTGACGCCAGCCAGCGAGGTGGATGGAGAGAGGGACATGAGCCGGGAGAAGAGTGAGACTTTCCCATGCGTGGACTGTGAGGATATAAAAGATCAGGGGCTCCTTTTCTGTGCGTTGTCCTCGGAGGCACCAGCTCGAGCTGGTTTTGTGTTACCACGCTGTGAATAAATGGCTCTGTGGAATGGGACATCTGAGACTCTGCCACGGCAAACCTGGGCTCAAACAGGTGAGGATACCTGGTCTGATTGTGTGAGAGTGGGGTGTGCAGGGAGCCATGCGGGGCTCCTGTGGGGTCACTGGAGCTGCCTGCTCTGAAGGGGCTGCAATCTCAACAGTGACAGTCTGTGGTGGTGGGTCTGTGACTGCCAGAGCGGCTCCTGGGTGG
>VYXC01006385.1:46228-79068 GCA_013397175.1 Platysteira castanea
GACAAGAGCCAAGGTGAACTTGCCAGCGTTTGGGATAACAAAGGGCACGAAGATGAGTGACACCAGCCAGATGAATGGACACTGAAAGACACAGCAGGAGCCTGGAATTGCCGACTTTTTGCATAACAAATGAGAGGTAGGCCGGTGACGCCAGCCAGCGAGGTGGATGGAGAGAGGGACATGAGCCGGGAGAAGAGTGAGACTTTCCCATGCGTGGACTGTGAGGATATAAAAGATCAGGGGCTCCTTTTCTGTGCGTTGTCCTCGGAGGCACCAGCTCGAGCTGGTTTTGTGTTACCACGCTGTGAATAAATGGCTCTGTGGAATGGGACATCTGAGACTCTGCCACGGCAAACCTGGGCTCAAACAGGTGAGGAAACCTGGTCTGATTGTGTGAGAGTGGGGTGTGCAGGGAGCCATGCGGGGCTCCTGTGGGGTCACTGGAGCTGCCTGCTCTGAAGGGGCTGCAATCTCAACAGTGACAGTCTGTGGTGGTGGGTCTGTGACTGCCAGAGCGGCTCCTGGGTGGCCAGAAAATTTCCTTAATATATACCCATGTTGGTAGGGCTTTACTTGAACCAATAGTTGTGAGTCGTATGGCAGAAAAATCCTTCCTACAGCCACTGGTAGTTTAAGTTGCATTCCCCTGAAAGCTTGAGAAAAGTCTAGCAAAGACTTAGTGGCCTCCTCCAGGGCCCTCTCTGGAACAAGAATATGGCATGCAGGTAGGATGCTGTTTCCATTTTCTCACTGAGAATCATTAAAGGAAACTGCCATATTTTAACTGCTAGATTTTAACTTCTCACTGAATCTTTTGAGGGCTTCTCTGCTGCATAAACTAAGTAGGGAAGGAGAGTAAGGACATGCAAGTGGATAAATCATTATTTAGAAATTGTTGCAAAGCATCCTCTGGTCTAGTAGTATTACTCTACAGAGGTTGTCTTTAACAAGGAGAATTCTTTAACATGCTAGGATGAACAAGAGAACATCTAGCAAATTGTACCAGGGCTGATAAATAAAGCGATAGTTGTTTATATGTGTCCGTTTTATTCCATGTGTGTAATGTGAAGAGGCAGCTTTCTGCAGTGCTATGGGGTTCCTCGTCACAAAAAGTAATGGTTGCCACCAAGTTAATGCTTTGCATAATATAAAATTCTAGTTCACCACCCAAAGTTTACAGAAGTGACAAAGGATCAAATATTTTACCACCAGACATTTCTGCTGATGTGTATTTTCCATCCTATCTACTCCTTTTTTTAAAGCCAGTTGTTTTTATTGGACTCTGAGTAGCAAATTCCTGCAATTTTATAGCCATGTGACATTGTTGTCATTGCTTTTAGAACAGGAAATGGTACATCTGTTAGTATAGAGACCAAAAGTACTCTCCCATGAGTCACTGAAAATCATCTGCCAAAACTAATTAAACTGATGCCAAATATGACAAGTCAGTTTAAGACCTGTAACAATTTATAGTACACTGACTTTGCGGGAAAAGGTAGAATATGGGGATGAATGTAGTGGGAGGTTAGGGTAGGGATCTGAAGTACAATATCACGGAAGAGTTAAAAGTCTCTTATCTGATTTTTTTTTCAATAATTCACCTATCTATGTTGAACTAGTCCAAAACCCATTTTCAGATGCTTTGTTTTGCAGTTTTAATCACTTACCGTCAAATTGCTGCTTTGTTTTGCTGTTTTAATCACTTATCATTAAATTGCAGTTAACAAGAAAACTGTTCAGATTATTTGAACTCACATTTTAAATTTCTCAATGGAATTTTAAGTATTATTTTCAAATGAGAACTGGTTTAAAACAAAATTTAATATATCCTTGTATGGAAAGTTTGCTAGAATTTCGTGGGACTGTCATGAGAATCTCCTAGAGAGATGTTTTGATCTTGATTTTCTTAAGGAAATACAGAATGAAATACAAGATCTTTCAAGTGTTAAGCTAAAGAACACACTAAGAAGAGCAATGTAAGTTTTGATAATAAAGACTGTGGAAATGGTTTTTATGCATTAGGCCTGCAAACCACCAATATTACATATCTAGCTAAGGCCTGTGGTCTGATTTTAACTTTAGAAATGCATATATATGCAATGCATCAAAAAAACTGAAATATCAGCAGTGATCAACCTGATTTCCACAAGAAGTCATGTATAATACTTAAAAGAATTACTTCTTTTGAACTGGATGAGTAGTTTGCTTATTGTATACATAGAGTTTCTGAAATTATTTTTTTTTATTTCTATAGGAAATATAATTATTAAAGTGAAGCTGTAAGAATATGGTAAAATTATTTCATCTAAATGAACCATTAAATTTATGTTTTTATTCTTAAATTTATGATTGTATGGTTGCAGGGTTTGTGTTATAATGCATTATGCAGGCAATAAGGGACATAAGGAGTGGAGATGAGTTCTCTAGAGAAAAGACCAAGGCCCCATCACCCTTGACGTTTTTAGTTGACAGAAGACCCTCCAACAAAACTAGCTTGCTTCCTCAGCTACCCTGTCTTGTATCAATAGGGTGTGGAGAATTGAGCCCCTACTTTTATCTTGCGGTGCATTTGCGTCCAATGTTTGTCTTACCTGCAAAAATTTCTGCTGCCAGTGCTATGAATGCTTTCCTTTCTCGTGCTCCTGTGACAAACACATTAATTTTAGTAATATTTTTGTCTAGATTCAGCCCATTTGTCTACCACAAATGATCAGAAATCCCTTTACTAGTAAGTACCTTGCTCCATTCTTATGAGACTTCAGTGATTTATAACTCTTGATCTTTGTTTCAGAATACCTTTGTGTCCTCAGCCTGCCTGATCACACTGATCTGTCTGCTAAGTTAACCTGAGTGGGTCCAAGCAGTTACTATGAACCAGTTTCTTCTGTCTTTCCAGATAAAAACCAGTGTAGCAGGTCTTACTGGCTTCAAATCTGTGCGCTTGTACTTTTCACTCAAATGAGGTTTTTGTGATATCCAAAAAAGTTATTTTCAGAAAAAATATTTCCAAGCTGTCATCAGCATTGCTGTGAGCTGTTGATCCCTCTTCAACACTAATCACAATAAATTTCTGGCACATATTTGCATGTGTATCTCTAGCAACCTGTTTAATAATGAGTTTTCTGTAACTTCTCACCCTGTTGCAGATCTGTCCTGGACACAGATTTCCTGTTCATAAAGTGAACATCTTCTGATAATTGAGCATATTTAGTGTTCCTAAATTAATATCTAATCCCATTATGTGGGAGGAAGTATGTCATACTACTTTCATTAACTAAATTGAAACATCTGTGCCACAAAATTCCCTGGCGCATGGAGTTAATGATCAAAATCTCTGTAATCCTTCAGGTGGTTCATGATGATTTTTCTCTGATAGAAGCCCGTGGTCCTAGCATCTCGTGTTTGGATTACTACAGTTGTCTTAACCAGGAGTAAATTATGACATTCTTTTAAGAGGTACTGTAAGCTCAAAACACAGTTTTCCATGGCAGGAAAACTACTTAAAAGGCCACATGAATAGAATGTCTGTGTTCACATTCACATTAAGTTTACTGTATGAAGGTTAGAAATTCTAACATTAGTCCCTGGCATTAGTTTCTGAAGTTGTTCTTATTCCTTTTTCTAATGTCATAACTTGATTATGCATTATCCCTTTTTATTCTAAGCTCACTGATTTTTAGGACCATGGTATACAGATCATTCATTCCCTGAATTACTCCTGAAACGTGTGATAAATAAGTTCAGCTTTTATAGGAATGGGAGTCTCTCTCACAAGGAAAGTATAATCTTACCTACTGCATTTTAGCTTTAAATAAAAAAACTTACAGGAAAAAAGAATAGAGAAGATAACTATAGATGCTGAAGCTCCAATACCAGCTGTTACAAAAGCAATATTTTTTGTTCAAGGATAAAAATCCACTGTAGTAAGAGACAAAGTTATTTATATACGTTATTTAATGCAATATTTTAAGCATGAATAAAAGCATTTATACTCCAAGTGGAGATGGAGAATAAATATTCTAGTCTGATATTGACAACTCTTGATTTATGTTTTTCTTATAAATAGAAGAGAACCACAAGATTACCTTAGAATTCCGTGTAAAATGTAGATAGCAGGGTAACTGTAGAAGACTGTCCTATCAACCACACCATATTTATAGCCTGTACAAACTCAAAAGTCATGGCAGTCAGGCAAAGTCCCCAGTTACTGGAAAATTTTTCTTTAAAAACTGGAAGCATCATACTTGTTTTTAAAAACGGAAGGAAAGGAGGACCCTGGGAACTATCAGCCAGCCATCCTTGCCTCTATACACAGAGGTACAGAAAATGAAGAAGATCCTCCTGGAAGTTTTGTCAAGGCATATGGATGACAGGTGAAGAGGTGAAAGAGGGTGGGTTCACATAGGGAACCTGACTGATCCAGTGGCCGTCTAGGATGGAATAACTACATTGGTGGATAAGCCGTGGATTTTATTTTGACCTCTGCAAAAACTACACAACACTGTCACTAAATTGGAGAGATCTGAGTTTGATGGAGGGACTATTTGATGGCTAAGGAATTGGCTGGCCATGTCTGAAGATGTGGCTCAATGTCCAAATAGAGATCAGTAACAAGGGGTACCCCTCAGAGGTCATTGTTTGGCTCAGCATCTCCATTTATGACGTAGGCGGTGGGATTAAGTGCACTCTCAGCAAGTTTACAAATGACAACAAGCTGTATGGTTCAGTTCTGCACATGAGTGAAGGAATGCCATCCAGAGGGGCCTTGACAGGCTTGAAAGTTGTGCCCAAGTAAGCCTTATGAAGTTCAACAAGGCAAAGTGCAAGGTTCTGCACCCGTGCCAAGGCAACCCCTGCTATTGATAAAGACTGAGGGATGAATGGATTGAGAGCAGCCCCATGGAGAAAAAGTTAGGATATTGGTAGATGAAAAATTGCATATGACCCAGCAGTGTGCACTTGTAGCCCAGAAAGCTGATTGTATCCCAGGCTGCATCCAAAGCAGCGTGGGCAGCAGGGGGAGAGAGAGGGGCGAGACCCCACCTGCAGTGCTGCTGTCAGTACTCAGGTCTCCAGCCTCGTAGCCTCCAGGTGAAGGAAGACATGAACAGGTTGGAGTGGGCCCAGTGGAAGATTGTCAGAGGGATGGAGCAGTTTCTAATGAAGATTGTCATAGGAATGTCTCCTATGCAGACAGGCTGAGAGACTTGGGGGTTGTTCAGCCTGGGGAGAAGAAAGATCCAGGCAGAGCTTACTGTGGCTTTTCAGTACATAAAGAGGGTTTCTAAGAGAGACTGAGGGACTTGCAGTGGTAGAACAAGGGGCAGTGGTTTTACACTCAAGGAGCATGGATTTAGAATGGACATGAAGAGGAAATTTGTTACTGTGGCCGGGGGGGGAGACAGGTTGCTCAGAGAACCTATGGGTGCCCCATCACTGGCAATGTTCAGCATCAGTTTGGATGGGACCCTGAGCAACCTGGCCTAGTGGGAGATGTCCCTGCCCACGGTAGGGATGTTGGAACTAGATGATCTTTTGAAGGTCCCTTCCAACTCAAACCATTCTGTGATTATATGTTTCTAAATAGAAGTATAGCATAATATAGCAAGCAATTTAATGTGTGAAGGCCTCGGTTAAGAAATTAATGCTTTGGTACTGATTTTACACCATATTAGGCAGAAATCAATAGGTAATCAAAAAACTGGAGTAGTATTTGGTATATGATGATTTTTAGGAGCGAAATCTTTACTAAGGAGGAAAACAGAACTTACGGAATGATGGACAGCCTAGATGATTTTGTAAACATATGAAAGGCCTTTTAAGTATTTTCTCAAAATCATAACCCTTTCAACATAAGTATTATAAAATAAAGACTCAAATATAAATCAGGACTAGAGTCAGAGGAGAAGAAAACTGTTTCTTTGAAGAGCAAGATACTTCTATTTGTAATTCTTTGCTAGCCATAAATTAAGATTTACTCATTATACCTAGATAAAGCTTTATAGGGCTTATATACATTAATGCTTCAAATGTATACTCCTTGTTATGAAACATGAACACACATGGGTATAGCTTAGCCTGTTATACCTGCAAAGCCAGAGAAAATTCACTGACTTCACTGAAGTTTTTTGGTACTATATCTTATATATGTAAATATAGGCTTTGGCTCAGTGTATTTTTCAAAGAAAAAATAATTCTGTCTGTATTAGAAGCCATGGAGGTTTGTATACCATCCTTTTCTCTTTCTTTCAAATCAAAGCCTCCTAAATAAAGTGCTATAAAATTGCTTAGAATTAAAAGAAAAATTTGAATAATTTTAAAAATAATAAGCTGTTTTCTCACTATCAGCTTTCAAAAAAATTCCCCAAAGAGCATGCTGAAGTGAGTTAAATCTCCAGTGAATGCTGTTCTCTGTCATAACAAGAAAACAAAAAAATTACAAAACACTTACCAACTTTCAAAATAAGATTATAATTTAGCAGAACAAAACCAAAGCTTTTGGTATTGTATTTCTTTATTTGCTTTGGCACTGGCCTAATTTTTCAATTGTGTGTCAAATACTCCTTTTCGCCTAATCTGTATTTCTTGCTTGCTTAGTTGTGTTTGTAAAACAAGAAATATCTTGAAAACAGGCTTTGGATGAAGTTTGCTAATAAATATAACTGCATATGGAAACCAGCTATCAGACAGACATTAATTTGGTCTATTTGTAGTTCCGTGTCATGCTTAAAATAAATACAAAAACACAGAAGTTCAGGGCTTTTTTTGCTCCAGTTATTCTGTTTCCTCTATTCCAGCAGTGTTTAGAGATTCTGAAGTCCTCTATTATGAAAAAAACAACACTCAAAAGAAGGAAAAAGCGTAAGGCTTCTACAACTGTGGTGTTACTGTGTCCTGAAGAGAGAGGTCTAATTCTACATCTTGTTCCGTAAAGATATTTTTAATTCACCAAATGAAAAGACTGAAGTTTCTGAGACCCTTGTAAATAGACCTTTTGACTGACATTTTCCTTGAACTTTTTTTCAGTTATGCTTAAATGTTAAAACTCTAGTGCTTTCCTTGGCAGGGATAACGAAGGGGTGTAGATTCATAAATGGGAAAGAGAGGCTTACTGGAGTTTTCTTTGCAGTACTCTGGGATCAGAGAAATCAGCCGTACAGCTAACAGGCTTGTTAAACTCTGCGGTGCATCATGATGAATTGTCCTTACAAATCTCTGAAATCCTTACATTTTACCTTGTCTTTGTTGCTGTGATTATGGAAAGAGAATCTTTTATACTGCAGGAGACATTCAGACTCCCCATTCCCCCGCAGGAAAAGCATTTTCAAAGTACAGTCATGTAGGCTGTGTCACTAGCTAGAGAAGCAAAAGCCACACACACGTTCTTTTAAAAGCTGTTTTCTCCTCACGGAATCTTTTTGTTTTTAACAATAGTCAAAGAAAATAAAATCTCAATTGAAAACAGAAGCCAGAAGCCTCCCTGCTTTGACCAGCCAGAGGAGGGAAGGGAGAAAAAGACATCCATTCTCCAAAGCTCCCTACCTCCATTTTCTAGTACAAGCTCAGCTACAGAAGAGCCAGATTGCAGCCTGTTCCATGCAACATTTTGTTCTTTGATGTGATGCCAGTTGATAAGCCATTACATCAATTCAGAAAAGCAGAGATGAGGAACACCTAGACCTGATTGATTTGTGAGGGGTGGGCAGGGCTGAAGGTTAGCGAGTTGTTTACTCAAGGAATATTTCACATTCTGCCTCGTTTGGTGACAGATTTTTGAGGCAGTCTCTTGTGAGAGGCTTGAAACCCTACCATTGTGCCTGGGTCTGAGCTGTAGTGCAAATGCAGGTCTGTGAGAAGAAAAATCTAATTCTGAAGAGACTGCAGTCATCAGAGAGCAGGAACTTCCCACAAGACACAGAAAGGGATCTGAATCATCAAAGCCATGGGAAGATAGAAACATGTTCTGCAAGTCTAGGAAGAGAATAAATGAAAGCATGCAAAGCACTCAGAACAGAGGGAGCTCAAGGGTTATACTGAAAGTTACTGGTGTTTCTGTAACTAAATATTTTGCACAGTAACCTGGCTGTCCATATATTGCTATAAAGTACCTTGTTAATGTCCTGGTATGTTAGTGTTAGGATTTGCCAAGAAAATCTGTCTGTATGTTTCATTACTTAGGAACCCAATAGGGTGTATTTTCCAAGTGCATTATTTCAGCAATGTAGTCGCAAAGACCTATCTGATACTAGGAATGTGACACCTGAAAATATTTTTGCTTCTACTGCAAGCTTAGACCAACATCATATAAAACATTCAGTAAGCACTTCCAGGAGAAAAAGACCCTGATATGACTACAGTGTGTAGAATACTTACTGCAACATTTAATCACTTGTTTCTGTGCATGTACCTGTAAACTTGCCAAGCAAGGTATATACAGAGTCAACAACACAAGAGACCAAAAGCAGAACTGAGATGTGCCAGGGAGCTGGGATTATTCAAGAAAGAGAGATTTGCCAAAGATTTTGTGTTCAGATTTCCTAATGCAACAGACTTCTTTAAGCCCCACTGAGAGGAAGAATTATTGAAATAAAGCTGAATATTTTAAAAATAGCTTTCCATTTTGCTTTGTCTGTAAATTGCAGTGAGATAGATGTAAACATATCCAGCTGAAAATAAAACTGTTTATTCTAGTTCTCAGCATTAATTAAGTGATTTGTGGGAAGTCTTCTATAATCTTCAGTTCAGAAAAAACCTGAACACTTTTCTGTATTCTGTAGTGTTTGTTAAAGCAAATCTAATTTTGGAATCCTAAAACATTCTGTACCCTCATTTTTAGTTATACTATCTGAAAATATTATGTTAGCACACCTGAGATGTAGCGTGCAGCAGTTCAAATCCTAAGTTACAATCCAGAAACTAGAAGAAATTCAGTGTTTTGAGAAAGTTTCAAAATCAAAATATAAAGTCTATATAGAAACTGTAAGTGGAAACACACTGTGTTATGAGCCTGCAGATGTGAAAGTTGACCTGGCGTTCTGGAAAAGGGCTGAATTATGGAGAGCAACTTGAAAAATTGCCTTGTTATGAGGAGGACAAACCAACCAGCATGTCTTCTGTTGCTGCTTTGTTTTGCATCCCAGATTTTACATACTTGCAAGCACTCCAGGGAAGCAAATATTTGATAACCAAAACAGTATAATTTTGAAGGACAATCAAAACAGGATTCGTTCATATAACACTGAGTGTGCAGAAATGTGACAAAGCTCAAAGAAGAGATCACCAATTAAGATTAAACAGGGCAATGACAGGCATTTGACATCACAGCCAGTATCAGATGTATCAGGAAGGCTGCTTCCCATGAAACAGTGATGCCAAGACAACTGATGACAAAAATAATTTTTCTCCTCAAATGATGATGTTGGAAAGTGCTAGCCTGAATTGGGACACTCCTCTTTGTTCTGCACTGGGATGGAAACATTGAAAATGTACTTGAAACTGAACTACGGCTCATTATATGGTGACCTCATACAGAGACCTTTTGTTTAGCATCAGAGACAAAGTGAGCATGCCAGCCAGGGTGTGTAACTGCCCGCTTCTGTCTGTGTATGAAAGACTCTTGAGTCTCCTCTGGCTAGAGCTGAGATACAATCACATCTGAAATTGTGTGCAATACCATCAGTGTGAGTGAATATGGCACACAAGAGTCTTCTAGGCTATATTTAGTTTATTACTAAGGTCACACTAATATAAAAATGCTCATGAAACATTTATTTCAAAACATTCCATCTACCTTGTCCTCTCTCCTGTGTTCCCTTCTCTTATCCCAGTTTTTTGGCATTGGCTCGTGGGCAGCACAGGAGAGAGCAACTGTAATGATATGGTATCTGGGTTGTATAAATAAACATAGGAATATCCCATTAAAATATCAGTACTTCTCTAATCTTACTGCAGAACAGATAGTTGACCTTCTGTTCTTCCAAAAAGCAACCTTTTGGGAGAGAAGAAATTCTTCTTAACAGATGCTAAATGTATGCCTTTACATTTTTGCACTGTTGAGTTCATGCCATGGCTTCCATCCTCAAACTTGCCAAATTCCTGTGTCATGTCTGGGTTCTCCTCTGGATGATTGGCATCTTCCCCCATCTCTAGGGCAACAGCAAATGCTTTTACCTGTACACCTATTTATGATCTTTTAATCAACTAAAATAAAACATGAATTTTATCCTCAGAATGGATCTTCTGAAAGAATTCCTTTCCACTGAATGGCTTTATTTTAGTCAAGAACTTTGCCTTTAAGCATAACTCATTGTGTTTCCCTATTTAGTTCATGTTTTCTACATCTTCCAATTCTTAGGGTAATCATGTATCATTTAATTTCTGATACATGAGCATAATAAATGTCTTCTTCCATGAATCCATGAATCTGGATGAATTATATCTACCAGATTTTGTACATTGGAAATAATGCTTTTCTCATTAAGAGATAAATACTGGGTTAATGTGAGATGGAATAAGTATAAACTAATGCTAGTTAAGCTGGAGAGTTCTAAATGCGAACAACTGAGTCTGCTTGCTAGTTTGCAAAGCCCCTCTACTCTGAAGTGCTTCCATACAGACTGAGCAAAAGTGGCCTCACAAATTATGGAGGTTGCTCAAAGGGAATACTTCTGGTGAAAATAAAGTATGCATATTGATTCTTGCCAGTATCAGAACCAAAATCAGATGGGTGAAACTTCAATATGTGAACCTAGACCCTGANACTGCTGAGAAACTGAAAACATTCAAAAATTCAAAAAAAAAAAAAAAAAAAAAAAAGAGACACAAAAAAACCTGCTAAATGAACAGAGATTAATTTCCTTAAATGACAAGGGGGAACACAAGAGGCCTGTAGAACACTTCTAAGTGTTAAAAGTGAGAGAGATCTAAGTTTGGCTTAGGCTTTCTAGGTTTTTAAAGTACATATTTTTGCTGGGTAGTATGGTGAACAGGATGTTCAGTATGGCTCCTCTCCCACTGGCTCCCCTTAAAGCTGAACCAGAATGCTCACTTCAATTAGATTTCCTACTGGTTTCATGAATTTAGCTCACCTGTGCTAATTTTTATGTCCCTTCTAGGTTCTGCTTCAGTTAATTTTCATAGCTGAATTTTCAGTCTCTAAAATTGCAATCTCTAAAAAAACACAAACGTGCTTTACTACTGAAAATCAGGCATATCTGGCATAGATATATTACCAACTTTTTCCTAAGGAAACATGTTCCATGTTAGTAATTAGTAGTTTCGAGAATTAATCAAGTTTTAGAACATTTTTATAGATTTCTTTGCAACAGAAGTATAACATGTTTATAGACCTAGTGCTAAATACTGATTTTTTTCTTAGGGATACTGTTGTCCTGACTGCTAGTGGATATTAGTCCAGGTCATTAGAACCTTGGCATTGACCTCCACTATGCAGAAATGCACAAATCACCTAAAGGTGTAAGACATGCCACTGGAAAATGCCTTCAGAAAAGCTAGAAGGTGAAACTTATTTCTGTTCACTGCTGAATGCTTCATTACCTACATGTTTAGCCAGCACTTACAACAAGCCTTCTGAGTACCCTGCTGTATTAGGGAACTGTTTCCCATGACTGAGTTTTCTTGTCTTTTAGCAACATCTGACATCCATTTAAATAAAATAAGCCAATTTCCTATGTCATTTAAGTAGAAATTGCAGCAAGAAATATAACCTTTTGCTGAATTTCCTCCTGATTTCTTAGAAATTAATTTTTGTAAGAGTTGGATCTTAATAAGTGAGACAATTACTTCACCTCCTTTGATGCTGGTGCTGTTCCAGGCATATTCTAAGAGAACTCTTGGGCTTTGACAAACATATTCTATGGGCATACGATTTATGAAGAAAGAAGAGCATATTCCTGTACCATGAGTGTCTGTCTCTTCTCAGAGAAAGCTGAGAAAGGTACAAAGAAACACAAGCTATTCTTTCTGAAGATACTGGTCATGGTAGTGGAGTGCCTTTTACTCTGGGAAATCAAAATATTAAGGTTTTGGTAAGCAAACAGAGGCACTCGGTTCTCTTTTCACACCTGTCTCTTTCTGCATCTCTCTCTCTACAGACTTCCAGCTGGAGGACCAGAGACAACAGAATTCTAAGCTTATTTTTTGCCAGGATTTGCAACTTTCCTTAATAATTCAGGTACAAGTATTAGTTGGCTTCTAAATTACCACACTACCAAATAGTTACTTGTCTTAGACTTTCTGCTAAAAATGGCTTGATATTTTTGAAGTTACAGTATGTCTTTGAAATATTTTGCTAAATGCTAATTTTGTAGTATTAAAATCTGTCACCATTTTTGCTTTCAAATAATGTGTAATATCAATTAACCCAGGCAAAAATTTATAAAACATTAACAGTATGGAAGAAAACTCAAAATACTCATTAAGAATTATTTTAAAGTTTTGGTGAATAGTTTAATTATCTAGAAAAACTACAGATCTCCTGTCATTTTCTGATATCTAATGTGGCTGCTTTGAAGAACACACATCAGATGAGCTGCGTTTCTGCTCATGCCTGTGGGAAAGTGCATACAGAGAAGAAAAAAGAGCTTATGACAATGTTTCTGAGCTCTTCAGTTGAAAACAGAGAAGAAACTAGAGAAGTCTGGAGTATTAGTAGCAATACCAATTAGGTGAACTGTCAGAGTCCAAGTGTGATGGTTCTCTCAGTCACAAATCAGATCTGGAGTAAGGAACCCTTGGAATAGTAATCATTCTCTGGAAAGTTTAGAGGAGAACACAAAAGCCCTGTATAATGTGCTGGTTCAAGACAAATTAGCATGACATGAGCTCTGGTTATTCTGTGTTCTCTGAAGTATGTTGCTACTATCTGCTAGATTAAATAATACATACATATTTTCTAAAAACTAGATGCAGCAATGCTTTTATCAATGACCAATTCCAGATTCACCAAAACCAGGACCTTCTATTGTATGTCTCCTCTAGCTGGAAGAGTTAATTTTTTCATTTAAATAAATGCATTCTGGGCTCGTTTGAACCCAGTCAGCAGCTAAACTAAGTTAAGCTAAGCTAAACTAAACTAAGCTCAACTAAGCTAACCTAAGGTTTGCTTAGTTTGGGTCAGCTGTCCATATTCCACCCCATTCTGACTTCCTGACCACGCTTGGCCTACTGCTGGCAGGACAGAGAGGAAAAAAGAGAAAGCCTTGGCGCTGTTCCAGCACTGCTCACAACCAAAACACAGGTGACCGTGTTTTACCTGTTTATTGTTTAGGGTTATATCCACTAATCCCAGATGGGGCACCTATGAAGAAAGTTAACATCACCCTGGCCAGAACCAGTACATGCTCCTAACCACAGTGTCCCTGCTCTGAGTAAGTGCAGTAGAAATAATACCATGTAGGGAAGGTGATGGCACAGGAAGAAAGTTGTACTTCATTTTGCTATGTGTTTTCCTGAACCCCTGACCCACTTTTCCTTAGTTCCCTTAGGGAACTCAGCACTTTCATCAACTGCCTAACAATAGATATTGCTGAACTTCTCACACAACTTTTTCAAAAAATTCGGTTGAAGTTCCTTGGCCACATTTTAAAAACAAAATATCCTATGGTCCCTGCAGTTTGAAACTGTGTGTAAATCAATGTGAACTCCTGAGCTGCTTCAGCGTTGCTGATACTTCCATCACTAGTATTTGGAAGTCAATGACATTCTCATCACTTCTTGAAGCAAAAGCCAGTGCAGTTATAACATCCAGGCAGCAGAATCCTGCCTGTCATTAAAAAAACAAACAAACAAACAAAAAAAACCAACAAAAAACCCAAACAAAAAAACCCCAAAAAAACAGAAAACAAAAAAAAACCACCCAACAACAACAAAAAAACAAACAAAAAAACACACACACACAAAAAAAAAAAAAAAAAACAAAAAAAAAAAAAAACCAAACCAAAACCCATACAAAAAACCCCACCCAAAAACCACCAAGAAAACAGTGGATGGCAATTATGCTCCTGGTTTTTTAAAAATTGTTGTTTTCAATGGAAAAATCATGCTGATTTCTTCTTCCTTGCTTGTGCCATCCAACAACCATTAGAAAAGCAATCAATTAAGACTACTAGCACAAGAAACTTCTTCTATCTATATTGAAAACAAACTAGATCAAGAATGGATTCATAGTTCATTTAACTACTCTCTACTTTTGCTACCTATGTGGACTTTTTACATCTAGTAGGGGAAAAAAAAGGCAAAATAATTTGAGAATTTATTTCAAATAATTTTAATAAGAATAAGCCCAAGAACAGTCAGAGGCCTGCCACTCATTCCTAGCTAGGGAATTCAGAGCTACCGCTGAGAGTGCTGGGTACCAGGCTCCTTGTGCTATAGTGTTGGCTCAGAAAGTGTCACTTTCCACTCAGCTGAAGTCATATGAATACACAGACATACTAAAGGAGCATGACAAGATGACAGAAGTGGAAAAGATTAAATATAAGAATGTTGATAGATATAATTCAGTGATGGTTCTTGCCGACAAGATGTGGCCCCTATGTACACTTGATGCCGTTCAAGAAAATCATGAAGTGAGTTGCACAAGGAGGGGAACTGGACAGGTTGTTTCACCAGCTGGATCAATATCACCACAGGGTGGATCATCAACAATGAAATACAGGTGTTCACAGGGTGGAGTAAAGCTGCTGTTTTACCGTACATGGAATGCTGCACAACCTTGTGGTAAGAGTGGGAGGAATGCAGTAACAATTTGAAAGCAGAGGAAACAACAGACTATAATCACTCACTGAAAGCAGTGAAATGGGTCTAGAGCCCCACCTTTTGCACAAAGCAGTATGAATACTTAACTAAAGCATTTTATTATTTGTTTTTGTCTTTTGACCAAAGAGCTGAGCAGTGTAACCTTGAGGCAATAGCTCAGTACTTACTGGGTGGTTGCAAATTGAGGATCAGTGCATTCCCTGCCATTTCAGTTTGTCTGGTGATTATATAAATGGAGGGTGTGCTGTAGGGAGAAATCTGCTGCTCACAGTACACTGGCAGTTGTAGCATATTGCTTGGATTAAATAGCAAAGATTAGCTTTTATAAACCTGTAGTATAATCACAAGTGAGTTTTATCTGATCAATCATCAGCACCACTTTTATCCATTATAAAGACTACAGGTTACTCTGAGAGATTATTCTATACTTTCATTTCCTTTGCACAAGATTACATTTTTCTACTCAAATGCACAAATGGGGTTCTGAGAGATGTATTTACCTCGTCTTTTAAAAATGCTGAGTTAGGTTTTTTGTGTGCTTTCAGATATAAAAGGATTTAGAACTGAAGCTAAGTGCAGTAAAATTTCAGATGACAACACCACTATGTTGGCTGGATTGTCATTATTACATTGTTTACCTCAACGACTGAGAAGTAATTAACTGGGTGCATTTCCATCACAATTTCCCAAACAGTAAGCAATATTTAACTTCCCAAAGACAAGATTAAAAAACCCATTCAGTCCCAGCCTGCTTCTTGTATGTCCGTGAGAGGTGTTCATCTCACAGGCATGCTTCCCTGATTCTCTGTGATAAAATTTTCTTGATCTTTGTAAGTGGAAAACAATTGCCTGAAATAAAGGTGCTAAGTGTCATGAGTCTGAAGGTACACAGACACAGATCAATTTAAATGTAGATGAATCAGTGAAAAAAATAAAGGGAAAAGAGGAAGTTTGGGATCTTTTGAGGTATAGAGTGAAAGGACTTAGGTTTCCACCAAAAGCACTGATTAAAATTCATCATCAGTTTTTGTGGTCTACTATATATCTATATTGTATCTGCAGGTGAAAGTTCTGGTATCAGTTTCCTGGATGATTGTGTATCCTCATTCTTTCAAACCCTTTTTTCCTCACTCACAAAAGTGAAGTGCTGTGTGCAGAGTTTGATGTAGTCATAAAATACAGTGAGCACCCAGCTGTGGAAGGAGGAAGAACTTGTGGTTCCTGGCCATGTGCTTAATCATTTCAAAGCAGCTTTGAGGTGGGGAATATAAATACATTAAAAGAATCTGAGCAATCTGCCTTCCTAAAATGGAAGCAATGTAGGCAAATGGAAAGCCATTAGACCAGCAAGATTCTCAAATCCTTGTGAAAGACATTTACCTTCGCTCTACCAGTTTCTCTAGCAGAAAAATGGGGATAAAACACTCACCACTTTTTAAATAATGAAATTAAAAGAAAGACAGTGTTTGAATATTAAGTATTGTGCTCTGCAGTACTGTGCTCTGCAGCAAACAGGACTTAGTTTTTTGGACTACTCACAATAAAGTGAATAACAATTATCTCAGATTTCAAGACAGAAAACTCTAATTTTCAGTACACTAGCAGTGAAGTGGAATCATTACTTTGACAATGAACTTCATATGCCAACAACATTTTTATTTAAATTAAAAAATTAGGGTATTTACTCGAGGCTTTATAGTGAGGTATAAAACTGCTTGCACTGATAGTTAAATGAACTCAGTAGATTCATAGCAGCAAGTATGGAAGAGAAATAAAGTAACTAAACAAATCGCTTCCAAAATTTTATAGCAATCATGTCAAGAGGGCAACTATTAGTTTGGTGTGGTTTTATTCCATGTCTCTCTTACTTATTTAGAAGAAACAGTTTAATACGATAGAGAAATACAGTGTTTTCATGGCCCTTGAAGCAGAGCTCCTATGTCACTCTCCAAGAAGTTCAACCATGAAGCCTCTGAGGCGTGAGAGACTTAAATCAATTAACAGTGCTGGAAAAGCATAGCAAAAGTGAGGGAGACGAGGTAGACGGAGTAGGAACAAGAGAACAGGAAGGAGGAACATGTGTGGAAAAGCAGATTTCTGTGAGTCTTGGGGCAGCAGGGAGGGAGTTTGAAGCAGTTGCTCTACAAGACAAAGAGCAGTAATGAATCTGCTTCCAGTGCCTTGTTCGTCCCTTCTCAGCTCTGCCTTATCTGCATGATAACGTAAAGGGGACTTTCAGCTGCTGCTCAGAACCCACAGGAAAACTGCAAAGGAGGTTCACGGAGGAGGGGGGCAGAGTGGGTGTACATATAAGAAAAAATGGGCAAATAACTATTTCAATTCTGCTTCATTGCAGCAGGGAGATGTTTTCTACAGAGGCAGAGGGTGGTTTAGAGAGCCTTAAGGGTAAATGGCACTTGGTATTCACAGAGGCCACACACGTGGATTGTGCACACATATGCACACAAACACTTGCAAAAACAAATCCTTTGCACAGGCTGTCTTGGCAAACATCTTAAAAATCTGCACTTCACCCACAGAGCCAGAAAAAGCTTTAGGATTAGGACCTTTATGATTATTGTTCAAGCAGCACTGCAGACATCAAAAAGCATGACATGGAAAACTGAGAAAGAGATTGAACAAAACTGAAAGCACAAGCTTTACACTAGAAATAAACAAATAATATGTTTGCTGCATATGCAAAAGGTTCCTAGGACATGTGGACTTCCAGGCTCAAGGCGAGGGGGATACATCTCTGCCTATTTCAGTTTTTCCACGCAGATGTAGTAATGATGTGTGTCATCATTACCTCTGTCCTGCAGGCCTTAGGCTCGGCATGCCTTTGTCTGTGCATGTGTCTGTGTGTGTGCTGTAACTAGATAAAAGAAGTAAAGGGAACAGTCTAATGTTATGCCAGTAGTGCATGAGGCAAGTAAAATCAGCTGAAAGAGGGAAAGTCACACAGCATTTCAATGGGCTTATGGTCCACTTCAAGGGCCCAGTCACTTTTATTTATAAAATTATATTTTTCTTTTGGCTCTTGTGATCAAATGCTTTACCAAAGTTACCTGAAATAAGAGACACAAGAAAGCAGTGCCTGTAGTCCTCTTCTCACTCATTCTTGAAATCAGTACCAGTGGATAGAGTAGGGCACAAGCTCTATGTGTCTCCAGCATGCACCTCCCCATATACCATTTCTCTGCTCTCTTGTAGTTTTGAGACTTTGACTGCATGCCCCGAAGTCAGCACTAAGAGAAAAACAATAAAGAATTTGTCAAAAAATGGATCTTTTTATTTTCTGGAGTGCTTTTCTGGAGGGACCACACGCAGCTCCAGCCTGTGTGGGATTCCATGCCTGGAGCAGAGAGCCCTTTCTGAACTCAGCAGCCCACAGCGTCACAGGAGACCAGGTGTCAGATCACTTGGCACAGAGATGTCGGCCTGAGTTTCCCACCTTCCAAGTGAGGAAAAGTGCTATTGGTTATTCAAGATGGGGTTGTTGCAACTAATAAGCAGGGGATAATAGTAACACCAGGATTTTAACCTTGTTTCCATATCTCAGTTCAACACCCCAACTTTTGAGAATAAGGTCTTGCACTGTTTTATCCCTTATCATTATTTAATTTAGATCAAATCTGTATCACTCTTTAAACAAAAATTTTACTGTTTTTTGTAGACATTTTGCCGAGGTGAGGAATTTCAGGATGCTACCATTTTATTTCAGTGATTTGTCGCTGATGGTGCTACAGAATGAATCTAAGACCATATGGCAAGATGGTCTCCAAGTCAGGTTTCACTGCTTGGCTCCCATGCTCTTGACCTCCTGGGTATTAATGATGTTTCCTGCCTTCAGAGGTTTTGGAGCCCTCTGATAACTGGACAGAGATTAGAAGTTTAAAACAAAGCCTAGGAGAGTGAAGAGTAGGTAATGCTGTATCTACTTGGGAAATGGTTGAATTCAGGGTAAATCTGCAGGTCTGAGTGTCATCTGATGAAAGAAATAAACACCACAAACAATAAGGAAGACTGTAGTTTAGATGGTTAGATGCAATAAATGGATAGGAAACGACTTCTGTTCAAGCTGAAGAAACAGTAATTTGAGCAATGTGGAGCTTTAAAACTGTTCACAATCACTTCACACCTATATTCTGTCTGTCAAAGGCAAGATATATTTTCTCTATCTCTTTCCTTTGCTGCAGGTAAAGGAAGACTCCGTCTTACAAAAAAACATTCATCATACATTTTCTGTGTAAATAGCCATGCCATTGCTCAGATCATACAGATTTAGAAAAGGAAAAGAAAAATCACTCAAACTGAAATTCCTAGAAGTAGTGTTAGAGAGGTATGTAATCAATGTACACATGATATATGTACAGAATGCTTTTTGCCTCATAATAGAAGCAGATAAACCTTTTAAAATTATTACCAACACAGAATTAACATTACAGACAGGAGCAGACCACATGAGAAGATGGCACTACATAGCAAATGTCATTATTCCTCATATGGAGCCAGTCAGATGCTTTTACAGCAGTGGTTTGTAATGTCCATTCTGAAAGGCCATAGAGGGCTGTCTGCTCAGCCATGCTGAGTAAGGTATTAGCAGTAATAACCAGGGTTCTGCCTGGTTAGATGACCAGAGAACTTTGATCTTCACAATGATGGACTGTTTCCAACCACCTAAAGAAAAACAGGAAAACATATAAATAATTCATCTTCTTTAAAGTTCATGATGTCTGTATTCTTTCCAAACAAAATTAATGCCTCGAGAGTACATAAGGCACTGCTCCATTATTTGGAATCCTTCCTGACTGAATCCAGTGGAGTCTCCCCTTGAACGGAATGCACATGACAGTTAAATAGTGAGGTATGTGTAGGGATTGGATACGCTGCCAACACAGTTTCCAAATTACATCTTTAAATTAGTTGGGCTTGATGTTCCCTTCTTGTTTATAAGTGATACCACTGCAGGTAATGGCAGTGCTAGTCTTTCCACCTAGCTTTCATTTTGCTGAGCTGCGTCCTAGGAAGGACTGTAAGAGGAATTGCATCATAGTATTAGTCCTCCACAATAGTGTCCACATAGTTTTGCGTAATGAAGAGCTTTCTGTACTCACCAACTCCTCTTTAACAAAATACACAATTGTTCCTATGACATAATGAGCTTCAGTGACTGCTATCCCTGGATTTGAGCTGATGATCTCCATCTGTCTATTCCCAATTTGTATTAATAAAGGTTAGGTTTGTTATCAATTCTTTTGCACAGCTGCATGCTCAAGAACACAGATTTGCATCTACGTTTGTGTATGAAGAATTCTGGGCAGTCAAGATATACTTGTCCTGTTTTGAACTTGAGCTTGGCTTTTCCTCCTTGCTTTAGCTGTTGCTGTACATTCTAATGAGAAATTAAGTTGTTTGAAAAGTAAGACTCTGCATGACTGCTTAACAGAAAAGTGCAAAACCTTGCTTACTCTTCAGAAACTTCATTCAGTTTCCAAGCTCCCTTCTGTGTGATTCTTGTCAGATTATACTGAAATCTATGTGGGTTCAGCTCTTGCTGCCTGAGTGCTCTTGGAGCAGAATTCCCAAGCTTCACCAAAGCCTTGGAGGATATATTCACCTTAAATGTCTGATAGTGAATATTTAAAGTTATTGTTATAAATCAGGGGTAGCAAGAAGCAGGAGAAGCTCCTTTCCTAGCATTTGACAGGGAAGCAGATGACTAGGGTAGTATGATGGAAAAAGCCTCTTGTTTAATAAAAGTTGTAAAAAAGACTAAATTTGTTCACTCTTTAGAAAGGACATGATGGTGCATTGTATTCTAGATGTTACAGAATTCATGACCAAATTAGATAAACAGTTCAGAATACAGTCATCCATTAGCAGAAGTATAAAACACTGTTCTTAGTAAGTGTCCTAGTTTCAGCCAGGACAGGGTTAATCTTTCACAGTAGCTAGGAGGATGCATGGCCAGACCCTACTGTTAGGACACCAGCTCATGTGGGAACAAGGGAATCTCTGTGGGAGTAAGGGACTTGGTGGTCGGTATTGTTTCACTTTCCATGTAAATAATTTCTTTGTCTAATACCTTTTGTTATTAATACTATTATTAACATTGTTGCTGTTACTCTTGCTGTTTCTTATCTCATTGCTGCTTCCAGTAAATTGTTCTTATTTCAAACTGTATTTTTCACCTTCGTACCTCCAAAGAAAGGGGTACAGGAAGAGGTAGGGATTGAGCAAAGGCATCTGGTTTGGTAGAAGGAGACTAGGGCCACTGGATTGGGAAGTTTTATTCCTAAACCACAGCAGTAAGGGTTATGGGTCATGAGACTGAGGTCATGGGAAGAAAGGGAAAGAGGGGAGAGGCAATGAATACAAGAAGACAGAATAACACCCCAAGTTCAGGTAGGATCTACCTTAGAGTAAAAATAAAAAGCTTGACAAACCATTGTTTTTTAAGTTCTCCCTTTAAAGTTCTGAAATTTTCAGGTTGTTTCTTCAAAATGCATTGTCTGCTGCAACTGAATGTGTTCTGTTAGAAACATAGGAAATATTTGCAATGAAAGTAACAGTTTTTAGCAATTTTCACACTTCATTTAGAACTTGTAAATGAGCCTATCTTGCCAAAAACATTGTTTTATTTTGTCAGTGTTTTAAAAATGGGTTTTGCTAATGGAAAAATACACCCTTTCCAGGAAAACTATAGTTCATCTGAACAGAAAGTACTGCAGAAATTAAAAAGGTTGGCATAGCACAAGAGTTTTAGCTGGGAGAATTAGTTAAAACCTCCTGTAATCTCTGTAGGCACAAAGTCTCAAACTTTCATTCCTCAGCTAATTAGCACAAAATAGAAACTTTCCATACTGAAAAGCAGTGTTACCACCCTTGCAAAACAATCTAACTTACAGAATTGCTGCAATGGATTGGATCCAAGTCTACCTAGCCCCACAGACAGTCCTGAAAAGCGCCTGCTATATTTAGGGTGAGAATGGCATGACTTCCTATCATGCATTGCCCAGCCTCCAGCAGCCAGGGTTTGAGACATTTATATCTCAAGCCTCTAAGTTCCAGAACTTGAAGATGTGGAGAAAGTCAATACTTCTTCTTACTAAGTCTGTGTATGATAATTTTGCTGCACGTCCCTGTTACTGATGTCATTAAATCCTTCTTCACACCTCTTCACTACGGTAATAATGTCATCAACATCTGTGATTTTTTTCCCCCCTACTTTCATCCTGGCCTGTTCCTCACTTCCCAAACTGAAGAATCATTTTTTAATCATCTCTTCCTGTATGGCCTTTATTTCCTGATCCTTTTATAGTGCTCTTCCTTTCATATCCATCTCTGCTTTTTTTTCTTTTTTCTGCAATAGCTTTTTAAGAGAGTAGTACCAAACCTGCCCGAAACTGTCAAATCTGGATACATAATATTCTATAGCACAACACCTCTTATATCAAGTGAATAATGATCTGAGAGTAAAACTTGAGAATTTTATTTTTAATTAAATTTCCAAGCAATCATCCCAAATAAACACATTGTTCAAACACTGCAGTGCTCTACCAGTGAGTGACTCTTTGGTAAAAATTAATACCAGTACTTATGCTTTCCCTAGTGAATGAAAAACAAGTTATCATAACTGAAAAGACAGAACAGTAAGGAATTATTTCGGTGCTAACCTGACTCTGGATGTCCACAGAGCTGTGCAGCTACAAATTAGTGATTTTGCAAGATTTTGATATAAGACTAGTTTTATCACGTGTAGGAATATGCCTTTGGAGGGGCTAAAAATTCCGAAAACAATGCAGCAAGTAATTTATGAAAAATTCTTCAACATACTTTTTACCAGTTGTATTTGTAAGGCTTTATAGTAGGTGGATCTCTATCACAATAAAGCTTTTGAGTAGTATACATATATATAATACTAGACTTTCTCAATTTTTTTAAAAAGAAGCTTAATAATCATAATAGAAGTCCATTACAGGCAAGGATTCACAACCCTGATAATTCACACCCAAACCAGTAAGTAGCCAGCACATATGAATACAGTTTCAAGGATAAGATCACGGAGAACAAACTAAAATTCTGACAAACTTTTCTTGAGTGAGACATGCAAAACTAACAGGGACAACTAGAAACTGGGCATGAATATAGTTCATTTATCTTCTCTTTTAGAAATCAGCCAGTTCTGATCTTTGGGCTTAACTAACAAATAGGAATGGATTTAAGTCAAGGGAAATAAGGCTGATATTCACAACATATTCAACATATTCTTAATGAATGCTTCATTTACATCATGTATCATACTAAATATGATAGTTGTAGAAGATAATTTTCATATAAGTCAGCAGTGACAGAGGACCTGCTATCACAGTATTTCTAAAGCAAGTGCCTTTAAAGAAGAATGTAGGAAATGTATAGCTGTACTTAGATCTGGATGTAGTTTCCTCTTTATAATCACCTGGGTCATACATAAAATATGTTTTCCACTCAGATTTAGTCTATTTAAACTAAGAGTGGGGGTAAGGTTACCTTTTTTTTTAAAGATTAATTTTATTGACTTCTCTAGGGATAAAGATGTCAGCATTACCATACCATCTCAACACCTCTGAAAGCTTTGAAATGACTGAGCATGCTAGGCACTCTTCTGGTTTTTTTCTAAACGAAACCAAGCTTTCACACTTAAGCAGCAGACAGGGGTAAAGATAAAGCAGAAAGGCAAGGGAAAGATGACCTTATCTTTGGCATGATCTGTTAAACAAGAAATATCACCCCTTTGATCGTCCCAACACACATATCTCCTGCCCCAAAACAGCAACTGTGACATCCTGTAACTTGAAACCAATACTTTAAAGCAGTTTAGTGCCATTTAAATTATAGTCTGCTACACAAATAAGTTGCACTGAAATGTTTATCAGCTCTCTGACGTAGCTGCTTCCATTTATAGCTTATAAATTGTTTTTTACTGGTTCCTTTACATCTGATAACATGGCTTGAGAACAGGTGGTGAAAATGTTAGGCAATTATGAGAGCCTCTGTTTGTGTGTGTGTGGTCTCTTGCAAAGCCACTGACCACATACGAAGGTATTGTAAAAGTCCTAAAGTTACATTATCAGCCTCTGTTGTTGAGTACTGCCCTAACCCTTTTTGCAACTGGTGTCTTTCTGGACTGTAAATAGCTTTGTTGAAGGGTTAGAAGTTCAGAATTATCAAAACCTACATTTAAGAACAATTTTCACTCAAAGCAACTCACAAATCTCACTTGTGTAAGCAGTGTGGCTGAGTAACTGTCCAGTGTTTCATTGTAAAGCTGTTTCTTATCGAGGCTCAGAAAGTGATAAGGTGGCCAAGGCAGGAATTGCATACAATCACCATTGTACCTTTAGAGATTTTGCAGCAAACCCTGCTGGAATAAATTGTCTTTTCAGAGATATATTACCACAAGTTGTTTAATTTTCTTTGCAAGGAAGGATAAAACCCTTCTGTAGTTTTATCACAGAAATATTCTTCTGAAGATTCCTTGCAAATTCTTATTACTCAGTTAAAAATATCTGCCTTTATAAGCATAGTACTCTCTGACTCTGGATTCAGATTTTTATTTTAGGAAAACAAGAATAAAGTGTTATGATTAGTAGTCCACTCAAGAAAGAATTAAACTAATGGTAAAACCTTGCAATTTATTTCTGGCCTGTATAAAGCTTTTTAGGCAAAGTAAAGAGATTTTGTATTTTGAAATAATTTCAAAGTTCAGTGCTGTTGTTGATAAGAACTTGTTTGCCTTGTACAGTGTAAGCGCTGTGAGACTGTTCCTCACTAGTGGGTGCAGTGCAGCTCAGAGAGACTTCCACTATTTCCCTGCATTTAGATGTGACAGGTGCCATTTGCCATTATATGGAAACAAAAATAACTTCAAATATTTGTCCTAGGGCTACAATAGAAATGCACATCTTGGATTTCAGCATCCTGTAAAATAACCTTTGTCGAATTGAAAGGAACAAAGTAATAGAGAGGATATTCTACAGATGGTGCAGTCTTGTATTACCCCTTCCATCACTACACTCCCTCTCAACACAGCTGTATTTATCTGGGACCCCTTCTCATTTACTCCTCAGTCAAAACCTCCAGAAAGAGAGCATGCACTATAGTACAAGATTTTGAGTACCATGCGCTCTCTTCCATCTACAATGTATATACTTCCAAGAGGATCCAACCTATGCATCAGATCTGTGCATTTTATTTTATCAAAATGTTTCCAGTCTTAGTGACTGAGTTGGGCCAAGAATAGTACATCTGTACGGAAAAGGTGCATGAACCATAATAATTCTGAAAGAGGCATGTATCAGAAAAGTTGACTGTACAGCCTTCACACAATTCATTTGTGCTTCAGTAAAATACAATATATACCTTGAGGTCATTGTATTCCAGTTCCTAAGGACCAGTTTTCCTTTTGGCACTTTTCTTTCTTGCAATTTTGGTTTTAAATCATCCTGAAAGTTAGTCAGTGCATGACAATAAAGAGTTTTGCTTTCCTGTTAGTAATTTCTAAAATTCCAGGCAAGAAGTGATGCCTGCTGCTCACACTTAAATATTATAGAATTACTGCCAATATCAGTTTGGCCATGAAATCATTTTTGACAAGCTAACTCTTTCTTCAAACACATTTTTTTGCTACATCTGTATGTCAGTATTAACTTACAATGTTCTTCTACTTGTCTGAGTTTACAAAAACATGTGTCCAAATAAAGAGACAGGTTTTAAATAGACTATGGTTGTGTAGTGTAGAAAAAATTTTACAATTTTTACTGTTCTGACACTTTCAATATGAGCTTATATTAGAGTTCTAGCTTGCTCTGTTGAAATACATTGAATAAGAAAGCATTTTTTCATTTTGGTGTTGTTACTGACACATAAATATATGGGGTTTTTCATGGCCGTGTCAAAAAAACTATCAGAAATACTTTAAGATTGTAAAATTACATGTCCAGAAATTAGTAAGTGGCAGAATTAAAGTAGTCTGTCAAGCTGTGTCCCTTTGGGACTCTTCTGAATAGTTTTTAAGAAAACATTCATTTATTTTTCCACTAGATCCTCAATTTCAGCAGTGCACACAAAAGCTATTTTTCAGGGAATGCAACACCTAGTGATTTCAGATGTCTCCTTTTCATTTCTGTTTTCCCATATTTGCATGCTGGAAAAGTGTTGCTGTTTTGGGTTTTTTAATTAAAGCTTTTGTTGAGAAATTGCAGTCTGCAATGGACACCAGAATGGGAAAATTCAGTTCACATGATTAGTTTATCAGTGTCAGGAAATGACAGAATATAGAGAATTATAACAGAAGTATTAGGCTACTTCCACTGATTGTGCTACTATCACATAAAAAATAATACGTTCTTAAAGGATCAAATTCATTAATAGACTTTAAGATAACTGACACAGTGGACTATGGTGACTTTGCAGTGCAGGCTGTACTTGTGGAGTATCTCCGTGACAATCTACACTGCGAGCTTGTACCTGATCAGGAAAGTAGAGGAAAAATGTAGAGACAAATGTGGTCTAGCTCAAGTCCCTTTTCCCCCCTGCTGCAGGGGATTATGTGTGCTGCATGCTCCAGATACTTACAGAAAACCGGGAAGGGCAAACAGATTTTCAAAGGCTTGAATGTTAAATTAATGTGTCTATCTGAGGGTTCCTGGCAGTAGGACTGAAGGTGATACATGGAAAGACTCTGCCACTGGTCCTTCCAGTAGTTTTCCTCATGGCTTTCCTGTTTACTTTGATAGCCAGTTCAGGAGAAGTTATAAACCATATATAAAAATATAAACCAACAGCATTTATATTGACATATGCTCTTACCTACTATGATTACATTTTTCAAATTTTCACTACTTTTGTTTTACAGACCTTTTGAAGTCAATGGTAAAAATTGTAAGTCACCTCTTAATTATTAATACCTTGTATTAAACATAAATTTTCTGCAGACATCTTAGCTAATACTGAAGCCTAGCCAAGGACAATGGTCCCTAAATACAAACTAAAAAAGGCAAGAGACAGTACTTTCAGCAAAGTTCCAGCATTAACATAGGAAGAAAATTGTTATTGAGATCTTTTGCTTGCTTTTTACCTTTCAAGCATTGGGCTACATTTTGGCTAAGTTTTCAAAATTTTTTTGAAATTCTGGGCAGTATAATTTATAAATGAAGGTGAGGGTCATCCCATATTTTAAAGGATCTGTGACAAAGAAATAAAAAGCCATCCATTACAGTGAAGTTTGCAGTGCAGTGCAAATGTTCCTTAAGCTCAGCTGTCACTCCCCACACTGTAGCTGTGTGGTTGTAAAAATGGCTTTGAAATCTCAATGAGTGGGCATGTGTTTAGGCACTAAGAACTGCTGAACATATGGAAAACAAACAAATTGAGATGTATTTGATATAGAATAGGTTTTCGGGTTAATAGTGAGGGCATTATAGTTTTAACTTTCCTTTAAAAAAGGGGACTTCTTTTGTGAGAAACAAAACTAAACCAACAAACCAAAAAAGCACAATCCTTTCCTGTAGTAAAGAAACTGAACTCTGTTTTCCTTTTCCAAATAAAGGGCATCAGTCATGGGATGAGTAGTACAGTGTTTGATGTATCATCGTGCATAACTGGTCATGTTTGTCCTAAGATCTGCACTGGTGTTAGCTGCCCTCTGTAGAAAATGATGGTGTGAAACTGGTTCCTACAGAGATTCCAGCTTGCATCAGAAGATTAGAATAAAAATGGTATATGCTGTTCAGAAAATTATAGTGATCTGTAGGAGGAAGAAGGAGGTTGTTGGGCATTTGAGGGGTTTTTTCCTTTTTTTTTTTCCTTTTTGAGCTAATTCTGATGTCTGCTTCAGAACTTGCTTGGGAAACAAAGTCAAGCCATGGTTTACATAACTTTATAAATAATGCCAGCTGTAGAACCATTCACACAACATTGACAGCAATGGATAAAAATACATAAAAACTCAATTTCTCAAACATTGCCTTTTAAGTACAGTAAATCAATGAGCATAAGTTCTCTGAAACACCAACTGAGTTGAAATATAAATGTTTATAAAATATGAGGCCCCCAAGCAGATGGGCTAAGGGCTGCTTTGTAGTTTGCATGTAAAAGCAAAAATTTCCCAAGTGGCCACTGTTTGAAATCCTTTTACATTTCAGCCGTAAACTAGCAACATCACAGTCAGGGTTTGCAGAACTGCTAACCTATCCTTGCTTCACATAAGGTTAGTGGGAGCTGCAAGGCTTCACCAGTTGTGAAAACCAAGATCAAATGCCACATATTAAATTGCCCAGAAACATTTAAGTGTTCAATTTCTTTCGCCTTAGTGTTGTAGAGTTATCACTGATAATCAAGTTTGTTAAAGTTAATTTTCTATTCTATTAACATCAAGGGAAAAAAGAGAGCAGTCCTTCTGAAATTTGAACTGCTTGTATACTGACAGCAAGCAATGACTGGAGAATGTTTGCATTCTTGATTATTCATGTGTAGCTTAAAATCGTATGCTATTATGAAAAATTACACATATAAATGATTTTCCATTGTTTGGTGGTTTTTTCCCCCAGCAAAGTCTACTGTTTCATAAGGTCTGCAAGGTGTAATGCATGCTACTTCAGAAAATTAAAGGAAAATCCGTGTGTTCAGCTAGTTGGCAGTCTTGTCTGCTCTGCTATTTCTTTACAGCGGAGCAGAGTTTGCCAGTATGGCAGTGGTGTTTCTATTGCTATCCACTAAAGTGATTTGGAGTCAATCAGCAATAAAAACCAGAAATTAGTCAACAAGATACATTTAGGGAATTTACACACAGTCAGGCTCAAAACCCAGTATTTGCTTTTGTATAGCAACTTGGGATTCTGTCAGACTCATAAGAGCATTATAAGAGGACAGGCGCACACTAAAGGATCAAGGCTGCAAAGTGTCCTTGTCGCCATGTCATTAAAGACCAAAAATCAGCAGCAGAATTGAGTTTGCGATTATATATACATCAAAACAAATATTTTATGCCCAGTTTTGCAACTCATTCCTTCAGCTTTACTAGGGTCTTCTATTCACAACATACTATTCTAACAGATGGATAAAATTAAACTTAATTCTTACAGATTTTTAACCCATTATTTAAGTTTGTTTTTTTTTTTTTTCCGAAAAACAGAGAAAATGGTAAGTAATTGGTGGCACTCAGAGATCTACTCTTCAGCTAAGCACCACTCATTGCGTAGGTTGTGATACAGGTTAAATATTTGCCTTCTAGTTTGGCATCTTATTTACATAACACAGTTTTTCTCAAATAATTACCCTTTGCTGATATCACTGATTATTACAAATGGGATAGCACTATGGAGAGCAATGTATCACAGTGAAAGGGGAGTTTAAGATGCAGTTTCTATAGTCTTATGAAATAATACATATATGCTAGTCCCCTTTCTCTGCTTTATCTCAGTCATGTCTCCCTGGACATCTAAATACGGACCCGAAATGCAAGTGAAGCAGCTTTTGTTGCCAATGAATGACATTTTTATTTGCATGAATTTGCAGAAGTTTTATATTTAGCCTGCTAGTGGATAGAATTATGGAGTTCTTTTTTAATTCTTGGTCATGCCAAAAGATTACATATATGGACAGTTTTTTCTGGTTTTTTACCGATCTAATAAAATTCATACCTGTATAGGGTTTATTTTTTCATTTAGAGACAGTTGTGAAACATACAGTTCACAACTTCATTGAAAGAGAGTGGAATTGTTGAGAATTTTGAATAAAGAGACTCTACAGAAGTATGTTTATTCTGTAATGACAGGAACACCTCTTGCCCAGTGTTCAGTTTTACAGTTAAGTGTACTGATAAATTTCAAAGTAAGAGGACTATTTTGCTCACTTAGTCTCATCCTGCAGTTATTACAGGACAGAGCATGTTTTTTATATTTTGTTAAGACCCAGATTCATGACTTCTTTATGTCATAGGAGCTAAGCAAAGTGAAAAACTTGTGGGAAGCCTGTAGATTTTATTGGAAATTAATTTTGGCTAAAACTAACGTGCTGTCAACAGTAGATTTGGTCTTCTACATCGAACTTGAATTTCAAGAACAGGCACCATGCAAAGGTGCAAAGTCTAAAAGGTTTCTGCTGGGGAATAATAATAGGGTGCAAAAGTATCCATAGTCAATTCTGATTGCATGAAGAGTGACTGAAATGTTTTACCACCAACTGTATACGCAGAGAATTGGCAGATTACATCTCACCTCAAGAAGACGCTGCAAAAAAGTCCAAGCAGCAACTTTTCCTAGTTTTAGTATAGTAACTATCAGATGTCTGGGAAAATAGTTCCCCAGTTTTTATATGGTCTATACCAAGAAGTGGTTTGAATATTTTGGCTGGACGGTTTGACTTGACTTTTTATTTGCTCTGGAGGCAATCAAGATATCATCATATAAGATACTCAGTTTCTTACACTGTTGGGATCAAATTTATGCAAAAATTTAAAATGGAAAAAAATGAAGAGCAGTACCTTACAGAATTTGCATTAACAAACCAAATAAACATAAAAACACAATGAACAAATCCAAAACAAACACCAGCAACGGAAATCCCACTTAAATTTCCATTTTTAAGGTCTTTTTCCTCCCATTTTTATGTTTTGGGACTCAAGAGTTTATGGGAAACCGAATGCTAAGTCATCCCTAGACACTAAGCTAGTCTTGTGACCAGTATTTCAGCAGGGGATAACACCAGAGTTGGACGAAGCTGTGTTCTCCCTTTTTCAGAATTTATAAAAAGAAAAATTCTCATATCACAGTAGGACAAAGAGATTATGTGCATTTCCACAGGAACTTTAGGTGTTTTCCATAAAAATGGAGTGAATCAAAGCAGAGATTTTTACACAGCATTTGCTTAGCCCAGGAGACATAGACAGAGCCAAGGTTTAAGTCCTCCATCTGAATCAGGCAGGTTTTCTGCATTGTAGATTAATATTCGAAACATTTGTCTCCAGTAATGTATTACTCTGTGTGACTTGAAATTCCTTTCTTTTTTTTTTTTTCAGAACTGACACACATTTGAAAGTTTCATGTTCTGTAGTTTTTTTAACACTGAACAGCTCACCTGAAAACGTCTGACTAGTTCTAATGAATGCATTTTTTCTCTGAAGTTTTCAATACATTGTTTTATGTCCAGTAATCTCAATATTGTTAATGTTCTTTCACTAGGTATCCCATTCATGTTAAAAGATCCTGTAGATAAGTTACAAAACTTTTACCCAGTGCTCCAATCATTTCAACTGGCTTTTAGTCAAATTGAAAACACAGTTGTAGTCAGCATTAAAATTGCTCTATCTAATTTGGTTTACAAGGCTGTATGCGAGCAAGTCTTGTAGTAAGCACAAAGGTACTGTTTCACCAATCTTCTCTTTTATCCTAAAATCAGTTTTAACACACTTTCTTTTCAGAACTGTGGAAGTACTATAGGGTCATTAGGCATTTGAATTAAGGGGTCTTATCGTTCAATTCATTAACTTCTGGGGAGGGAGGCTGTATCTTCTGTTTATATTCAAGGAAATGAATGTCAAAGATTGCCATGTGTGTGGTGTAAATAAGAAAGGCCACCAGTGTAGAGCTTCCATTTTGTGATGAGAACATGAAAGTCAGTTGCTTCTGTTCCAGAGGTGATATTTTACTTAGACATCTGCTCTGTTTGCAGAAAGAAGGCAAAACATCTTTTGTTGCTGATTTGCAGACTGAGAGGTTTTGGACATCAATTAAATGTAAGCCTTTTGAAAGTCCTTCTATAAACCTTCATGTTTTACTGATAGGCTGAGCCGTTCTTTGTTAAAATACAATTTACATAAGAGACAGAGGAAGTAAAGCAAATACAGGGTGTGAGTTATCATGAAAATAATTGCACTACATCCCTGGAGCATTTTGCTGCTCATCATTAATTTTCTTAGGCTGTAATTCTACTATGAAAACTTTGCCATGGGGAATTATAACTTGTTCTCTAAAGTATTAACCATAGAAGAAAGAAATTTTTGTATATGTTCACTGAGGGGGAAAAAATATTAAGAATCTGGCTGCTTAGAATAGTCAAGGGTGACAGCATTTTATAGGGAATAATTTAAGGGATTTTGCATGATCCATTCTTCCTGACATCTTCAAAACAGGGTCCTTACTCCTTGCAACAACTTTTGAATTAATAAAAGTAAGGCAAGAGTTGAATATTGGGATTTTTATTATAATTATGTGGCTCAAATAACTGGCAACAAAGACAAAAACATTACATTTAGTTATTATACAATTATCCTACACCACCATCATGCAAATCTAAAGAATAAAGAATCTTTATGTAAAATTTATTTGAATCTCTGAACTTACATTTAGTGGCTAAATTGTCGTGATTTACAAAGAACTGGTAGGTGCTGGCTTGTGTTTATTTGGACACAGACTTTTTTTAAAGGTCCAAGAGTGAGCAGTCATTCAACACATGCAAGAAAACGTTCATAACAATACTTGAATTTCAGCTGTTTGCTGCATCAGTCATCGTAAGAATAAAAGCAGCACTTCAGATTTTTTTTTTCTATGCTGCAAGAATACTCTCTGCAGCTGTACCTAACTCCGCTGTCAGTATCAGGACCACAAGTAACTTTATTAGCAATTGTGTAGCCAGTACATTCTCCATGTCACTGTTACTAATTCCGTAAGTAGTGCTGAGATCAGCCTGGCTCTTCCATTCCTTGAATCTTTGAAAAATGAATGTGGGGTACGATGAAAATAGAATTTTTATTCTAATATCATCATTGCAATTGAAAGGATGCAAACTAATCCAGGCTCAAGCTCTTTAAAATTTCTCTCTTTGCAATTCTTTATGTTGTTATGATACACAAAAAAAATCCATTACACTACAGAAAATACAGATAGACAAATCTATATATGAAAGATTATTTAATTCCAGGATATTTTATCCTGCTTATATATCCTAATTTAAACTCAGTTCAGTTGAGGAGGGAAACACAAATTACAGAAGGAAGGACCCTCAAAAAAAAAAAAAAAAAA
>VYXC01006385.1:79494-90522 GCA_013397175.1 Platysteira castanea
GAGCAGTCATTCAACACATGCAAGAAAACGTTCATAACAATACTTGAATTTCAGCTGTTTGCTGCATCAGTCATCGTAAGAATAAAAGCAGCACTTCAGATTTTTTTTTTCTATGCTGCAAGAATACTCTCTGCAGCTGTACCTAACTCCGCTGTCAGTATCAGGACCACAAGTAACTTTATTAGCAATTGTGTAGCCAGTACATTCTCCATGTCACTGTTACTAATTCCGTAAGTAGTGCTGAGATCAGCCTGGCTCTTCCATTCCTTGAATCTTTGAAAAATGAATGTGGGGTACGATGAAAATAGAATTTTTATTCTAATATCATCATTGCAATTGAAAGGATGCAAACTAATCCAGGCTCAAGCTCTTTAAAATTTCTCTCTTTGCAATTCTTTATGTTGTTATGATACACAAAAAAAATCCATTACACTACAGAAAATACAGATAGACAAATCTATATATGAAAGATTATTTAATTCCAGGATATTTTATCCTGCTTATATATCCTAATTTAAACTCAGTTCAGTTGAGGAGGGAAACACAAATTACAGANGAAAAACCCAAAAAAAAAAAAAAAAAAAAAAAAGAAGGAAAGAAAAAGGAAAAACATTTGACATTAGAAAGGGGGAGTGTGCTAGAATAAAAAAAGTAAGATGAAGGCCCTGGGACAATGATTTCTGATGCCTCGATGACTGTTTCCATTTTCTAATTGCGTGTGTATAAGCATAATGTGTGCCTCACTTGGTGTTTTTGACGCAACTCAATAAAAAATGGAAATATGTAGAGTCTTACTCTGTGATGAACCTATAGCAATGCAATTGTGATGGTAATTAGCAATACTTTCTGGTAAACTATCTGACCTAAACAAAGACAGCTATAAATGGCCTGCTGCAGTAAACTCACAACTATGTGTTTAAAATAGATGATGTGTTTGACATCTTAAAAAGTGATGAATATGAGTTAACAAAAACAAAAAAGCTCAGCATGTCAAGCTCAACAAGCGTATATAGAACACTTGCATTTTTCTTTTGAAGCATTTTATAAATGTTCTTCAAAAAAGAGAACAGCAGACAAATATTTTTGTTTTCTGTAGAGAATAAAACTAATTTTGTTTTCTATTGGGACTAGATAGAAATGAGAAAGAATTATTACATGAATAAAATTAATATTCTTCTGTTCGTAAAGCTACCATACACATTTTGTCTTGAGAAATTCTCCTTTATGGAAAAACAAAGCCACCTGAATTTCCTCTGCAAAACAGCAAGCAAACAGAAGTGTTTGCATTGCTCATAAAATCAGTGGTAAATTTTAATGGATTCTCTGAAATTCTCAAGAATTTCACCACAGATTAAATAGGTCTGGCTCTACAGTCCTACACAATATATGTAAGTGGAGAGATGGCCCTTTTTTCCCCATGCAACAATAACATGTTACTTAAGGTCTAAGTACAGAGTACACTATTATTAATGACAGTGCAAGCAGCAGAATATTCCACTGTGAAGTTGTTTTGCAATGTTGCAAGTGAGGATAAATAGTTTAATTTGTGATCTAAGTTTAACTGAGAAAGAATTGGCAAATAATGCTTTAAGACATTTTGCATATTTTCCTATTTTCTCCTTTTCCACTCAAAAGTGCTCAACTAAGTCTGAATTTGAACTTTAAATGTCAAAGTGGTTTCAGAGTACATGGTGCAATGAATGGACAGTTCATGAGCTAGTTTTGTAAAGCTTTAACATTGGCTCTCAATTTTTTGAACTAAACCAAAAGAGATTAAAGGTTATGTTTCTATTTCCAGCTTTTTAAAGTGGGTTAGGGGCCTTCTCCTTTGGAGTCGTTTCTAGTTACTCTCTGCTATTACTGCAACATGAATACTGCTGAGGATTTGGTTCAACTGGCCTTCAAGTTCACCGTCCATACTGTGGTTGCTTGAAACTCTTTTTTTCCTTCAAGAATTATTTTTTATTTAATTGCTGAAAGCCCACAAACTAACCATTTCAAAGGAAGAGCTCTTTCTAATATGGAACAGTAAATTCTCCCATAAAAATGGAGTAAAAACAGCCTTATGTGTCCATAAGAACCTGAGAACAGTTTAGGACCAAAGTTACTCACAGGCTTCACACAAAGTGTGAAGTATGTTGCAAAGTATTTTGCTTTCTTCATGCAGAGGAAGGGAAAAAAGGTGCCGTGGAGAAGAATTACAGCATTGCTGTGTCTCTGAACACTTACAAAGTGCAGGGAAAGGCAATTACCTAGAAAGACCCAGAAACGTCTAGAAATACAGCATGACAGATCCTGGACACACCTAATACACTACAACTTTATTTTACATTTTACTCAAGAATGAACTGTGTCTTACTCAGCCAGCTACACAGAATTAAATTGTTAGTACCCGTTGGAAAAAAAGCATTAGAGACTGTCTTTTAGGCTCAGCAGTGTCTACAGAGAGGGCAAAGTCCCCCTGTCCGAATTATTTTGAATCCAGACAGCGAAGTGCTGTTTTACCAGCAAGACTGGTTTGCTGTGAACACAAGGACCAGCATGTTACCAGCTGCAAAATCACCAGCTGTTTGTTTCTGTGTTTAAAAGGTTTGGGGAAGCTTTCAAAAAACTATGAGTCCTGCCTTTCTACTCTGGCCTCAGGAAGTCTAGTGGCACAATCTGCCTACTTTAGGGAAGTCATCCGTGGGATAACAGCTCTGAGTCCTGTGTTGACACACAGGGGCTAAAATAAACATAACTGTGGCACTTAACATTTTTGTTTAAGTTTAAATGAATGTTTTTGTTGTGATCCGCATTTCCAAAAAAATAAACTGGAAACTGTCACATATGGAAAGCTGATTCTGATGTTTGTACTTACACAGGTAAAAATTTGGATGTGCATTCTGCATAAAAATAGTTATAGCTCATCATTACTTCTCATTGGGCAACATGCCTTACTTTTTTGAAACTTTTGAGTGAGACAATCATTTTTGTAGTTCTCACTATGACTGTCTTGTGCTTAGCCAGGCAGAGCATTTTAAGCACTCCAGTTCCCAAACCATCTCTTAAATGTCATGAAGAAGAGAAGAAAATTAAAAGCATGAGCTACAAGTTAGGACTTTCCACATATTGTCTTTGTGAATGTACATTGATCTCAAATACTGACGTCTGACATGTTTCTTTCATGTCTAATGCAGAAAGTAAGCCTCCTATGAACTGAAAAATGGGGGTTCAGAGGAAAAATATAAAACAGCTCTCAAGGGACACGGATGCCTACATTTAATTCCATGGAGGAAGGAGAGAACGTTAATGTTGTCTATACTGAAATAATTAAGAATAAAAGATGTTATTATAGTTGGTCTTAAATGCAGCAGTTCTAGCTTGAGTCTGCGTTATTTCTGCAAGGTGCTGTAGTTGGAGCCCTGCCACTGGGAAATCTCCCAGCCATTCGCATGGCTACTGTTTTACTTTGCTTGGCTCAAAAGAAAGGAAAAAAAGCTATGTGGAAAAATCGTGGTTTGTGGGAGGAATTGCAGTGCCTCTGGAAACGCATGAAGTGCAGACCCAGGTAATTACCTAGAAAGGCTGAGAAACATCAGCCAGTAAAGCAGAGCAGCTACTGGACTTGCCCAATGTAGGAGCTGTGCCGCACATGCCACCGAGGTGAGTAGTGGGTGACTGTCACTTGAGAGAATAGGACACTTAGTTTCTTGTCTACAGAGTAGTACAGGAGCCTCTGATCAGTGGTGGTCTCCACCTGCAATGTCACAAAGAAGTCACTTGCTATGTGCAAGGTCTCCCAGGTGCTCCAGGTCTATGGGGTAACACGTTTCTGAGTATGTGCGTGGCTTTGTATGGGCTTGGGTGTGTTTGGTTTAACAGTTTCCCAATCAGAAGACCTCTCCTGTAGTTAACTGTCACAAAGTGGATGTATTCTGATCATGAGACTGAAGGAGGAGAAAACACCCACCACAAAATTATGGGGAGACAGACTTTTGAAACCAAAGCTTCAAAGCAGTTTAATTGTTACAGTCACATTTTTCTCAGACTTTAAGACCATGCTGGTTACAGGTGCTATTCAGATAAACATCCTTACCTCATAATCATTACTTTCAGAGGTAATGTTCTTTTCATAGAAAATTATTAAAATGACTCAATAGTCAGCTAAATTTCAATAGTTTCAGTTTGAATGGGTTATCAAAGACCATAGATTTATGTCTCCGTGGTGCCAAAGGTTTCCTTTGCTGTATTCTGTAACTACTGTTAAGTATTTCAGGTTTCTGAAAGGGTAATTTCAGTGTGCATTTGTAAGGCGTTTGGCCAGATGTTACAGACATAGTCATGGGCCTCGTATACATACAAGGAGCCTGCAATGCCAAAGTACACGATTTAGTTTTCGAAACAAGATTAAACTTCTATATAAAAAGGAGCAGATAGAGGAATATAGATGAGAGCGTTTTTGCCATATCCCTTTTAGTAAACCTCTCCAGAGAACACTACATGTGTTACATATATTTCCAGTCTTTGGTATCTGATTTTAGCACAACATGTTGAAAATGTGTCTCACCCTTATTAGAAGAATGAGATGGTTCCAGGAAAAGGGCAATTATGAACTGTCACTCTCTAGCAGAATGTCAGGCATCACCCACAAGCTCAAATCAACCTATTTCCCAAAATATGTCAGCAGGAGGGAGATTTTTTTCCACATTAGCACCATATAACACCTGCTGGCCTGATCAGTTTTCCAAAATGGGAAATGCTTATTGGTCAGCAGCAGCTAAAAGTAGTTAAGAGCTGATGGACATGGTTTTACCATACGTAGGAAGTAGTGTCAGCAAAAGCCTGCACTGCTGGTGTGATGCTCCTTCAATTAGAAAAAAACTACCACAAAATGGTTATGTGTTTACAAGACACACACTGTCCTGTATCAGAAGACAAGGAGGAGAATTTCTCACAACTCTTTTCTTTTTCTTTGCCCAAATAGATTTTGTTTATACAGAGATGAGATTAAGTGGTATGTTTTCTTCAGTGTTTCTTTTTTATTGTTTTTACTATTTTCAAAGAGTATGAAACATACTACTTATACATATTCAAATCCTCAAAAAAAACCCCAAATTAATTTTCACAGCCAAAAACTTCTGAGACATCAACTTTTTCCCCTTTTTCAAAATGTTTGCATGAAAAAGCAAAGCAAAACCAACCCACAAATGGCTCAGCACTCTTACAAAGCTCCTTAGTAAAGCGAATCTCCCAGCAGATTCAATGGGATGTCACGGTGTGGTTTGCTTTGGATTAATTTAAAAGGGATAGTGCAGGCAAATCATTACCAAAGTAGATTTCCAAAGAAGATATTGCCCAATGTTGTCAAAATTCATCATAGTTGTGCATGTAACAGAATACACAACAGTTTTGCCAGCCTTTGGGAAGAGTAAACACCTTCTCACACCGAGGTCTGTAGCAGTGTCAGATACTTAGGGTACAACTCTTTAACCATTGCAGTGCCCAGTTTTTAAGTACCTGGCCAGCTCTGGAACTCACTGTCCCAGCTTTGGGTGTCTGGGTTTCCTAAAGCCATGCCTAAAAAGAGAGAGAAGGATGCCTAATCTTTGATCCTGCAACAGCCAGCATGCTGTACAGAGAATGGGACCTTCCACTGTATTCTGCTAAGGATGCTCCAGTGTCACATAGGATAATTAAACAAGATTCAAAGCCGAAGATGGAGCAAACAGAATTTCTCCATCTTCTTGTACTGTAGGAGATGTATTGCTATGCCATTCCAAACTGCAAAGTTTCTCTAAGCCAGGGACTGAGGGTGATGAGGCTAAATGCAGGAAACCATCAAGAAGTAGAACAAGAGCACACTAATCCTCTGTAAAATATGGCGTATTACACAAACTGTTCACTTCAGCTTAGTCTTGACAGGAATGAAAATGCCACATAAACTGAAGAGAAAGTTATTAGGGAAAAATCTCTGTAAAGTAATAAGAGATATGTGTCTTCATACAACATAAAAACTTGCTTCCCTCTAAATTTTCAGAATCTCAGGTGAAAGAAGAGGGAATGAAATTGATATGGATGCTGAAGGAGAACTGAAGCTGCTAGGATGCCCTTTTTCTAAAAAGTCCATGAGAAATTGATTGGAAAAAAACCTGTTGACTTGTACAAAACCAACTCAAAAAATACTAAATTCTTGACTTATTAATGCTGATTCCTGCAATGATATCTGATTGCACATGAAGAGGAAGAATTTGACACACTACCTTTTGATTTGAGAGGGAAGAGAGGTCTCTTTAAGACTCAAAAATACCATGAGTCTTGTCTCACCTGTACCAAGAACCTACAAAAGAACTTTGCCCATATTAATGACTAAGACTCTGAGCATCTTAGGTGGTTTTTAGTGTAAGGGAACTCATTTCTCAGAAACCTTAAATGTAACCAGTGAGAAGTTAAAAATCCCGTGCAATAGGATAGAATTTGTGTAGAGATTTAAAGAATGCGTAAGATCTGTGTACAGGTAGTAAAGAGAAATTAGTTTGTGCTTGACAGCAGCTGCTGGATTCTATTGTCAGTGGTCAATGCTTTCAATTCTAGATAAGATGTGTTGTAATAACTCATTTAGCTCTCCTTCTACTAGTAGGCATTTATGAGCCTCAATCACCACAGTATTTGAAAACAGAAGTTTTTCCCTCTTCGAGTTTTCTTTCCTCCTATCAGTTGTAGAGAGGCTTGACCCATGTGCTGGTTCCTTACTTTAGTGTTGGCTACTGTTTCTTCTGTGTTTTCCATGCCCACAGGGAACAGGTCTGAACTGCGAGATATTGGGAAAACATAAAATATGCTTTCCAAGAGAAAAATTGATGTGCTTATTTTCTAAAACGGGATGATTTTGTAACAGTGAATTTGTTTTCTTAGAATTGTCAAAATAAGATTTTCTTCTCTCAGATCCTCAGCAGAGGATCTTTTGTTTAAAGACTTCACTTTCTTACTCCCACCCATGTTGTAGAGCAAAGTTTTCTACATAGTCAAGGCATGCAGCTGGTTCCTGTTAATTAAGACCAAGGGACCTGAAAAAACATTGAGTTACGAGGACTGTTGCACTTGAGTTGAAGGATTATCTAAGTGAGTAGGTTTGAATCGAATCTTGTTTTCAGTGGTGATATTTAGAATATTGTTAATGAAATTTTGCAAAAGCTTTTCAGTAAAAGGATAATGTTTGTCATGTATATTTAGATCATGCTATTATGTGTCTGAACACATGCAGGTCACTCATATTCAGATGCAAAATTCTGAGGAAATTCTTAGTATTTGCTTGTATATGACTCACAGCTATTTGTGCATTCTTGAATGTTTCCGTATTTTTTTATCATTTTTGCTTCAATGCAGAAAACTGTTATGCTCATGCAAAATAAAGTAGATTTCTAAGCTGTTGTTTTCTCTGCTTCCTAAGTAATCACTTGCCCCTAAAGCCAGAGTCTTGGAAAACTATAAAGAGCAGATCTATAAGCAGTGGCTTAAAGTTTGGGAATCAACTAATAAAGAGCATAGTTTTCACAGGTAGCAATCTTTACTGTCTTGTGACTGACGGTACCTATCTTGGTATGAGGTTAGTCAGGCTGTAAAGGGATAAGCTGTCATTCTCCTATAATACTGCTTTCTGCCCAGCACCTCCTATGCCTCCTCCTGATGAAGTTCCTTGACTATGTTTTCTGAATATAACTTCTCTAGTGAAAAAATCACGTTTTGGTGTCACCTCTGTGTAGTTCCTAAAGACTGTGACAAGTTCATTCACACTGGTATATTTCCACAGAGGTTGAATATTTGTTNATTATGTACATTATATTATGTTAGAAAAAACTCTCCATAAAAGTAATATACCAACATCCTCAGTCAGCTCTTGAAGTGTCCACTTTCATGATGATAGGAACCAGGACAGCCAGTGAAGCCCTGATCTTTTATAGTCTGCTGTTAAAAGTACANTAATTTACTATGCTTATGTAGACTTGTAATTGTTGTCAGATGTTTTTCCTGTACTAACAATGCTAAAAGCTCTGTTGCTCTGTTCACAAATTTAAAGAGGGAGATAAAAGTGGTTTAACACTGCCTCATGATTTCAGCCTTTGTTTCTTAGTCTGCATTGTCCATTCCACTACCAATCTCAGCTGTCCATATATCTTGCCCTCATTTTTCCACCAATTTTTAAGAAGGTTGTGGCAAGATGTACAAAATGGTATTCTAACACATAATAGAAAGACAAATCCATCCTTCCTTCCTTNTATTTGTACCATTATTTTATTTGCTAATAAAAAACAATATGGAAAACTCGAGCCATTTGAAACACTTATGTATAAAAATAAACCTTGAGAATAGATCTAATCCTTCTCACTAATATAAACATTTAATTGATTGCCTCAAACATTTTTAATAAAGATCTTCATGATAATCTGAGAAAAAACCCAAAGAAACCTATGACACCAGGATTTCTCTAAAATAACTAAGGGATCACAAAGTAGTCTTTAACTGGAAATGTTCTTCTAACGTGTAGGGTTTTTCTCATAAATATTATAAACCTCATTCTTTAAAAACAAAGCTTCATGTATCACAAGTATGACACAGTCAGAGATGGGTTTGAATAGCAAAAAGTTCTAAACCTGAAGGAAGGAAAAGTAAAAAGCCAAAAGACACACAGGATGTATGTACTCAAAAATTATACTCAAGAAATTTTATTTTTCAGAAAAGCTGTGTTTTCATGAGGCAGTGTATTGGATGGCTAAAAAAGTGTATATGTAAATAGTATTCTAATACTATTGCTCTTTATAGCAGTAAGAGGCACCCTTATAATACAGATAAACCTTCCCTGACTTCTCGGCTTAAGTTTTCTTTAGACTATAGCATCTTCCTGCATTATTTTTAGTAAAATAGACCAAATTGCAACAACAACAACAAAAGGTTAGACTCTTAGAATGGTTTCTGTCAGAAAGGAACTCTAAGATGACCTAAATCCAACATCTCTGCCATGGGCAGGGACACCTTGTATGAGACTCAGACCCACATCCAGCCTGGTATTGAACACCTCCAGGAATGGTGACTACACAGCCTCTCTGGACAATCTGTTCCAGTGACTCACCACATCACAGTAAAGAATTTCTTCCTAGTATCTAATCTAAACTTACCATCTTTCAGTTTGAAGCTATTACCCCTTGTTCTATCACTACACGCCTTTGTGAAAAGTCCCTCTCCAGCCTCTCCAGCCTTGCAGACCACTTTTAGATACTGAAAGGCCAAAATAAGGTTATTCTCTGTGTTGAATAACCCAGTCCCTCCGAGTCTGACTTCATAAGAGAGGTATTCCAGCCCTCTGATCACCTTTGTGTCCTTCCTATGGAATGGGCCCCACGGGTCAATAGCCTTCCTGTTCTGGGGACCCTGGGGCTGGATACAGTGCTCTGGATGGAAATAGAGGGAGAGAATCACCTCCCTCAACCTGCTGGCCATTCCTTTTGATGCAGCTCAGGATGCAGTTGTCCTTCTGGGCTGCAAGTGTACATTGCTGGGTCACATCAATATTCTCGTAAACCAACACCCCTAAGTCTTTCTCTGCATGGCTGCTCTCAATTCATTCTCTGTCCAGCCTGTATTTGTGCTTGGGATTGCCCTGATACAGGTGCAGGACCCTGCACTTGGCCTTGCTGAACCCCATGAGATTTACACAGGCCCACCTCTCAAGCTTACCAAGGTCCCTCTGGATGCCATCACTTCCCTGCAGTGTGACTGTATCACACAGCTTGGTGTTGTCAGTGAACTTGCTGAGGGTGCACCCAATCCTGTTGCCTGTGTCAGTGACAAGAATGCTAAAGGTGCCAGTCCCAAAAGTGACCCCTGAGGACACCACTTGCCACTGCTCTCCACTTTCTACCCTTGGAGTGCAACCATCCAGCCAAGTCCTTATCCATCAAGTGGTCCATCCATCAGTTCCATGTCTTTCCATTTTAGAGAGGAGGATGTCATGTGGGACAGTGCCCAGTGCTTTGCTCAAGGCCACGTAGATGATACTTGTTTCTCTTTCCTGCCCGCTATGTCTGTATCACTATCATAGGCAGCCACCAAATTTGTCAGGCATGATTTGCCTTTAGTGCAGCCGTGTTGGCTGTCACCAATAACTTCTTTATTTCACATGTGTCTTCACATAGTTTCCAGGAGGATCTTCTCCATAATCTTGCTGGAACTTGAGGTGGAACTGCCCAGCCTATAGCTCCACATGTCTTCTGTTCTTCCCTTTTAAAAACAGGTCTTAGATTTCCTCTTTTCCAGTCACTGAGAACTTCACTACACAGTCATAACTCCTCAAACAAGATGGATAATGGTTTAGCCACTTCTTTGGCCAGCTCCCTCAGGACCCTCAGAAATACCTCATCAGGTCCTGTGGACTTGTGAAACTTTAGGTTCTTTAGATGTTTTTGAACCCGATCTTCTTCTAGAGCAGGAAGTTCTTCATTCTCCCAGTCCCTGATTTTTCCTTCTGTGACTTGAGCAACATGGCTGGTTTACTTGCCCGTGAAGGCTGAGACAAAACAGCCATTGAGTACAACAGCTTTCTCAATATCATGAGTAACCAGGTCTCCTGTCTCCTTCTGGAGAGGGTACACATTTTCCCTAGTCAACATTTATATGAGTGCCTATAGGAGCTTTACTTGCTCCCCTTGACATCCCTGGCCACATTTACTCCTATCAGGGGTTTAGCTTTTCTAACCTGATTCTTGTCTGGAATTGTTCTGGACAGTTTCTGTGTATTCCTCACACAATGCTTTCACTGCCTGTAGGCTTTCTTTTTGTGTTTTACTTTGTTCAGGAGCTCCTTATTCATCCACACAGGCCTTTAAGCATTTTTGCCTGACTTTCTCTTTGTTGGAATGCATTGCTCTTGAGCTTGGAGGAAATGGTCATTAAATACCATCCAGCTCTCTTGGGCTCCTCTTCCCTCCAGTCCCATGGCACTCTACCAAGGAAGTCCTTCAAAAGGCCAAAGTCAGCTGTACTGAAATCCAGCAC
>VYXC01006386.1:0-11335 GCA_013397175.1 Platysteira castanea
CATTCCCTCTCCCATTCCCGCGCTGCCGCTGGGATGGCGCTGGCAGCAGCGCTTTGGAACGAGCAGATAATAGCTGGGAAGACAAAGACACCCGAGATTGCTGCTTAATTAATTCAGGAGGAGAAGAATCTCAGATTCGGGGACTGATTCACCCCTCAGCCGAGAAGACGCCGTGTTCCTCAGCCCTGGTGACATATGGCTGCTGATCGCAGCCCACCAGCAGCTCCCGCTCCCGGCAGGCAGCGCCGCGATCCCGGGGGATTTGGGGGTGGATGCCCCGGCTGCAGGGCAGGATTTGGGGTGCAGGGTTTGTGTCCACGCCGTGATCTCTGCAGGCCGTCCCTGCTGCTCCGGGATGGGAGCAGGATTTGGCTGCGGAGTCCGGGTGAGGGTGCTGTTTGTGAGGCCTCTCCCTGCTTCCCCCTCAAATCCTCCGTGGAGAAGCTCCCAAAAATCCCCCCTGGCTGCCCAAACGCTGCTGGAGGTGCTGGGTGGGTTCAGTGCTGTCTCTCCCAGCTGCAGCTCCTGGTGTTACTCCCTCCGGCGAAAACAACAGCGGAATTTTTCCAAATATTCTCCAAGCGTAGGCAGGGCCCTGAATGGCTTCACCCATGAGAGGCGGGCACTGAATTGTCCCTTCAGGGGTGTCCCTTGCTGTGACCTGCGAGCCCAGGGCTGGGGACAGTCCCCAGCTCAGAGGATGTGGCACAGAATTGGGCAACACCGAGTTCAGCGCGGTGCGGACGGGCACGGCAGCACAGGAACTTCCCGAGGGAGAATCCCAGCTCTTTCCATCTGCACACCCGCCCTTCGCCGAGTGCCCTGAGCCCCGTGGGATGGTGGCACCGGCCCAGCTCCGATGGGGACCGGGAACAGCGGCGGCTGTTTGTTTGTTCCCTTTGGGAAGCAGCCGGGGCCATTTGTTCTCCCGGCACAGCCGGAGGATTGGGATCGGCCCCGTGGCTCCCAGCCTGTTCCTGCTCCCCCGGGCTCCCCCCCAGCCTGAGCTGCTCCTTCTTGGCTGCAAATCCTCTGCCCCTGATGGAGGGAGAGGATCCGGCTGCTTCCCGCAGGAGCCACCCTCCCACCTCCTGCCCTGGCAAAAGGGTTCTGCTCCTAAATTCTCGGCTGGGTCTCTTCGTGAGTATCCCCTGCCTCTGCTCTCCTTTCCAGATCCCGGATTTGCAGATTTGGGATGTGCAGGGGTAAGGGGTGAGGAGCAGGGCAGTGCCTGTGAGAGGAGGAGGCCAAGGAGCCGCTTGCTCCAAATCCTCTCGGGAATGGGATGCTAAGGAGCACTGGATTTGGCAAATCTCCACTTCTATCAGCATCCCAAGAATCCACATGCAGTTTTCCCAGCCCAGTCGAGGAGAGTTTTCCTGCTGGTTTAATTCCTGTTTCTCTGTGCTGAGCCCAGCCCCAGGCCTGAAAAGCAGCTCCCAAGGGTGAGGATGCTGGGGAGCCTGACACCAACCTCTGGGGTAATTCCCTCGCAGAATTCCCACTTTTCCCGTGCCAGGAGGGGTTTTTCCTCCTGTGGAAGGGAGTCTGTGCCCTTGGGAGGGGAGGTGCTGCCCCACTGCTCCACCTCGCTCGGCTGGGAGCTGTTTGCAGTGATTTCTCACCTTCCCCTCGTGCTGGGGAGCTGGGAGCAGGGGTTTTCCTGGGAATCCAGCACCCGAGGTCCCCAGTGAATCACAGAAATGCTCCCCAGGGCTCATTGCAGCATTCTGCCTGCCCTGGATCTTCCTGAGCATTCCGACCTTTATCAGCTCAGCCTTTATCCAGTCCTCACTCCCTCAGCCTCCTCTGGGAAATTCCTGCTCCTCCATCCTTCCCCAGGCCAGGAACGGGCCAGGCAGGGTTTGTGGGGGGCTCTGAGCTGCCAGGAGCTGTGGGAGACCACACAATTCCCCCTAGGATGGGTGAACCACACACTCCCCAGCCCCTGGCAGCCCCAAAAACCTCGAGAGGGGAAGCAGGCGGGCTCCAGGCCCGGCCCCAGCACCTTCAGGAGGGAAATGGGAAGCAGGAAGGGTGCTTTCCCCAGGCTCCTGCGCAGCCGGGGCATTTCCCTGCCCTGCTGAGACAGCAGAAGAGCGATGGGAAGTGACCTCTGCCCCCTGTGCTAAAAGGAGAAGTGATGCCATGGCAGACACCAAGCCCCGCTGACCAGCCCTGGGCATCCTCCCCGAGCCACGCCAGAGGCATCCACGGCCCCAGGGCTTGGCCAGGCTGCCCAGTCCACCCCCTGGCATCCCAGGGATGGGCCAGGAGCAGCGCCTGCCCACCAGGGAGCCCGGGAGCCCCGGGAGCTGCGGTGTCACTGCCCGGCCCCCGCGGCTCCGTGTGGCACCGGGAGGAAGCTCTGCCCCGTCCTCACCCTGCCCTGGCACGGCTGAGCAGCGCACGGTAGGCAGGGCTGGGCTCTGGGTTGGGGTCACGGGGGAATTTGTGTTTCCCTGTGCCCGTGGGGAGGGATGGGATCGGTGCCCCTGGATGGGATCGGTGCCCGTGGATGGGATCAGTGCCCCTGGATGGGATCAGTGCCCCTGGATGGGATCGGTGCCCGTGGATGGGATCGGTGCCCCTGGATGGGATCGGTGCCCCTGGAGGGGATCGGTGCCCCTGGAGGGGATCGGTGCCCCTGGATGGGATCGGTGCCCCTGGAGGGGATCGGTGCCCCGGGATGGGATCGGTGCCCCAGGATGGGATTGGTGCCCATGGAGGGGATCGATGCCCATGGATGGGCTCGGTGCCCCTGGATGGGGTCAGTGCCCGTGGATGGGATCAGTGCCCATGGATGGGATTGGTGCCACTGGATGGGATCTGTGCCCCTGGATGGGATCGGTGCCCCTGGATGGGATCAGTGCCCCGGGTGGGATCGGTGACGCTGGATGGGATCTGTGCCCCTGGATGGGATCGGTGCCCCTGGAGGGGATCGGTGCCCCNGGATGGGATCGGTGCCCGTGGATGGGATCTGTGCCCTGGGATGGGATCGGTGCCCCTGGATGGGATCGGTGATGCTGGGTGGGATCGGTGCCCCTGGACAGGATTGGTGCTGCTGGATGGGATTGGTGCCACAGCCATGGGAGCTGGGGCTGGAAGGGGATGAGGATTTTGGCGCTCGGCAGCTTCACATTGTGGCTTGGGCCATGCCAGGCTGCTCCAGCTCCTGCGGGGAGGGCACGCCGGGCACCAGCGCTGCTCCAGGAGGGCCCGGCAGTGCTGGGGGGGCTGAAGGCAGCAGAGCTCGGGGTGCAGCACCGCACCCAAAGCTCCAGGCTGCACTGCCCGGGCACAGATGGGTGTGGGCACAGCCCGGGAGGCCACAGCAGTGCCAGGCTGAGCGGGGCCCAGCTGTGGGAGCAGCACTGGCATCCCCATTAGCCATGGATCTGGGTCACGGGCAGCTCCTGGCCCGGCCTGCGCCATTCAAAGGGTGCCTGCAAACACCTCCTAAGCTGCTGTTGGGGTTTTTTGAGGAGTAACTAAAGCAGAGAGCTGCGGAGGAGCCTGGCTCAGCCAGCCCGCTGCCCGTGGCCGCAGCGGGGTCGAGGTTTCAGGCAGGATGAGGGCTTTGCTGTGCCTCAGCACCAGCTCTGGGCTTGCGTTCTGCTGCCCCACATTGCCCAGAGCCACCCGCCCTGCTCGCTGCAGCCCCACGGCTCCGGGCTGAGCCCCACACTCGGGCTCAGGTGCCCTTCTCGGTGCCTCCCCAGCTCCTCTGGCCTGGCAGAGACGCAGCTGAGCCCGCTCGGGGCCGTCCCTCCGTGCTTTCCGTCTGTCCTGTTTCACATCTTCGGAGCTGCCGTGAATCTCTGCGCCCGGCTCTGGGCTGGAATCCACCGCAGGGACAAAAGAACGGTTGGAAGGACCACGGGCACCCTCCAGCACGGAAAAAACAGGGGCTGGATGTGTTTTCTGTGCCGGCTGTGTTCTCCCGCGGCACAACGGGGTCAGTGCAGCCTTTCCCTTCCCACTCTCGTGGGGTGACAGGGACAAATCCCGGTCCTGCTCCAGGACCCCTCCTGCTGCTGGATTCCCGGTTTTTAGCTCCCTCAGCCTGCCCAGCTCCTTGCACGGTGACTGGATTTGGTTGCCCCCGACTGTTCTCCGCTCACGTTTTTCCTTTCTGGGTGCCTCCCCCTGCCTCTCCCAGGCTTTTCCGTCCCTCTCTGTGTCACAGCAGATGCCACCAGCCCGTCCCGACCTCCTGCGTCAGGGCACAGGCAGCGTATGGGGCTGGAGGCGGGTGAATATCCCGGCACGGGGACGAGGGGGGTTTTGCATTACAGCCCTGAAAGCTGCGCTCGCTGGGAGCTGTAAACAGCTCGGGCAGATTTCCTGAGTCGGCAATCCCGCCGGAGCCGGCGCCTCCGTCCCTGCGCGCCGGGAGCGCTCCGGGAACGCTCCGGGAACGCTCCGGGAACGCTCCGGGAGCGCGGGGCCAGCCCTGACGGGGTCTGCAGGAGGCTTCTCCTCCTCCTCCCTCGCTGCTGCTCCCCCAAAACTTCGCTGCCCTCCGCTGCTGCCGTTCCCAGCCGGGAGTCCTGCCATGGCAGCCGGCACTGCCCGGGCAGCGCTGCCAGCCTTGGGGACACCGCGGGGACGCGGCCGGGCAGCCCACACCAACTAACCCTGGGGCACCCCAGCCCTGCCCGCCATGGAGGTAGGTCCTGGCAGCTTTTGGGGTTCGGATGAGATGGTGGGGGGGGGATGGTGATGGGCAGAGAGACCCACGGGGGGGTTTGGGTCCCTCCGTTCCTCAGGGAACAAAACCGGGCACCGAAAGCCCCCAGCGCCGCCCGTGCCGGGTGGGAAACGGCTGCAGCTGGAAGGCTGAACGTTAATCCCTGCGTTATGTAAGGAAAATTATTGTCAGGCTGGGAATGAGTGGGGGGAGCTGCTGCCAGCGCGCCGTGCCCAGCCAGGGGTGGCACGGAGGGGGCACATGGCGCTGCCGGCCCCGGGCGCTGCCGCGGGCTCGCAAGGAGGGTGGGAAGCGTGAGTCAGGGCTGCTGCTGCTATTTTCAACACCTGGGGTGGGTCTGGTGGGAAGAGCAGCTCGGCTGGGCTCGGCGCAGGGCTGGGAGCTCGCGTGGGGATGGGGACAGGGCTCTTGGGGTGTCCCCGGTAACGCCCGGCGGTGCCCGGCCCTGAGGATGCTGTGCTGGGAAAGGAACAGGGGCCACATGAAATCACCACCCTAAAATCCCCCTCCCCACATCCCCCACACACCTGCACCTCTGTGCTGGCCGTGGCCTCTCCCTGGTGGCATCCCATGGCCACCAAGTGCCACGGGCATGGTGACATTTGTGCCACGGAGCTGACGGATTGGGGCAGCAGCTCCCTGGATCTGCCCTGGATTTGGCATCCCCGGGCAGCTCGGTGGCACTGGTTCTTGTTTTTTCCGTGCTGGAAGGTGCCCGTGGTCCTTCCAACCGTTCTTTTGTCCCTGCGGTGGATTCCAGCCAGGAATCACGGTGACGCTTTGGAGGGAAAGTGCTCACAGCCACGGCTCATCCACGGCGCTTCCCAGTGGGATGTAGGGCACGGAAAACCCGGCGGCTCAGGGGGTGATGCCAGTGCCTGCAGAGCTTTGCTCTGAACTTTGCAATAATTGAGCAATTCCTGAGGAACGGGGTTGGATCCAGGCGGGGATGTGCTGGGACGGCCACGGCCCCGAGCTGGACACACAGCCCTGAGCTGGGGGACACAGCCCCGAGCTGGGGGACACAGCCCTGAGCTGGGGACACAGCTCCGAGCTGGGGGACAGCCCCGAGCTGGGGACACAGCCCCGAGCTGGGGGGACAATCCCAAGCTGGGGGACAGCCCCGAGCTGGGGACACAGCCCCGAGCTGGGGGACAGCCCNAGCCCCGAGCTGGGGGGGACAGCTCCGAGCTGGGGACAGCCCCGAGCTGGGGACACAGCTCCGATCTGGGGACAGCCCCGAGCTGGGGACAGCCCCGAGCTGCTCACCTGCCAGCTGGGCTGGGCTCCATCCCAGCTGCAGCACCAATACCCCAGCACTGCATGACTGTGCCGGGCCGTGGCCCTCTCAGCGCTGTGTGCTCAACTCGTTAGCTCGAGCCTTTTGCCGACCTCAGCTCTCCTGGGCTCGGCTCTGTTGATAAGAACGATTTCCCTGCCCGCCTCCTGCATTCCTCCCGCATCCCACATCAGCCCCGGCTCTGCCCTGCCGGCCTGCCTGGAAAACAAGCTCTGGAAAATGTCGTTTTCATCAGGATGTGCCTTCCAGAGGGTTTGCTGCGTGTAGGGAAAGTGTGGCTTTCTGTAATCCCCCCGCTAAATCCCCTGCGCGGTCGTTGGGGCTCGCTGGGATTTAGCGGGCAGGGTCTGTTAATGCCACGGGGATCCACGCTGGCTTTTTTTGGGGGGGTTGTTTTCGAAGCCATCACCTGATGTGCCTTCCCCGGGGTGGCAGAGAGCAGGATTTCGGCCCAGCGCTGGGTCCCTGCTGTTCCCGACCCCTCCTGCCCTCCCAGATGGAATCCTGTGGATAAATCGTGGAATTGCAGAGGGGTTTGGGTTAGGAGGGACCTTAAAGATCACCCAGTGCCCGCCCTGCCATGGGCAGGGACACCTTCCACCATCCCAGGCTGCTCCAACCTGGCCTGGGACTCCTCCAGGGATGGGGCAGCCACGGATTCTCTGGGAATTCCACTCCCCAGCCTCCCAGTCAGGAATTCCTTCCCAATATCCCATCTAAACCTCCTCTTTTCCAGTCCCTAAGACTGGCTTTACAGAGAGCACCTCCCTCTTTGGAAACAGAGGTTGAGCAACTTTCCCCCTCCGCTCCCCAGCGGCTGTTTCCCGTTTCGGCCTCTCCGGAGCTGCCTTTTCCTCTGCCACGGTCACTTTTTCCCTTCTCTGCCCAGAGAATTGCACATCTGGGCAAAAAGTCTGTTTCCTGCCACTTCTGATTCCTGCCTCCTGATAAGAAACCAAAGCCAAACCCTCGGTGGAGGGCCCAGCCTAAAAATAGCCTGGAAGTGGGGTCTGAAAACCGCGAGTTTGTTATGACTTCAGTTTTATTTTTAAAAAAGCTGCCGCTCCTGACTGAGCGAATCCAGCTGGGATCGGCCTTTCCCTCTCACCCTCTGGCCCTTGCTCCATCACAGCATCACCTTGCAGCCTTGGGGAGCGGGTTTGGGGGGAGATGAGGTGAAATCCCAACGCCCCCAGCCTCCCAGCAGGACACGAACCACGGGGGGGAAAGGAGGAGATGGAAGGGAAGGACAGGAGGGCCCTGGCTTTTCCCAGCCCCTGCTCCAGATGGGAGCGTGCCCCAGCAGCATCTCCAGGGAATGTTCCTTCCTCCCTCCTGCAGCTTCCTGGGGATAACGCACTCCCAGTGGGATCCCGCAGCATTATCCCTATTAAAGGGTCACTCGGGGAAAGGGGGATGGCAATGGGGAATTGTTCAGGTCTGCCAAGGGTATTTAACTCGCGAGCAGCTCTTAATTAGAAGCCAGGAGCCGTTTACACAACCGGGGAGGTTTTGCATAAGAATCTGCGTTTAAAACCCGGCAACTTGGGAAGATTTAGGGATTTTTTTTTTTAATATATTTCTCCCAACTGGCCAAGCAAGCTGTCCAGGACAGAGAGCACGAGGCAGGGCCTGGCTTGCAGTCCTGGCCCTACAAATGTGGCTTCAGGCGAGTGATTTCCTCTCCCGAAGCTCCGGTTTTGCCATCTGTAACGCGGAATTTTGGCGTTTGCCCCAATTTCCTGCGGTGGCAGCTGGTGTGTGCAGGAGGAGCTTGGCACTGCCAGGTGAGGGAGCTGGGGAAGGCGGAGGAGTCCCTGCACCTGCAGCGCCGGGAGCAGGAGCTGCTCCCCAGGGCCCCAAAAATGGGGCTTAGGGCAGCTCCTCTCGGGCTGGGCAGCTTTGGGGCACATCCAGGCTCAAAGCAGGGCTGAAATACCTCTGGGTTGCTCAATCCTTGCTCTCTGTGCTGGTTTGGGAGGAGATTTGCTGATGATTCCTGGTTTTCCTCGCTCCTTTTCCCTGGCTGGCCGGGGAAATCCCAGTCCCCATCTGTGCAGGAGGCGAGGGTGGAAAGGCAGAGTCAGTGGCTGCTCCTTGCTGAAATCCACTGGGAAAATCCACCCCAGAACTGGCTGCTGTGCTCTTTAACTGGCTTATTCCCGGGATTCCAGCAGCAGTGGAAACCTCCAACCAACTGGAAAACTCCCCAACCTCTCCGGTTAATTATTCCCCTGCCCAGTTTGTGCCTCTCCCTCCCCACCCCAAGCCCGGTTCCCTCCTGTCCCTTCCCCTCCCTGGGGTTTTTCCTCCCTCCCCTGAGCATCCCCCTCCCTTTTTCTCCTCCGCCAGCTGGACAAAGGCGACGTCACCACCCTGAACCTGCCCTCGGGCGCCGGGCACGGCGACGCCGACGGCCCCGTGTGCCTGGACGTGCCCGATGGCACCCCCGACCCTCAGCGCACCAAAGCCGCCATCGAGCACCTGCACCAGAAGATCCTCAAGATCACGGAGCAGATCAAGATCGAGCAGGAGGCGCGGGACGACAACGTGGCCGAGTACCTGAAGCTGGCCAACAACGCCGACAAGCAGCAGGCGTCGCGCATCAAGCAGGTGTTCGAGAAGAAGAACCAGAAGTCGGCGCAGACCATCGCGCAGCTGCACAAGAAGCTGGAGCACTACCACAAGAAGCTGAAGGAGATCGAGCAGAACGGCCCCTCCCGCCAGCCCAAAGATGTTTTCCGGGACATGCACCAAGGGCTGAAGGACGTGGGCGCCAACGTCCGCTCCAGCATCAGCGGCTTCAGCGGCGGCGTGGTGGAAGGGGTCAAAGGGGGGCTCTCGGGGCTGTCCCAGGCCACCCACACGGCCGTGGTGTCCAAGCCGCGCGAGTTTGCCAGCCTGATCCGCAACAAGTTCGGCAGCGCCGACAACATCGCCCACCTCAAGGACACGCTGGACGACGGGCACCCCGAGGAGGCCTCGCGGGCGCTGAGCGGCAGCGCCACGCTGGTGTCCAGCCCCAAGTACGGCAGCGACGACGAGTGCTCCAGTGCCACCTCGGGCTCCGCCGGCGGCAGCAACTCCGGCGCGGGGCCCGGCGGCTTGGGGAGCCCCAAGTCCAACACGCTGGACAGCCACCACAACAGCTTCGACGCCATCCTGGAGGAGCTGCGGGAGATCAAGGACAGCCAGTCGCACCTGGAGGACTCCATGGAGGACCTCAAGGCGCAGCTGCAGCGGGATTACACCTACATGACGCAGTGCTTGCAGGAGGAGCGCTACAGGTAGGGATGGGCGGGTGCTGGGGGAGGTGGCACCCACCCCGGGGTGGCTCTGTGGGGACCATTGTGTCTGGGAAGACACAATAAAGAGGCTCTCACACCTGCCAGGTTCAGCAGAAAGGAGGGAATGACCTTTATTATTGACATATCTCACATTCTTACTGAATTCCCAACTCCACCAGGGATTGGAGGACATGGCACTTCCTTCTCAATCCCACTGGAGAAGAAAGGTGCTCATCAAAGTTCTCTTATCACAAAAAGGAATGAAAAACAGAAAATACCGTTAAGTAAACACTGGGTATTATTTACATGAAACTGTGTGGAAGAATCTGACTCCAAGGTTAAAAACAGAAGGCTTAGCAAAAACCAGGGCGACAGACCATGAGCCGCCCTGTTGGGCTGGTCCAGCCAGGAGACACTGGGGAGCTGCAGCTCTGCTCAGTGCCAGAGCTCCGTGGAGGATCTTGAGATGTTCTCCCACAATCCAGGGGAGGGTCGGAGGGCCTGGGTGGTGTCCCCGGTGCCAGGGGGGTGTCAGGGTGATGTTCCAGCCCAGCTGCCCCACGCAGGTACGAGCGCCTGGAGGAGCAGCTGAACGACCTCACGGAGCTGCACCAGAACGAGATGACCAACCTGAAGCAGGAGCTGGCCAGCATGGAGGAGAAGGTGGCCTACCAGTCCTACGAGAGGGCACGGGACATCCAGGTAGGGCTGGGGGAGGGCTGAGCCCCGCTCTGCTCCCTCCGGCCACGGGGTGAGGGAGAGACCCTGGGTTGGGAAAGAGGGTGGGGAGTGGGGTTCCTTCTCCCAGCGCCCTCCAGGTGAGGTTGTCCCTGTCACAGCAAGAAGCAGGTGACTAAACCATGTCCCCAGAAGGGAATCCCAGACTGGTTTGGGTTGGGAGGGACCTTAAAGACCCCCCAGTGCCACCCCTGCCATGGGCAGGGACACCTCCCACCATCCCAGGCTGCTCCAAGCCCCATCCAACCTGGCCTTGGACACTTCCAGGGATCCAGGGGCAGCCGCAGCTTCTCTGGGAATTCCACCCCAGCCCCTCACCACCCTACTAGGGAGGCATTTCCCCCCAAAATCCCATCTGGCACTGGGAAGCCATCCCCCCTTGTCCTCTCCCTCCCGTGCCACTGTACCCAGCGAGTCCCTGCCCTCCTTGGTGTGACCACACCACCGGGCTGCCACGAGCCACGCGTGGGCCAGCACAGTCCCCACCTCCCCTTCGAGCCATCCCCCATCCCCCAGACCTTCCCCAGCCCCGGCATCACCGGGGTGCCACCAAACCCCTCGGTGGGGGACACCCCTGGGCGCGCTGCCACCGCTGTCCCCCGGCAGGAGGCCGTGGAGTCGTGCCTGACGCGGGTGACCAAGCTGGAGCTGCAGCAGCAGCAGCAGCAGGTGGTGCAGCTGGAAGGGGTGGAGAATGCCAACGCCCGGGCGCTGCTGGGCAAATTCATCAACGTCATCCTGGCCCTCATGGCCGTGCTGCTCGTCTTCGTCTCCACCATCGCCAACTTCATCACGCCGCTCATGAAGACCCGCATGCGCATCCTCAGCACCGCCCTGCTCGTCCTCTTCCTCTTCTTCCTCTGGAAGCACTGGGACTCCATCAGTTACTTCCTGGAGCACGTTCTGCTCCCCAGCTGATCCGCAGATCCCGGGGGGTTTTTGTTTCCCGACGAGGGGAGGGACAGGGGGGTGAGGGTCCGAAGCCTTCTCGGCACGCTGGGTTTGGCTGCTTTCCCGGCCCCGCGCAGCAGCCGCTTGGATCTGGGATCCATCAGCCCTCTGGGATGTTTGGGAAGGGTGGGCTGGGCAGCCAGGAGGAGTTTTGGAAGGCGCTGACGATTTCTGGGTTTTTCTAAGGGGTTTTGGGTGTTTTTTTTAAAGGTCAGCCTGAAGTCCCCGGGAAGGAGATCTTCTCCAGGGGTTTTCAGCTGGTGGGAAGGATTGAGCTGGACCAAACCTGGCTCTGGGAGAACTTCCAGCAGGGACCAGTTAGGAGTTCATCAGGGCAGGATTTTC
>VYXC01006386.1:12570-25269 GCA_013397175.1 Platysteira castanea
GAGCCACGCGTGGGCCAGCACAGTCCCCACCTCCCCTTCGAGCCATCCCCCATCCCCCAGACCTTCCCCAGCCCCGGCATCACCGGGGTGCCACCAAACCCCTCGGTGGGGGACACCCCTGGGCGCGCTGCCACCGCTGTCCCCCGGCAGGAGGCCGTGGAGTCGTGCCTGACGCGGGTGACCAAGCTGGAGCTGCAGCAGCAGCAGCAGCAGGTGGTGCAGCTGGAAGGGGTGGAGAATGCCAACGCCCGGGCGCTGCTGGGCAAATTCATCAACGTCATCCTGGCCCTCATGGCCGTGCTGCTCGTCTTCGTCTCCACCATCGCCAACTTCATCACGCCGCTCATGAAGACCCGCATGCGCATCCTCAGCACCGCCCTGCTCGTCCTCTTCCTCTTCTTCCTCTGGAAGCACTGGGACTCCATCAGTTACTTCCTGGAGCACGTTCTGCTCCCCAGCTGATCCGCAGATCCCGGGGGGTTTTTGTTTCCCGACGAGGGGAGGGACAGGGGGGTGAGGGTCCGAAGCCTTCTCGGCACGCTGGGTTTGGCTGCTTTCCCGGCCCCGCGCAGCAGCCGCTTGGATCTGGGATCCATCAGCCCTCTGGGATGTTTGGGAAGGGTGGGCTGGGCAGCCAGGAGGAGTTTTGGAAGGCGCTGACGATTTCTGGGTTTTTCTAAGGGGTTTTGGGTGTTTTTTTTAAAGGTCAGCCTGAAGTCCCCGGGAAGGAGATCTTCTCCAGGGGTTTTCAGCTGGTGGGAAGGATTGAGCTGGACCAAACCTGGCTCTGGGAGAACTTCCAGCAGAGAGCAGTTCATCGGGGCAGGATTTTCCCTTTCGGCTTGGACAACCGAGGTGGCAAAAAGTCCTGGGACAGAGCAGAAGCACAGCAGGTGGAGATGGAGGCCACGAGTCCAGGGTGAACACAGCAGGACACGCACGTCCCACCAGCCTCTGCCACCCCCAGCACGGCCCAGCCGGGCACAGCGGGGCTGTGACACTGCCCCGGTGTCCCCACGGGGGCTGGGCACGCGCCGGGCACTCAGCACCGGCCACCCCTCGCCCTGAGCTCCCGCCTCTCCGGCTTTCGTCGATCCCATCTTTTTGGGGACACCTGGACTCCTGCAGCCTCTGCCCCGCGTCGTGTGCGTGTGCGTGTGTGTGCGGTTTTTAATTTCACTCCAGACTCTTGTTTCCATTCGTGAATCAAAGCTGGTGGGGCAGGGGGCAGGGAGTGGGGAGCGGCTGCCCCCCAGCCCCTCCAGCCCCGCCCCGGAGCAGAGCATGCTGGCTCGGGTGGTTCTTAAATTATTTCATACCTCTATATTTATGTAATATATCTATACACACACATATCTATAAATATATATATAAAATACCTGCGCAGCCGGGGCCTCCTCTGGTGCTGACGGGAGCTGCTCTGCTGGCTTTGAGGCCCCTGGTGGGAGTTTGGCCCTAAACCTTTCCCGTGGTGATTCCTGCAGCTGGCACAGGGTGCTTGGCAGGTTTAGGGTCCCTCTGCCCCCTCCTCCATGCTCCCAGGGCCAGGCCAAGCCCCCCTGTGACCCCACACAGGAAAGGACCTTAAAGATCCCCCAGTGCCACCCCCTGCCATGGGCAGGGACCCCTCTCACAATCCCAGGCTGCTCCAAGCCCCGTCCAACCTGGCCTTGGGCACTTCCAGGGATCCAGGGGCAGCCACAGCTTCTCTGGGAATTCCATCCCAGCCCCTCACCACCCTCCCAGGGAGGGATTTCATCCCCAAATCCCATCTAACCCTGCCCTCTGGCAGTGGGAAGCCATTCCCTCAGTGCGTGAGCATCGCCTCTCCCAGCAGCACGGCCTGAGCATCCCTGGCGGGTGATAAAGGTTTGATATCAAAGATAAGGCTCAGCCGAGCCCTGCCCGGTTGGGATGGACAGGACAGAGCTTTGGGGAGGCTCCCTGGAGCTCCCAGTGCTGCAAGTGACACCCAGGGCTGTCCTCTCGGCAGGGAAGGGTCAGTGAATGGTCACCCGAGCCGGGGGGGCTTGCCCGGAGCTGGGGGATCTGTGCCACCCTCAGCTCCAGCCGAACACCAGGGCAGCCCTGACCCCACGAAAGGAACAAAACCGAGAGTAAATAAATTCCAGAACCCCCTAAACTCAGCTCCGGCCCGTGCCCGAGCGCAGATCGGGAGCCTGGGGCTGCAGCTGCCCCAACCCTGCCGGCCCCGCGCCCGGAGGGAGGGAGGAGATGGGGGAAAAACCTGGAGGTTATCAGCGCCCGGCCGGGCAGGGGGCTGCGGGCAGGGAATTCTCCGGGAAGGGATTTCTCGGGGAAAGGAATTCTCCGGGAAGGGAATTCTCCGGGAAGAGAGTTCTCCGCGAAGGGGATGCGGCGCCGCGGCCGCAGGGGGGCCCCCGGTCCCCGCCGCAGATCCCGGAGCCGCTCCGGAGCATCGTCCCTGCAGGCCGGGCAGGGACAGGGGCAGGGACAGGGACAGGGGCAGGGGCAGGGACAGGGCAGGGGCCCAGGCTGGGGTCACCCACCCCAATCAGCGCCTTAACCCCTTCCTGCCCGCAGCGCGGCGGCAGCAATCGTGACGTCACAGGATGGTTTGGGTTGGAAGGGACCTTAAAGCCCATCCAGCGCCACCCCCACGGGCAGGGACACCTTCCACTGTCCCAAAGTGCTCCAGGCCCCTTAACCTGGCTTTGAACACTCCCCTGGGGCAGCCACGGCTTCTCTGGGAAACCCATTTCAGGGCCTCCCTTTGAAAAACGCCTTCCCCGTATCCCACCTGAGCCGACCCTTGGAGTTCCAGCTGTTTGTAGCCCTCGTGCTGTCCCACCATCGCTGTGGAGTGGAGGAAGTTTTGGGGCAGGAGCCCCACACGTGTGAGCCCTGCCACCCCCCCCCTCCCCCTGTGACACTTGGGGACATTCACTCCTGTCCTGGCACTGCCCGGTCCCTGTGACCTCCTTGGCAGCAGCCAGAGGAGGCCCCGGTGTTGGGGCAGTGAGAAAAGCTCCTCCAGCCGGGGCCATCCCATCCCGGGGGGAATTTCGGGATCTCCTGCTCACAGCCCCGTGCCCAGCTGTCCACTCCTCCCAGCCCCCAGGAGTGACATCCCCGCTGTCCCTCCAGCCCCGTCCCGCCCCCCAGGCCGAGCCCCGCTCGGACGGGCGAGCAGCTGGCACAGGGGGCCACTGGCACAGGGAGCCACTGGCACAGGGAGCCNGGGAGCCGCTGGCACCTTCCCGTGCCCAGCAAGGGGGAGCTGCGAGCCAGCAAATGCCGCGCGGGGAGCTGCTGGCGACATCGGTGACAATTCCCGCGTGGCATGCGCGGCGCGGGGCTCCCTGAGGACTCGCGCTCTCCCGGCGGGGTCAGGGGGGGCTCATGAGGGCCCCCTTTGTGCGGGAGGTGCAGCTTTGACGTCAGCCCGGCAGGAATTCAGGAATTCCTTAATTCCATTCAGGCCTCCCTGCCCGCCGCTAATTGCGCTTTATGTAAGAGCCGCAGCTGCGCTCCCGGCCGGCCCCGGCCGCGGGATGAGCGGGGGGGACAGCGGGACACCCCGGGCCGGGGCCACCGGGCACGGGGACCCTCGTGGGGCCGCGGCTCGGCCGCCCCTTCGCGTGGCATCTGCGGAGATCGGTGCCCTCAGCAGGGACAGAGCTCGCCGGGGACATCCAGGGGGCCGAGGGGCGCCTGGGGTGGCACAGCCGGATGTCCCTCTGTCCCCTGTTTGGGGCTGGTTTCTCGCGTCCCAAGGGTGCCCCGGGGTGCCCAGGTACTGGGGAGTGGGGCCGGCGCTGTCCCCGTCCCCTGCCCCGCGTGTCACCGCGGCCAGCCCGGCTGAAGTAATTAAAATAAAATTGTTCTGGTGTCTCAGGGTGACTGCTCCTGACGGGGACAGAGCAAGCACGGATTTATCTCCGGGCGTTGTGGAGATATCTCCCGTGTCCGGCTGCACCATAAAATCATGTCCTCGCTACCCTCTGCCCTGCTGGGGGGACTCCCGAACACCGCCGTGCTGTCCCCACGGGCACCCAGAGGTGCTCACCCGCATCCCCAGTTCATCCCAGTTCAAGCTGGGCATGGAGACCAACACCCGATCCAGGCACGGCGCGGGGGAGATTTCCCGAGGAGGAGGAGGATGAGGAGGAAGGGATTTGGGAGAGGGAATGTTGGCAGCCATCAGCGGGGACACGGCGGGTCCCCGGCTGTCCCCTCCCCCCGGCGGCGTGGCCGAGCTTAGGCCGTAAAAAGCGAGAGCTGGTACCAAGGATAACATGCCGCGCATTCCTGCGCCGTCTCCGGGGGAATTTCGGCCGTTCCACATGAGAAATCCTCCCGGCCCTCGGGTCAAAGGGTCTGCAGGAAAAATTTCCGAGCGGAAAAGCTTCCAGCGGTGCAGAGCCACGGCTGGCAGCCAGCCCTGGGCACTGCGGCTCACCTGGCATGGTCAGGGCCACCACGGCAGGTGCCAAGGCCACCGTGGCCAGTGGCAGTGCCACCACGGCCAGCGCCTGGGCTACTGTGGGCCATGCCCATGTCACCGTGACCGGTGCCAATGTCACCATGGCAGGTGCCCCTAGGGCAAGTGCCAATGCCACCGTGACTGGTGCCAGTGCCACCACAGCTTGTGCCTGTGCCACCACTGTTGGTGTTTGGGCTGCTGTGGGCCATCCCCACGTCACTGCAAACAGTGCCAGGGCCACCATGGTCAATGCCAATGCCACCAGGTCCAGTGCCTGTGCTACTGCGACCAGTGTTGATGGCACCGTGACCAGTGCCAGTGCCACCACAGCCTGGGCTGCTGTGGGCCACCCCTTTGTTGCTGTGGCCACCACGACTGCTGCCAATGCCCAGTGCCAGTGCCACACTGGCCAGTGCCTGGGCTGCTGCGGGCCATCCCCATGTCACCGTGACCAGCGCCAGTGCCACCACGGCCACTGTGACCAGTGCCACCATCACAGGGTGACCAGCAGCCCCTCGAGCTCGTGTGGCCCCGGGCTCTCCCCCAGCGCCACAGCAGAGCCCCGGCCGTGTCCCACTCGCGGCCGATCCCATCATTTAACTGCACGTTAGGAAATAAATCCTCCTCCAGGGTTGGCGGGGAGAGAGGCTCGCGGAGGAAAATGAAGAGGAATTTAATTAAGGGCAGCGCTGGGAATGTCTCTACCGCAGTAAAGATAAGGAGGATCAATCGCTTCTTCCCGGGATCAAAGCCCGGGGCTGGCGGGGCTGCAAAGGGAGGGGAGGGCAGCGAGGTGAAAGCGGCAGAGAGACGGTGAGATAAGGTTGGAGGAATCATTGATCGCGGGGCTCCCCGAGGGCTGGCGGGGCTCGCAGGTCGATGGCGGATGCCAAAATCCCACCCTGGAGCTCTGGAAGGTTTGAAACTGTGACCATTCCCTGGGGAGCCCGGGCAGTGCCACCTCCGTGGGAAGAACCTTTCCCTAAAATCCAACCTCACCCTCCCTGGCCCAGCTCCGGCCGTTCCCTGGGCTCTGTCACTGTCACGGGGAGCAGACACCCGAGCTGCCCCCTCAAGCTCTCCGTGCCCACCTCAGCACCTGCCCTGCACGTCCCAGCCCTCCCCGAGCCCCGGGAACTCCGGGCACTGCTGCCAGGATCCCTGCCCCGTGGGAATAACCCCGCGCTCCCTTCTCAAGCCCTTCCCACGCGTGCAAAGCAGGCACGGGAGGCTGCCGGGGCTCCCCCGGGGCCGCGGCGAACCGGCCCGGCCAGCGCGGCGCTGCCACCGGCTGGGCGGCGAGCTGGCACACCCAGATGCTGTCGCCGTGCCAGGCTGCCAGCCCGCTCCTCCCCGCCGGAGCCGGCCGAACCGCTTCCCCCGGCTGCTTCTTGCGAAAGCCGCTGAGGAGAGAGCCCAGCCCGTTTTCCCAGCGCCGCTGCAGGAAATCCCAGCGGGATGCAGACCTGCTCCTGCCACGGCAGCGATGTCGCGGCCCGGGTGAAGCCCCGAGCACGGAGCAGCCTCCCGAACCCCGCGGGGAGCTGGGGACCGGCGTTCCCCGTTTCCCGCTGGAGAAGCCGGAGCCCCGCGGTCGCTCGGGTGCCGGGAGATGCGGAGCGGTGCCTCGCTGGATCGGCAGCGCTCCCAGCCGGGCTTGGCTGGGGACCAGCGTCCCGAATTCGGGATCCGCCAGGCCCGGCCCTTCCAAAAAACCTGTCTGGCTGCTGCTTTGCATTTCCAGGCAGCCGGATCCGCTGGGAAAATCACCCTCGCCTGCAGCTCCCAGCGGTGCCGTGCTCCCTTCCCGTGTGAGACACGGGATGAGCGCTGGGATGGGGATGGAGGCTCCCGGGTGAGGCAGAAATGGCTCGGGGTAGCGGCTTTTGGAGCCTCCCGCTCCGCCCGGGCAGGCTGGCAGCAGCTCCATGCCCACCACCGGCCCCACGAGCTCGAGGGGATGCTGGTCACCCTGTGGTGGTGGCAGCGGTCACAGGGGCGTTGACGCTGGTCACAGTGACATGAGGATGGCCCGCAGTAGCCCAGGCACTGGCCATGGTGGCGTTGGCACGATGGGGCGGATCCTGGCAGGGATGGGAAGGACAGGAGATGTCCCGATGGTCCCACAGCCACAAATGTGCTCCAGCAGTGCTGGACCTGATCCTCTCTGCTTCATTCCACTGCACATCCCAGAGTTTTGGACATGGAGGGGTGGGCAGGGCTGTCCTGCTTGGAGAAATCCACCAGCAGAAACCCAGCAGCCCAAAAAACCTCATCACCACAGCTCCAGCAGGGCACAGGAGCTCCAGAGGGACCACCAGAGCTCGGCTAACCAGGTCCCCGGTGGGGTCTGGGGCTGCATTTTCGGCTCAGATGTGACCCAGCCATTCCCTGTGCGCCAGGAAAATGGGATCAAAGTTTCCGGGTGCCTCTTTCTCCCCTTTTTTAGGTCGCTCCCGGCTGCAGCCCAGTGCGACTGAAGCTGGGAGAACTTTCATGTGGGGAATTCTCTCCTTCAGATCTTCAAAGAAATCCAGCAATCAAACAGGAGGTTGTGGAGACAGCTTTAAAAAGAAAAAAAAAAACTACCAAAAAACCCCCCTCCACTTTGAATAAATCAGAGGCAAAGGAACACCTAAACTTTGTTGTGTTAATTGTTCCGGCTCTCAAAGTTCTGACAAAATATCTCAGAAACACCCCTGGCTCTGGGCCCACGATGTGTCAGACGCACAAAGAAGGAGCCCAGCACAAAACCTGAGGGAGGGAAATCCGACAACGGGAGATTCGGAGGGGAAGAAACAATCCCAAGGCTCCAAGGAAGGAGCTTGGCCAGAGGCGAGGTGACACCCAAATTCCAGAGCTCCAGGGGCATCCCTGAGCTGCTCTGGGAGTCATTAGGAGCCATCAGTTAATGAGAGCTGCCCGCGGCCCTTCCTCCATCCCTTTCCCAGCGGTGTGAGCGGTTCCGGGAAGCTCCAGCGGGATCCGGGCCCATCCCCACGCTGCGTTCCCCACACGAGCGGTGGCTTTGGCCATCGGCTGTCCCCAGGGTCACCCCCGCGTCCCCCTGAGCCTGCTCCTCCCGCCCCGCTCCCAATCCCAAATAAGGGCTCGCTGGATCCGGGGTTCCCGGCACAAGCCCGGGCAGGAGCCGGTGCCGGGGCTGACTCAGGGCCCCGGCAGCTCCCCGGGGCCAGAGGAGCGCCCGCACCTCCGCTCTGCCGGGAAATCCTCCGGGAGTGGTGCAGGAGCCGCTCGCTCTGCTCTCCCAGCCAGCTCACGGCTGCTCCGACCCCGAAATTTCGTTTTTTCCCCTCTTTCAGGGCGCTGCCTCTGCTCTGGGGGGGTCACACGGGGATGTGGATCCCAAAGCAGCCCCGAGGTGAGGATTGGGTCCAAGCCCGGGGTGATCCAACGAGGCACGGACGCATCACCCACCCCAGAATTCCCGTTAAAAACCTTTGGGAATGCCCAGCTACCATGTCTGAAAGTCCCTACACCGATGGTGGCAGTCCCAAATCCCGGGATGCAGCAGTGGGAAGCACCAGTTTCTCCCAGGACCAGCAGGAAAAGGGTCCAGGCTGGCCTCACCTGGATAATCCCATGGGATAGCGACCAGGGAATATAAATATAAACCCACAGGACAACCCGCTGTGCTCCAAACCCTCCAGCATCCCCTCATCCTCCAGGACAATCCATTTCCCGGAATTTCTCCCGGTTTCCCTGCTCCCCGAGCCGTCCCTGCAGGAGCCCAGCCCCGCTCCCACACCCTGCTGGGCAGCAGACGCAGCACTTGGGGCTGAAGTCACCCCCCAAAAATGGCATTTTCTCAGCCAAACGCGGCTGAGGTCATTTCCAGCCGCCCCAAAGCCCTGCAGGGCCGGGCGGGGCGGGGTGGGGGCTGCGGGAATTGCCAATCCTCGGGATGAAAGGGCTGGATGGATGAAAGAGCCGTGAATAATGGTGGGGGGCTGAGAGGGGGGCTCGGAAATCAGCGCTGGGATGAAAGGAGCGTTTCCAGGGGCTGGCGGGGGAATTCCGGGAGCGCGGGGACGGGGGGCGGTCACCGCACCCCTCCCACCGGCACCGAGGTGCCCTCGGGCTCTGGCTGCCTCCTCATCCAACCCTCCAAGGGCAATTCCCACCCTTCCCAGCGCTGCGGCCCGGGCTGAGGCGGGAGCGGGCTCGGAGCAGCCCCAGGGAGATGCCACAGCTCAGGGTCGGGCTGGGCTGACCACGACACCGGGAGCGGGCATGGGGTGGGCAGCGCGTTCCTCGCACCCGGCGGTGCCCACCCAGAACTGCCAGAGCTCCAAGCCAGCACGCGGGGACAATTTCCAGCAAATCCCGAGTGAAACGGGGCTGCGGCATCCCGGGATGCTCCAACACCGAACCCAAAAAAGAGCCTCTGCTCCATGCCCGGCTGATGCCACCCCATCTCACCCCGGCAGCTCCCGGGCACCGGGACTTTGCCCAGGCTCAGCTGGACGCCCTCGGAGCGGCTTTGAGCGCTCCGGAGTTTCTCGATGGCTCGGGAAGCACGCGGGGAATGCGCGGCGGGGGGCCGAGCGCGGTGACCCCCGCCAGCCACGGCCTGGTGGGACAAGGGGTGGCATTCCGGGCATAGCCCTGCCAGCCTGGCCCTGCTGCGCCCTGGGAGGGAGGAGGCGCGGAACGGCTCCGATTAACCCGGCTGGAAACGGGAAGCCGCTGCGGAGCGGCGGAATGGGTTTCCGTGCCGCCGCGGGGGAAGGGGGTGAAGGGAAAGGGTGGAGAGGCAGCTGCTGCCACCAAAACGCGGGGATATTCCCCAAATCTAAACCCACGCGGGCCCAGGGATGTGAGAGCGGCGCTGGGACACGGCGCTGCCCACGGCGGGGAGGGGAGAAGGGGCTCCTGATCCCCCACTCCCCTGCTTCCAGCACAGCTTTCCCTAAATTCTGGGCTCTGCTGGGCAGCAGCTGCTCAGCCTCAAAATCCAGCTGGTCCCACTCCCGGGGGTGCTGAACTCCCGTACCAGGGATGTGCCCGGTCCCAGTTCAGCACCGCAGAGCACTGGGGAGGCACCAGTAAGCCCAGTTTGAGGAGGGGCTGAGCGCACAGAGGTTTCCACTCCGCGGGATGTGTCTGAGCTCACCCACCCTCACCGGGGCTGGAGCACGGCCCCATCCCAGCGGGAAAGGGACAGGGGCNCAGGGACGAGGACAGGGACAGGGACCAGGGACAGAGACAGGGACAGGCACAGGAAAAGGGACAGGAAAAGGGACAGGAAAAGGGACAGGAAAAGGGACAGGAAGAGGGACAGGGACACCAGCCCGGCCCAGGCACCCCCTCCCTCACCCCCAGCAATCAAGGTGACAACTCAGCTTTACCATTTGCTTTTAATTTAATGGTTTTCTCCAGCCCGTGCTGTCGGAAGGAGGGAAAACCCCCACAACCCCCTGGAGAGGGGAAAGGGCCAGCGAGCACACGCGGCCATAGTGCAAGGGAGCCGTGTGACACCAGGACACAGCCACCTCCCCAAAAACACCCCTGGGAGGCCGCTGTGCAGCCAGACACCTCCCGTGCTGCTGCCCCCTCCACACCAGCTTGGACAGAGGCAATAAATCAATAAATAAAGACACGGTGCCTCACCAAAGGCACCTTTTTGTTTTTCTTCCTATTTTTTTTCNCCCTAAATTCTGGGCTCTGCTGGGCAGCAGCTGCTCAGCCTCAAAATCCAGCTGGTCCCACTCCCGGGGGTGCTGAACTCCCGTACCAGGGATGTGCCCGGTCCCAGTTCAGCACCGCAGAGCACTGGGGAGGCACCAGTAAGCCCAGTTTGAGGAGGGGCTGAGCGCACAGAGGTTTCCACTCCGCGGGATGTGTCTGAGCTCACCCACCCTCACCGGGGCTGGAGCACGGCCCCATCCCAGCGGGACAGGGGCAGGGACAGGGNCACGTGACGATGAGAGATGTCGGCATCACAGCGTTCCTCAGCCCCGGGTCTCGGCCACATCCAGTTCGGGTTTCCCAGCGCTCAGGAGAGGGCAGAGCCGTGGCCTGGGCGCTTTGGCCGCCGGCACCTCCCAAAGCCCAGCCCACGGGCAGCACCTTTGAGCCCTCCCAGCACCCTGCTACATCTCCAGCTTGTTTGAGGTATATCACCCGCCCCCTCCGCTACCTTGTGCAGCCAAAAAACAGTGCAAAGAAAACAAAAATCCCCCCTCCCCAACCCCTTGCTTTCAGCCCCGCGATGAGATGAGCCTGTTTGAGATGGGAGGACGGCAGAGAGGAGCCTCCAGGACGCGCCAGCTCCTCCTCGGGGGTCACTTTGGGGACTTTGGTCCATTAAATGTCCCGGCTCTGGGGCATCCCCGGCCAAACCCCACCCCGAGGCTGCCAAATAAATCCGTGGGACGTGGATCAGCAGCACCGGCAGCCCCGGGGAAGGCACAGAGGGCTCAGCCCCCTCCCCAAAATGCACCAACCCGGGCGAGCCCCGCGGGGAAGGAGGCGGCCTCAGCTCAGCTTCACCCCGACGGCCACAGCGCGCCGGCAGAGCTCGGTGACACTGTCACAGCCCGCCAGCGACGCGCTGCTCTCCGCCAAGGGGCTGCGGCAGTGGGTGACAGTCCAGCGGCGCAGCCGCCGCCCTTCCTCCCGCTCCTCCTCCTCCTCCAGCCGCAGCAGGCTGTCGGCGGACACGCAGCCCCGCATGGCCCCGGCGCCGGGAGGGCCGCGGGCGGGCAGGTCCAGCTGGTCGAAGGACTCGGTGGACAGGATGCTGTCCTCGCTGACGGCGCTGGCCGGCCGGGCGCGGGGGCCCTGCGGCAGGGGAACCTCGCTGAAGCCCCCGAAACCCCGCTCGGGGGGGGTCCCCGGCTCGGCGCTGGCCGAGGAGAATTTCCCGTTGTGCTTGAGGATGCCTTTCCTGCGGGCGGGGAGCCCCTGCGGGCCCCGCGCCGGGGAGGGCGGCTCGGCGAACACGTCCAGGTCCAGGCTGCCCGCGTCCAGCACGTCCCCGGACTCGCAGCACTCCAGGGACGAGTAATAGCCCGACTCCCTGGCCGAGGGCTTCTTCAGGATTCCCTTCTTGGGCACGGCCGCGGGCGCCGCGCCCGTGCCGGTGCCGCAGGGCAGCGCTCCGGAGGACAGGATCCGGGAGAGCCCCGCGGGGACCCCCTCCCCATCCTCCGCCGGCGAGGGGCCGGGCACCTTCTGCTCGCAGGAGTTCCTCTTCTTCAGGATGCCCTTGGGCCGCTTGAGGATGGACTTGGAGGGGTTCTCGGGGCCAGCGGGCAGCTCCTGCAGTGCGTGGGAGACGTCGTTCTCCTTCTTGGACTTCTTGAGGGAGCGCTGCCGCTCCAGGGCCACGCCGGGGATGTGCTGCTTCAGGAAGCAGCGCACCTTGGAGCCGTTCTCCAGCAGCGGCCGGGACGAGCGGGGCAGCCACTCGNACCGTGGCCAGCGGGGATTCGCTCTCCCGCAGCAGCTCCTGCTCGCCCAGCGGCATCTTGTAGCCCCAGTTCACCCACCAGTGCGTGGCGATGTCCTCGATGGTGGCCCGGCGCTCCGGGTTCACCATCAGCATCCACCGGATCAGCCCGCAGGCATCTGGGGAACAGACAGGTCAGGCACGGAAGGGACACGGGGATGGGGGACACGCAGGGGGATGGGGGTGGCCCTACCTGAGAGCTTCGTGGGCTCCCGGTAGTCCCCACTCGTGATCTGCTTGACCAGGGTCTTGTAGTCGTGGCCATCGAAGGGCATCGTGCCGTGGACCAGGATGTAGAGGAGGACGCCCAGAGACCAGCTGTCCACCTGGGAAAGGGACAGACGAGCCTGGAGGGGACAGCAGGACCGGGCTGTCCTGGTCCCCACCCCGCCAGAGTCTCCTCAGGGCTCCCAGGATGGCAGCAGCCACAGGGAAGGGACAGAGCGTGGGACAGGACCTCAGCACATCCCCCAACACCGCAGTGCCCGGGCTCGGGGGTCCCGTTATCCCAAAATACACTGGGAGAGCCCCCAGAGTGATTCCCACACCCCGGAGGGAGGCACAACCAACCTCGGGGCCCTTGTAGGGCCGGCCGTTGATGATCTCGGGGGACGCGTACAGGGGGCTGCCGCAGTAGGTCTGCAGGAGTTTGTCCTGCTGGAAAACGTTGGACAGCCCGAAATCTGCAATCTGGGGGGACAAACACGGCTGTCATCCACCGGCGAAGTTCCCTTTCCCAACGTTCCCTTTCCCA
>VYXC01006386.1:39833-65587 GCA_013397175.1 Platysteira castanea
TACAAAAAAAAAAAAAAATCTGGAGCTTTTCTTTTGAGAGCAGGAAGCGTCTGTGTCTCAGGATGGTGACTCCACATCCGCCCCAGCGCCGGCGGATGCTGAGGGAATGGGAGCAGCCGGGGGTGACCCCGCTGCTGGTGGCCCCACGGGGTTGGGGACACCACGGGGAGGGGGATGGCAGTGCCAGAGGTGCTTCCCGGAGCTCTATTCCCGGCTTTCCAGAGTGGAATTCCCAGCTGGAGCTGGAGCAGCACTCACACAATCCCCACGCTGGATTCCAACTCCTTTTGGGAATTGTCAGCCACAAAAGGCAGAGGTGACCCCAAAGAGCAGCACTGTCCCCAAAAATGTTGTCCCCAGCAGCCAGGACCAGCCTGGGTGCGTGTCCTGGGCCCGTGGCAAGGTGCAGGAATCGTTTCTGCTCCACCACCGGATCCTTTGGAGGCTGTTCCTGGAGGAAGTTTCCTGTTTGTGCAGACAAAGTCTGCTCGGGGACAATAAATGACGATTTTTGGCAGCAGGACCAGCTCAGCTCTCGGCCTCTGTGTCGGAGCAGCCAGCAGGGCCGGGGCTGAAAAGCCTCTCAGAAAACCCCGAGCGTGGGGAGTTCAGGCGAGGACACGGCCGGGGCCGCTCCGGGATCTTTTTTGTCCCTGGGAAACTCCAAGGGCTCGGCTGGGCTGGGACAAAGGCGCGCAGGGAGCGGAGCGGGCACGGAGGGTGCGGGGTCCTGGGGGCAGCGGGACCAGCCCGGGGTCTTCTGCAGCCCCCCGGGGCCAGGAGGACCTGGTTTGTGACAAACTCATGGGAGATCCCAACATTTATCCAGGGATAACCTCTGCGGCTCTCTCATCCCGAGGGATTCACTGCAGAGCTCGGGGAGCTGCAGCGGGACCCAAACCCGGAGACATTTCCTGGACTGGCTCTGGGCAGCAGCATCAGGGACTCTTTGGACCCAAATCCAGCTCTGTCACTGCTCCCAGGAGGTGTTTGGGCTCCATGAGGGTGTCTTTCCTTGGGAATAAAACGCTGGAGGAGACGCGCAGCATCCTTTGCACACCGAGTTATTTGCTGGACCTTGAAATGGGATTTTAGAGCCGTCCCGGTCCAGCGGCGCCCGGCCGGGGCAGCCCAGGACAGCGCGGGGGCTGCCGGAGGTGCTGCTCCAGCCGCAGCTCAGCCCAGGGATGCCATCTGCTGTTCACAGCTCTGGGAGCAGACCTGGAGCCGCTCTTCCCAAAACAAACCACCCCGAACAGCTTCAACAGCACAAAACCGCCCCGCACGCACCGCCGGGGAAGCAGCTCAAACTCGAACCTGGGCTCAGGGTCGCATCTCCGTCACCCGCAGGGCGGGCACGGCCCTTTGGCGACAAAATCCGGGAAGCTGCGTCCTGCGGGATCCCATTTCCCACCGGGAGCATCCCAGGGAAGGGCAGGACTGAGGCGCAGCCGCGGGAAGCGCCAGGGGAGGGCGGTGGATGCCGCCCTCACCCTCCGGGTTCTGCGCGGCTCCATCGTAGGGAAAATCCACTCCCCGAGCCAGGAGCACGCAGGGCGGGCACTCAGCAGCTCCAGGGGTGTCCCAGGGGTCCTGTTCGGTGATGGGAGCTTGGGATTCATCCAAAGGCAGAGACCTGGAGCTGCTTTTCCCTCCACGGGGACTCGGAGCTGCTCCTTTCCCCCGCTCCTTTCCCCCGCTCTGAAAACTGGGGACACCCCCAGCTCTGATTCTGTCACCCACCTTGCTGCCCCCCTCACCACGGAGTCCCCCCGCGGGTTCATTCCCAGGACGCTGCTCTGTCCGTGCCTCTCTCCAGGATTTCTGGAGGCAGAAAGGGCAGGATCAGGGTCCTTCGGCAGCCACACAAAGGATCCCTCCTGCTCCGGCTGAACAAAACACCGAGCCCCGAGCCTCGGCCCCGGCTCTGAGCAGGGCCAGGGAAACGGGAGGAAAAGAGCTGGGAAAGATTCCTTAAGGACAAAGGAAAATTCCTCATTAACAGCTCGGCTCGGTGCGGAAGCAGCTCAAGGGGAGATTCGCTGTGCTCGGGTTTGGGCTAGAGGGGAAGGCTCCCCTTTCCCTCCATTTCCCCTCCATTTCCCCTCCATTTGCCCTCCTCTTCCCCTCCTGCCTTTCCCTGTCATTCCAGCTGCGCAGCGCCCGGGATCGGGGGGGTCACATCTGGAATGACAGGGAAAAGGAGCCGGATCCCGGCCGCCGATCCCTCGGTCCGCGCCCTGTCCTCGGAGCTCCACACGGCGTCCTCAGAGCTCCGCACGCCGTCCTCGGAGCTCCACACGGCGTCCTCGGAGCTCCACACCGCGTCCTCAGGACTCAGAGAAGCACAGCGAGGGACAGGGACCCGTTCCAGGCGGGATCCTCCTCTGGGTAGGCTCCGGGCAGGACTCGGAGAGGCACAGGGACCTCTCCCAGGCGGGATCCTCCTCGCTCAGGAATCGCAGAGGCACAGGGCCTCCACGGCGGTGCTGAGCCCCTGGCTCACGCCGCCCACGGCCAGCAGGCAGTCCCGCAGCGCGATGCTGGAGCAGGCGCAGCGCGGGGTGGGCATGGGGGGGAGGCTCTCCCACTTGTTCTTCTCCGGGTGGAAAGCCTCCGCCGACTCCAGCACCGTCGGCTGATTCCCTGGAAGCACAAAAGGAGGCGCTGGATGATAAAATTCCATCTCCCCTCTGCCAAAAAATCCACTCAAGGACCAGAATTGGCTGTAAACCCGCAAGAAAGTTGGATTTGAGCCCCTGGAGCTGTCCAGAGCATCTCTCTGTACCCCATCCCCTTTTATGGGGTCTGCTTTCCCTGCTCCCAACCAGCCAGGGCTGGGATTTCTCCCTTTTCCGGGATGGCAACAATTCCCACAGGATTTTAAAGGGTTCCCACAGCCCCAGAGCCTCACCCAGGCCCCCGGCCACCACAACTCTGCCTTGCAGGTAGCCGGCCACGAAGTCTGCTCGCCTTTTCTTCAGGAAGCAGGAGCGCTCCATCTTCATCCACCCACCTGGCAAGGACAGGGCACGCGGGGTTTTATGGGATCATCCACCCCTGGAGAAAGCAGCTGCCCCTCTGAGCCCCCGGCCTGTGCAAGTGCAGCTTGGCCACTGCACCTTGGGGTGACAAAACCCCACGGAATGGGTTGGGTTTGCCCCCAGCACGCCAGGAGGGAGCTGTTGGATCCAGCTGCCTCAGGATTGTGGTTTTCCCTTTCCGCTTATTAATCCTGGCTGGAAATCGTCCTCTGAGCTGAGCCCAAGGCAGCAGCAGGTGAGAACTCCGAGTTCTGCATGGACAGCAGAGCCCCAAACCCAGCCCTGTGTGTCCCCAAACCCATCCCTGTGTGTCCCCAAACCCATCCATGTGTATCCCTAAGCCCCAAACCCATCCCTGTGTGTCCCCAAACCCCAAACCCAGCCCTGTGTGTCCCCAGACCCCAAACCCATCCCTGTGTGTCCNCCGGGGCCGGCCCAGCTCCCACCCTGCTCCAGGTCGAACACGTCCACCGTCCTCATGAACTTGGGCTGCCGGTAGAGCCGGCCCTGGCGCAGCCCCCCCAGGCTGAAGAGCTTCTCCTGGGCGGGCACGAAGCTGGAGAAGGCCCTTTTGTTGGGAATGTTGGGGAACTTGGCCCAGGACCTGGTGTCCGTGTCGAAAACCTCGAAGGCGTTGACGGCGTACTTGGATTGCCTCCCCCCTGGGAAAAGGAGAGGGAATTGTGGCTCAGGGGCTGGGGGAGCCTCGGGTCTCCGGTCTCCTGAGGGGTTTTTTGCCTCTCTGTGCTCCTTTTTGCTGTTTCATGGCACAAAAAGCTGAATTTTCCAGGTTCTCCCGCTCTCCTCCCTGTGGTGCTGGCACGGGGAGGGGTTTTCAATCCAAATCCAGAGCAGAGCTGGGATCGGGCTCCGGGAGCCTTTGCAGTTCTGATGGGGTTGGATCCAGTGGGAGAGGAGGAGGATGAGGAGGAGAAGGAAGAAAAGAAGGAGAAGGGAGAGAAAGGAAGGAGAAGGAGGAAAAAGGAAGGAAAAGGAAGAAGAAGGAAGGAAAAGGAAGGAAAAGGAAAGAAAAGGAAGGAAAAGGAAGGAAAAGNTGCTCCTCACCCAGCACGTAGATCTTGGAGCCCCTCAGGACGGAGGTGGCCGCGTAGCGGGGCGTGGGCATGGCAGCCAGGGCCACCCAGATGTCCTTGAGCGCGTCGTAGTGCTGCAGGAAGTTGTGGGGCCGCAGGTCCGAGCCCATTCCCCCCGCCGCGTACACCCTGTAGTCTGGAGAGGGGAAAAATAAAAAAAAAAACACCAAATCCCACAAAATTATTATGGGAAAGCAGCAGATTTGCTAAAATCTCCTCCTCCCTGGAAAGAATCCCTCCAAAACTGCTCCAGGAAAGCGCCAGAAACGCCTCTCCCCTGCAAAAATCCATCCACCCCTGCAGAAAAATTCACTCGAGGACCAGAATTCACTGCAAACCTGCAGGAAAGTTGGATGGGAGCCCCTGGAGCTTGGAGCTGTCCAAAACACCCCCAGGGACCAGCGGAGCCACCGGGGCTGGTGACAAAGGCGGGGGTGGCTCTGTCTGGGCTCCCAACCTCCTGAGGAGCATCTCGGGAGGGTGGGAGGTGCCAAAGGCGCCAGGCCCAACTTCTGGAAGCACAGAGGACGTTTTGGAGATGAACAAAACCACCCTGAGCCATCGCCTGGAGAATTCTCATGGCTCAGTGTTGCCCTGGTTTTTGCTAAAGCCTTCTGTTTTAACCTTGGAGTCAGATTCTGTCACACAGTTCATGTAAATAATGGCCAATGTTTACTGAACGGTATTTTCTGTTTTTCATTCCTTTTGTGATAAGAGAACTTTGATGAGCACCTGTCTTCTCCAGTGGGATTGAGAAGGAAGTGCCATGTCCTCCAATCCCTTGTGGAGTCGAGACGTGTATAAAAATGTGAAATATGCCAATAATAAAGATTATTCCCTCCTTTCTGCTGAACCTGGCAGGTGTGAGAGCCTCTTTATTGTGTCTTCCCAGACACACCTCAGCACACAAAGGTGCGGAAAAACCCTCCGGGATCACAGAGCCAAACCTAAAACCCCCAATTTATCCACCAGTGTGTCCGAGGAGACACAATAAAGACGCTCTTACACCTGCCAGGTTCAGCAGAAAGGAGGGAATAATCTTTATTATTGGCATATTTCACATTTTTATACACGTCTCGACTCCACAAGGGATTGGAGGACATGTCACTTCCTTCTCCATCTCACTGGAGAAGAAAGGTGCTCATTAAAGTTGTCATATTACAAAAGGAATGAAAAACAGAAAATACCGTTAAGTAAACACTGGCTCCTATTTACATGAAACTGTGTGAAAAGAATTTGACTCCAAGGTTAAAACAGAAGGCTTACAAAAAACCCAGGGCAACACGCCGGCTCCCAAAATCCCCAACGCCACCACCCCGCGGGCAGCCCCGGCGGGTCCCTCCTCGCCTTTGGCCGTCACCGAGATGCCCATGGCCGCCTCTCGGAGCGAGCTGCGCTTCCTCCAGCGGCCCTCGTCCGTGTGGTACATCTCCACCACCTTCAGCGGCAGCTGCTGCGTGCCCACGCCGCCGATCACCATGATCCTCTTGCCCAGCGCCGTCACGGCCACACCGGCCCTGGCGGTGGGCATGGGGGGCAGCGATGCCCACTGGTCGGCCTCGGGTGAATAAACCTCAAAGGAATCCACGGGGACGCCGTTGTCGTCGCAGCCGCCCACGGCGAAGACCTGGCCGGCCGCCTCCACCAGCGTGGAGTACACCCTGCGGCTGGGCAGCGGTGCCAGGGATTTCCACTGGAAGGCTTTGGTGCTGGGCAGCTCCATGGTGGGTGGCCGGGAGGGTTTTGCCCGTGGGAAGAGGGGGGTTGTGCTGGAAAAGAGGATTTTGGGGTCGGTGAGGGTGGGGAAGAGCTACAGGATCGGACAAGATGTGCCCGATGCCTGCTCGGAGCGCTGAGGGATACGTGCAGGAATTCCTTGGATGCCTCCAAACCTCCCTGGGCAGCTCTTTCCAACCCTTTCCATGAGGAAATTCCTGGTGCCCACCCTGAGCCTCCCCTGGCCCAGCCTGANCCACAGCCGCCTCAGCAGCTCACGCAGAGACCGAGCCTAAAAATAAAACAAAACAAAAAGAGGTAGGAAGGGGAAAAAAAAGGGAAAAAAAAAAAACCCCAGGCGAGAAGGTTGGAGCCGGTTGGTTCCGCTGCTTCCCGAGCTTCCCCGCCCCCAGGTGACATTCCACCCAGGCGTCTGCTCCTTCCACGCCTGTTTTCCTGCCTGCCGGCCAACTTTCCCTTCTCTGAGCCGCCTGATTCCTCCTCCCGACCTTCCTCACACCCTCACCCTGAGCAAAAGCCGCTCCGGCATCCCCCAGCTCCCTCCTCTGCAGCCCCGCGGGGATCCCGGGGGGAGCGGCTGGAACCCCGCGCTCTTCGCTCCGTCTCCTCTCTCCCAAGGTTATTAGGGGCCGTGCAAATGAGCTTAATTAGCGCGGGAGGACGGAGAGAGGGCGAAGGGAGAGGGACAACAGCGGCGCTGGCGGTTTTGCTCCGAGCATCTCCACCTTGGCAGAATTCCCTTTGTTCCCGGCGCCTGCTGCCTGCTCGGGCTTTTGGGACACGGCTCTGAAGGGCAGAGCCAGCCCCGACCGAGAAAATGCCAAAAAAGGCACATTCCTGGCTCGGGTGGGCTGGGACAGCAGCGTTCCCTCTTCTCCCCATGCGTGGATTCCTGAGGGAGCCCCAGCCCAGATCCCAGGGCTGAGCAGCAGCTCCGGGGTTTGTGCCCCGGGAGCTCCGGGAGTCCTCCTCCATGGATGATTTATTTCCTTTCCAGGTGAATTTTCACGGACAAATTCAGCCTGGGCTGGCTAATTAGCAAAGCAGAGCCAGCTCCTGTCTCCAGGAGCACGATGGATTTGCATCCACACATCCAGGAAATCCTTTTTCTGCCCTGGGCCTCTTTTCCTTCAGCTCCAAAGTGCTGGGATGAGGCACAACCAGCATCGCTCCAGTGCCTGCCAGGAACAGAACCTGGCTGGGGCCCGGCTGTTTCTCTGTCCAAAGCTCAGGAATAATTGCCTAAAATGGCCTAAAAATTCCTTTTCAACATCCCGGCACGCAGAGAGCTCTTGGAGAGGGTTGAGGATTTCTCTGGGCAGGTCCCTCGTGGGAACAACAGAGCGAGGAGCTGGGAATTCGGCTGGGGTGCAGAGCTCTGCCTGAATTCCCTGCCTTGGCACACAAAGGATCCGCTCCTCTTCCCTCCCGTGCTATTTAAAGCAAATCAGGGTCAGGCTCACACGCTGATCCCACGCCTTCGCCTCCGGCTCTCCAAAATCACCTGGATTTCACCGGGAGGCGACACCAGCGCCGTGCTGGGATCTGGAAAAGCGTCCCGGAGCCAAATTCCCCTCCCAGGCACAGGGAATTAGCGCTTCATTATCCCGAACTGATTGACATTTAAAATCCAAAGGAAGGGAAATTGCTTTTCCATCAGCGGAGATGGGGCCGAGCCCGCTCCAGTCCTTATCCCTGCAGGATAAAATTCCTGGCTTTAAGAGCACCCACAAACCCTCCAGGGCCTTTTCCAAGGGGATTTGGAGCATGGATGGGCAGGGGCAGCCCCACAGCATCCCCTGAGAGGGGGTCAGGGCTCCAGGGGACAGCGGGACCCCTCCCTGGATGTTCCCTGGAAGGAAAATCCCATTCCTCACTCGGGAGAGCCCCTGGATTCGTGGCGTTTATGGACCTGCGAAAATTTGGGATTTATCCGAGCCAGGCGGGTGGGATTTAAAGGGATTCATGGGATGAACAGGGAGAGATGTCAGAGCTCGGTGGTTCCTTTCCCTTCCCGGCTCTCTTCTCTCCAGGATTTGGAAGTTCTGCTGCTCCAGGGTCGAAATTCCAAGGGCCAGCGCATGAGCTGCCTGGAACCCAAATCTCCTCCAAACTGGGAACGGGACGGAGCCAGGGTGATCCTCACAGCCCCAAAAATCCCATCTGCCAACCTCTCCCCGTGTCATCAGGAGCAGGCCGGACACACCCAGCCAGTCCCCAGTGCGACAGAGAAATCCAGCACGGAAACTTCGGGAAAAAGGATCTTCCTCTCGCCCGTGTCCCAAGGGAAAAGGGGCCGGGAACAGCCCGGTTCTGCTGCCTTTGCTCCAGCCCCGGCAGCTGGGAATGAAAGGAGCAGGCACGGAATTGTCAGCCGGGGATTCCTGACCTCCCCGCCTCGAGTTCCCTCGCCATAGCAACAACCAGCCGGAAAATAACAACAACAACAACAACAAAACCCCGCCGGTTCCCTGCCTCTCCCTGAAAAAAAACCCGCAAAAAGAGGGAAACCCGCCGGAATCAGAAGAGATTTCCTTGTGCCAAGCAGAGGAAAAGCAGCAGCGCTCGCAGGCAGCTCGTTCTGAACCCCTCGATCCCGAGCATCCTTTGGGATGCAGGAGGAGCTGGGACCGGTCTGGCCTCCCCCAGCTTCACCCCTTCCCCCATCCCGGTCCCTCGGGATCTTTTCCAGTCGTCTCCTGCCAGCTGCAGTTTCCTGCCGATGGGAGGGAGGGGGTTGTGGAAGGAAATGTTCCCCGGAAGGATGGCAGGAGTGTCACAGCGCCGGGACAGGGACAAAGCTGCTTCGTTTTTTGAAAGAGGGGAAAAAGCCCAGATCAGCCTTATTTTTTAATCGTGAGTGGGCTGAAAAATCAGCAGAGCAGNCCAGAGCTCCTTTTCCTCCTTCTTTGGGCTGCAGAGGGAATGGGAAGAGCTCGGGCCGGATCACAGCTGGGGGAGGTCACAGCAACCCCAGCACCGCCAGGGCCTGGGCTGGGAGAGAGGTTGGAAAAATGGGATTGGGGATGCTGGGAGGAGAAAGGTTGAAAATACGGGATTTGGGGGCTGCTGGGGGAAAAAAAACTAAGGGAAAAGCCCGTCCTTGTTCACAAAAAGTGAGGAAAAATCATCTTTCTTCACGCAGTTTTGGAAGGAAAACGCCAACTCCGAGCTTTGTTTGAGGTTGTTCCTGAAAAGCCTGGGAGGACACGGCGTCCCAAATCCCCCCTAAAATAACCCGCTGACCTCCAGTGAGGAATTCCCTCCCTCCCTCCTTCCTTTTCCCGGGGTTTCTCGGGAATACTCACAGCTCCGGAGCCGCCGCGCCGAGCGCAGGTGGAGCAGGGCTGGAAAAGCTCCGCAACTTCCCCTCTTCCCAAATCCTCCGAGCATCCCCTTCCTTCCTCCCACTCCCCGCCGGGCTGCGAGCGCCGCCGGGAGCAGCCGGGGCTGGGAATTGCAGCGTGGGAAGAGGGGGGGAAAAAATAGGGGGAAAAATCCGCGTAAATCCAGCGGCGCCGCTGTTCCTCCTCTGGAAGATGTAGGACGCTCGAGGCGGGGAGGGTTTCCCCATCTGGGCTCCTCCTCGGAGCGGCAGCCGGGGCTGTGCGTGCGAATTCCCGGCGTTCCCGGTCCGTCCCTAAGCCTTTTATGGCTCCCTGCGCTCGCAGAGGATGTTCTGGAAGGGCCGCGCTCCCCCCGCTCCCCGCCCTCCACCGGCACCGGCAAAACTCCCGGGAAAGGGAGGAGGGAGGGCAAAATTCGGGAAGCAGGGGCTGGAAAACCGGAGCTGAGAAAACGCAGGACCCCGCGGAGATGCTGGGAAGGGATGGGAGCTGCCCCTGGGTGGATTCCGGGGACCAGAGAGGGAAGAGCCCATCCCATGGGTGTCACCCCAGAACGGGGAGAACGAGCACGGCAAAGGCGGCTCAGGCAGCAGAACCCCAAAATTCTGGCCCTGCATCCCGCAAGGAGCTCGGAGGAGTGGGATGTTGGGACCTTTTCCCAGGCTGCCGCTCATCCCGGGATTTCCTTCCTTGACCTGGTTCTTTTGAGAGGTGTTAAAACCTTCTCCTTCTCCTCCAAGCGTTGCGGAATAACTTTGTGGGAAAATCCTTCCAAGAGAACGATCCTTCCCATCCGTCTCCCACCCAGCGATCCCTTGACCATCCCGGACGTTCCCAATCCTTCAGGAGCACCCTGGAGCGGTTCTGGAGCTCTGGAAATCCTTGGCGTTCCCAAGAGAATTCTGCTCGTGGTCCCACCGGAGCGTCCTTTGCTCCTGCAGTTTCCCGAGCTGGAAAAGTCCCGTTCCCACCTCATCTCTCCGGTGGCCGCTCCCCGGGAGCAGCGGCAGGGCCGAGAGTGGCCGGAGGAGGATTCGAGCCGGGTTTGGATCCCAAATTCCAGCCCCATAAAGATCCAGGTTTGCTCCCGTTGGTTCAGGCCGGAGACTCTCTGGAAGCGTCCCCAGCCATAAAATCAGGAAAATCAGGGAATCAGCAAGAACCGGGCTCAAATCTCTCCTCATGAAGCGAATTCCCATCCCCTGGCTGCTGTTTTCACCTCCCGCCGGCTTTCCAGTGGGAGGATTCCATTTGCATGTCAATAAAACCCTCCCGGGGCCAGTCCAACGGGAAGAGCTTCGTCACAAAGGAATCACTTCGGGAGAGGTGTGAGGAAATCCAGACTGGATTGGAACGGGGGGCGGCAATCGGGAATTATTTGACACTTTATTTTATTTTCTTTTATTTTCTTTTATTTTCTTTTATTTTCTTTTATTTTCTTTTATATTTTATTTTATTTTATTTNGCTCCCAGCCAGCTCCCAGCCCCTGCTCACGCTCAAATTTAATTAAAAACCATCTCCAAAGTTTTTCCCGAACCGCTGAGTGCAGAAATCCCAGTTCCAGCAGGAATTTCCTCATGGAAAAGGCGGTCAGGCCTTGGAAGGGGCCGCCCAGGGAAGTTTGGAGTTGGTTTAGATTTAATTTTTGGTTGGTTTCAATTTAATTTTGGTTGGTTTGGGTTTTTTTTTCGCCGCTGTTTGATCTCAAAGCTTCATCTCCTTTTCCATTTCAGTTTCGTGGCTGCTCCTGGGCTCCTTTTGCTGGGAGTGGAATTCCCAGAACAGCCAGAACCGGGAACAATTTCATGGATTAGGATAAAACAGGGAGCAGGGATGGGAAAATCCTCACCCTCACCGCCCCGATCCTACACTCATTAAACCAAATATTCCTTCATCTTAATAAGCATTTAATTAAGATTAAAACAATTTAAAACTCCCCCTAAAAAACCCCTTTTGCTTGCCACCAAAATTCATGGATGGAGGGATGGATGGATCCATGGATGCAGCCTCACCTTCCACAATGAACACCCGAGATAAACAGGGAAAAAATGGGATAAATCAGGGGAAAATGAAGAATTTAAACATGATAGGAGCAGCTCGGCCATAAATCCCAGGTGTTCCGAGCTTCCTGATGGCTGAGCCAGATCCAGCAGCCTGGAAAACGCCGCTTTTTCTGGGAATGATGGATTCCCACTTTTTTTGGTACCTCAAAAAAAGCCGATTTAATTTTTCCCAGCCTGCTCGGGAACGATAAAGGAGGTGCCGCCGTTAAAAAAAATTCACAATAGTCCTGAAAATCTCTAGAATCCCTGCAATTCCACATCTGTTTCCATGGGAACAGCAGGAGAGGTGCAGGAATTCCTGCAGATGACACCAGCGAGCCCAACGGGGAGGGTTTAATTCCCAGTTTTAATTCCCTTTTTGTCACCTGCAGCACCTCCGGCTGAGCCAGCTCCATCCCAAAATCATTCCTGGGATGGGAAGAGCTGCAGGAGGAAGGAAAATAGGGGAAAACGGGAAAAATCAGCTCTGGAAATGCAGGAAAAGGGTTTTTTTGGAGGGGAATAATGAGGATGTTGTGGGTAAAGAGGGAAAACGGGGAATTTTTGGAGCCAGCAGGGAGGGAAATGCAGGGAACTGGAGATCCTAAATTTTTCCCAGAGGTTTTCCGAGCTGGCAGTTAATTCAGGAGTTAATTAAGGAATTCTCCAGCGCAGGGAGTTCCCTTAATGCGGGCAGACAGCAGCCCAGAACTCCGGGATTTCTCCATCAGATTTCCACCCGCGGGGAGAAATCCACCAGCTGTGCCTGCCCGAGTGACAAACGCGGGGAGACAGCGCTGCGGGCAGGCAGGGACCCGGAAAAAACAGGGAAAAAACAGGAAAAACCACCCAAAACCCCATCCCAAACCTGCAGCAGCTCAGGGAGTGGCAGCTGAGAGGAAGCAGAAATGAGCTGTGGATTTTAGTGGGGTTTATAATTAAAATAAATCTTAAAAATGAGGAAAAAATTACAATTTTTAAGAAATGTTCGGGTTGGTATCCAGCTGGAGAAAAGCTGTTCTCAGGGCTGGGAGCTGCTGATCCCACGTTCCCAGAACGCCAAATAAAGCAGGGTTTTTTGGGATCACCACCTGCGTTCCCCTTCCTGAGCAGCCCGACCCATCCATAAATCCCAGAGCGGGGCACGAAATTCCCAGGATTTCTCCCAGAGTCTGTTGGGCTCTGGGAATGACCCACAGGAAAATCTGGGAGAGGGAAGAGGGACTTTGCTCCTCGGCCACGGCCAGGGTTAATCATTGATGGCCCAGGCACAGGTGAGAGCCAGGAGCAGCTCTGGGTGAAAAAAATCGGAGTCGAATTCTGATTTTCTATGATTTTCTAATATTTTAACAGAGTTGGAGCTCTGATATTTTAATTAGAGCTTAATGGAGTGGATGAACTCCTGATCCACCTCAGAATTTGTCATTTGGACTGCACAGAAATGTGGTTTTACTTCCTTTGGGGGTTAAATATTGAAGCATTTCATGCTTTATAAAGGGAAAAAACCCCAAACCCAGCTTGAACACAAAATTTCAGGATTTATTCTGAGGGTTGCCATAAAGGAGCTCCTGCATCCCTCAGAATTTTCCTCTTTTGCAGATCCCTACTGATCCAAAACCATGCAGGGTTTAGGTGAGGTATTAGGGAGGGGGAAAATCATGGAAATGGTTGTAAATATGGAATGGGCTGCTCAGGGAAGCGGTGGAGTCAAAATCCCTGGAAGTGTTGGAAAAACCTGTGGATGTGGCACTCGGGGACAGGGTTTAGTGGTGGCCGTGGTGATGTTTGGACTCCCAGAGATCCCAAAATCCCGAAATTTATGCTGGAAAATCCCTCGGGGATCATCGAGTCCGAGCTGTGCCCGATCCCCACGCTGAGCACCGAGTGCCACCCCCAGGGATGGGCACTCCAAACCTCCCTGGGCAGCCCTTTCCAACCCTTTCCATGAGGAAATTCCTGCTGATGCCCACCCTGAGCCTCCCCTGGCCCAGCCTGAGGCCGTTCCCTCTCCTCCTGTCCCTGTTCCCTGGGATAAGATCCCAAATCCCCCCCGGGTGCCCCCTCCTGTCAGGGAATTGTGCAGAGCCCGTAATTCCCCCCGATCCCCCTTTTCTCCAGGCTGAGCCCCTTTCCCAGCTCCCTCAGGACTCTCCCAATCCCACCAAGCCTCGTTTTCCCTATTTCCCACTCTCCAGCCCCATCCCGGGCTGTTTTTGGGAACGGGGCCGTGTCACAGCCGCTCCTCAGCTCCCACGTCCCTGTCACTGCTGTCCCCGCGTGTGCCAAGCTCAGCTCTTGGCTGACAGGTCTGGAATTTCAGTGCCTAAAATTAGGGATGCGGGGGAGGCAGATTCCCGAATTCCTCCCCCCTCGGGATGTCCCAGTTCTCCCGGAGCAGACTCGGATGTTTTTGGTGCGAGGCTGGAGGAGGAGGGTGAGAATGGGACGTCAGCCCCGCAGGAATCCCAGCCGAGCTTCCCGGGGGGAAACCGAGCAAAGCCGGGGAAAAGGGGCTGGGGGAAAAGAGCGAGGGGAAAAAAAGAGGGAAAACACCACGGAACGGGATCCAGCCCCGATGTTTTCCCCGCTGCCACCCCAGGAGGGCCAAGGCTGGTTCTGCTTTGGGTCTGGAGGTGCCAGGGTCCCCGTGGGATGTCACCCCCACAAGGGATGTGCTCCGTAAATCCCCTAAGTCCCCAAATCCATGGAATCCCCGACTGGTTTGGGTTGGGAGAAACCTTAAAGATCCCCCAGTTCCACCCCTTTCCACCATCCCAGGCTGCTCCAACCTGGCCTGCGGCACTTCCAGGGATGAGGCAGCCACAGCTTCTCTGGGAATTCCATCCCAGCCCCTGCCCGCCCTCCCAGGGAAGAATTCCTTCCCAAAATCCCACCTAAACCTTCCCTCTTTTCGTTTCAAGCCGTGGCTGCTCTTGGATAACCTCGTGCTGCTCCATCTTCTGCTGGACACCTCGAATTCCCTGGGAGAGGAGTCTGGGATGCAGGAATGACATCCCGGGGTGGGTTTTCCATTTGCTGCTGACTCCGGGTCAGGGCCCCTTTGGATCCCTGCATCCCTTGCAAGGGAAAATTCCCCCTTTCAGGATTTTCCAGATGAGGGAGTCTCCCAGTGTTCTGTTCCCTCTCCTGTCCATGAAAAACTGGGAAGAATGGGAGTGGGTTTTTCCACAAAGCAAATGAGATATCAGATGAGATATTAGCGGGAAAAAATAATGGAAATGGTTGTAAATATTGGAATGGGCCTCTCAGGGGAGTGTTGGGAGTCAAAATCCCTGGAAGAGTTCTAAAAACCTGTTGGAAAAATTCCCCTTTCAGGATTTTCCAGCAGCAGCACGAGGGAGTCTCGCAGTGTTCTGACTGTGAAAAACGGGGAAGAACGGGAGTGGTTTTTTCCCAAAGCTGGGAGCTGGAAGAGGCTCCGGACGAGTCTGTGGAGCCCGGCCGGGATTTGTGCCGAGGTTTAAAACCCGCCTGGAGCTCACCCCTTAAAGCCATGCCCCACAAACCTTCCCCAGTCGTTCCTCTCTCGCTTTCAGGCACCCCTGAAAAAAGGATTTGGGAACGGGGTGGGGAAACTCCATCCCGGGAAAGCTCCGGAGCATCCCCAGGTGGGAGGAGAAACCCGACAGGATGGGCTTTAAAACGGGAATAATTCCCGATTTCCAGCTTTTCCAGAGGAGCAGCACAAAAAAACCCCCATGAGTTCAACCCCGCGCTCCTGCGGAGCGGAGCTGGAGGAAGCGAGGGCCGCGGGAGGAGCTGTAATTAACTGATTGCTGCTAATTGCCGCGTTTGTCACCAGCGAACACAAAGAGCAGCGGTTTATATCAACTCGTAATTCCCTCATTTGGCAGAGCAGACATCAAATATTCATGGTGGAGCAGATTCCTGGCCCCGGGGCAGCCCGAGGCGCGGGCTGCTGTCACTTCCGAGCCTTTTGTTGCAAAGGTTACCCCGGCTTTTGTCTGGAGGGGAAAAAAAGGGTGAGAAAAGCCTTGAAATACAAGGAATTCACCTGAAATGTCTCTGCCAGGTTGAGGAATTTGATGTTTAAAAAAAACCAAACCAGTTCAGGTCACTTTTACGAGTTGGAATTGTTTAATTCTCCTTCTGGAGCAGCCTGGGACTGCAGGTGTGGGGAAAGGATTGATGCGGAAAGGATTTGCCATCCCCAAAGAAACCCCAGGCAGGCACCTAAAAACCGGAATTCCAGAAAACCCCAAAGCATCCAAACCCATCTGAGCCCCGAAATTCGAGGAAAGAACTGGTGGAGAGCCCATTCGCCTGCTGGGGATGCCATAAAATCGGGCTCCACACAGGAGAACCTCTAAATAGAAATAGAAATAGAAANCCTTTTCCTCTCAATCCTCTCCTCCCACCCCACAAAGCAGCCGCGTTTGGAGCAGCCCAGCTTTTGTTGTGACAGCTGCTGCGCTGTCAGATTAGGCCGGGGCACAGCTGTTGGCCCCGTGCTTTCCTCCAAACACGTCCAAACCGCTCAGGATTCGGGAATTTTCCCCTTCAAGCATCCCCCAGGAATCCCCCCACCGAGCTAATTGCTCCAACAAAGCCGGGGATTCATTCCAGGCCATGGAATAAACCAGGGAAGTCGAGCTGCAGCTTTTGAAGGCGACTTCAAAGGCCGCCTCCACGGAGGAAAGGTGGGGGCAAAGCAGCTCTCAGTGCCCAGGAACTCCCCAAAAGGCTTTGGGAGATTAAAAACTGAATGTTCTACTCGAGTCAAAAGAGTAAAAAAAACCCTTTCAACTCTGATTTTTTTCCCCCAGGATATTCCAAGGCCTCTGCAACGGTCCATGGACTCCAGTGCCTTTATTCCAGCTCCTTTATCTGCTCCTGCAGCAGGATTTTATTCCCTTCCCACCCAACTCCCTGCCAAAACCTTCCTTGAGTTGGTATTTTCAGGGATTTCAACCCAAAAGGAGCAAACGTGGACGATTTAGGGCCAGCCCATAACACTCCCCAACCCCAAAGGCATCGCTGATGTTTCTTTGGCATCCCAAACCCACGAAAAGCCACGCCAAAATCCCCCAGAACCCCAGCCCAGCTCTGAACACAAAGGGTGATTCCAGCAGCGCATTTCCACGGATATTCCTGGCACGGGGAATATCGGGAATGTCATTCCTGGCACGGGGAATATCGGGAATGTCGTTCCTGGCTGGATGCAACAGCTGCTGCTCCCTGCTGAGCTGATTTAATGTTTGCCACCCCCCCCAGGGGCAGGGGGGAAATAAAACATCCCCAAAATCATCCCTGGCAGGGTTTAAGGAGCAAACCTGCCTCGTCCAGCTCATTTCATTCCCTTTCCTAGGGCTCGCAGCTGCTCTTTGAAGCCTTTCTGGAGCAAAAATCTTTCCTTGCTCCATGCCAGAAAGTCAGGGAATTGGGAGGGGATAAAGCCAAACAAAGTCGGTGGCAGGCACGTGTTTCATATTTCTGTTCCTGGGGCTCGGGACAGGTTCTCAGAGGACACCAGATCACTGGAACTGCTGTAGAAAAGTGAAGTTTTTATATAAACAGAGCCCACGCGCCCCCAGCGCTCCCTTCATCGAGGTCTCGGTAAATATTCCCACGGAATTTCTCAGCATTTCCTAATGGAATTCCCAAGGAAACCCCGGGAGAAGCTCAGGAAAAGCCGGCAGATCCCTCTGCTTCAGGGACCTCTCTTCATCAGTCCCCAAAACACGGGAGGAAGGATGGGAACAGATCCAGGAGATCCCTTCATAGTTCACACTCACCCCCAACACGACCTTTTAATGTTCAATATTCAACATTTGGGAAGAATTTCCTCTAATTCAGGGGGATGCCCACGGGCACCGGGGCAAAAACAGGAGCCGAGGAGGAGCTCCGGAACCCGGGGAGCTCCATTCACCCCAAACTGCGGGATCCTCGCCCCGGACCCCCCGAAAACCGCGGGGCGCGGTGAAAAAGGCAGCCCCGAGGGGCACCGTGACCCCGACGTGATTCGAACACGCAGCCTTCTGATCTGGAGTCAGACGCGCTACCGTTGCGCCACGAGGTCTCTGCAGCGCCACCTCCGCGCTTCCTGCAAGAGCCTGCGCACCGCCCCCCCCGCCAACTTCCGCCGGGAAGCTCCGCCCTGCCGGGTGTTCTCCGCTCACCGGGAAGCTCCGCACACCGGGAGTTCTCCGCACACCGGGAGGTTTCGCACACCGGGAGGTTTCGCACACCGGGAAGCTCCGGTTTCTCCGGGATCGTCCCGGCAGCAGCGCCCGCGCCCCCCGGGCCGCCCTGAGGGGCTCCGAGCCCGCCGCGCTGGCCACGCCCCCTCCTCACACACCCGCCGCCGCACACGGGTGGGCTGTACCACCGCCCGCAGAGGGGTGGCGCGGCCCCGGAATTCGGCCCCCCCCCCACCGGCACGCGGTGGTGTGTCCCAGCCCGGCGGATTTAAAGGGGCCGCGCAGGGAAAGCGGCCCGGGACGTGCGATGAGTTGGGGGCGTTCTCAGCCGGGCCCAGCATGTTATAATCTCCTTTTTCTGTTTATTTCCATGTGTTTCTAGCACAAAAAAAAGTCTGCAAGCGACCCGAAAAGGGACATGGAGTGATAAGATGAAGAGAGTCACTTTATACTAAAAAAGGGGAGATTTAGATGGGAAATTGGGAAGGAATTCTTCCCTGGGAGGGTGGGGACGGCCTGGCAGAGAAATTGTGGCTGTCCCATCCCTGGAAATGTCCAAGAGACTCCACCTTTCCCTGTCTCCCTCCCCAACCTCCCCTTCTGCTCCCACGGCACAGAATAAACCCCAATCTCCGAGCGGTCCCATAAATCCCATTTATTCCCGCAGCTCCGCGGGCTGGGTGCGATGGAGAACAGCTCATTCCAAGCGCAGACAGAGCCGCTCGGAGGAGCTGCCCCTGATCCCCTCGGGAATATTCACCGGGAGGAGAGGATCGATGGGGGAGTCTCGGAGCAAACCGCGGCCGTGCCGCGCATCCCTAATTTATGGGATAACCTCGTAAACGGGAAAACCGCCGGGATCGGGGCGTCCACAGCTCCGGGAGACCTGGAAGCGCTAAAAGGGATCGGGATGCGTCGGCTGAGGTTTCCTGGTGCCTTCCCGTGGCGCTCCCGGGATGCTCCTGGATCCCTCCCCGAGGAGGGCAGGGAGAGCTGGGGGATGCCCCAGATCCCGCCGGGAAGGGGGAACACCTCAGGAGGCGATGGATGTCGGGAGAAAATCCTCCAGGAAAACGCTAAATCCCGGCCGGCGATGCTCCTGAGGATGGAGCCCAGTAATTACTGAAATTAATGTGTTTTCTTTTCCCCTTCTGACTTCCAAAACCTCTGGCTGGGAGCTTTCCCGGCATCCCAGGCATCGCTGTGGGGCTGGTTTATGCCTTAACAACCCCCGTGCCCTTCCCCGCATCCATCCCATCCCCAAACACCGGGAATTTCTATTTCAGGGCTCTTTCGAAAGGAGCATTTTGGGCGGAACCAGCGGAGAAAAAGAGGGAGCAAAACCCCTCCCCCCCAAAAGGCCATAAAACCCGCACTCCAAAAATTATCATAAATATTTTATTTATTTCTTTATTTGTTCCTCTGGCATAGGAATTCCTGTAGGAAGCGCTCTGCTCTGTGCGTGGAAGATGCCTGTGCTTATTTACAAATATTTATTGTAATATTTAACGTTTATTCCCCCCCAAAAAAACCTCCCAAAAATAAATGTACAGTACGGATTCCTATGGCTCCAGGGGCCGGGAGATTCCCGAGGAACATCTCAGGAGTCCCTTCCCGATGAAATCCGGGCAGCAGGGATAAAAGAAAAGGACAATAAAAAGAGATTTAATGCTTTGATCCGTGTCAGGCAGCACGAGGGAGAGGCTCAAGGGTGGTTCTGTGCCTTTCCCTCTTTTCCAGGGATCGATGCAGGCTGGAATCAGGAAAATTGATGGGGTGGAGCAAAATCCTGAAGCAAAGCCTCAGGTTTAAGCAGGGCTTTGTTGAGTCAGGACCTGCTGTGAGCCTGGCTTTGTTTTTGCTGGTTTTTTGTGTGTTTTTGCATAGGAAAAACCCGGAGAAACAGGAAAAATCTGAGGGTTGGGAGCCAGTCCAAGCTCATTTCTGTATAATTAATATTTTCCTCCATATCTCCATGTCAGACTGTCCCTCTGGATTTATCCTGGAATAAAACAAGGCTGGAATTCGAGCCTTTTACACTTGTGATAAACTCCAGAGCGGGGATTGATCCCAAATTAAGTCCTTAAATGCATCCCTGGCGTGTGATGATCACCGCGAGTCCTTGTGCAAAAATAAAGTTACATTCAGAACGCCCTGTGAGTTCCACCAACTTCCTTGGGATTCCTTCCTTGGGCTTTTTTGGCCCGGAGCTGATCCCGAAGGTCCATGCTGGGGATGCCCTGGTGGAATTTGGGAGGCTCTGCTGATGTGCAAAAATAGGAACAGGACAAAGTCAGCGTTTTCCCAAAGTAATGGGAGCTTCCCTGGGCGCACCTGGAGCTGCCTGGGCTTTGTCCTTGGAATAACATTTGGAAAAACGCCGAGTTTTGGGGCAGCCATAGATTATTTTTGACCATAGGAAGACTGGGAATACCTGGAAGAAAATCCTGCCTGTGGCAGGAGAAAGGAGAACTTTGACCAGGTGATTTCTGGGGAGAAAAATGTTTTAAAAGTGGGATTTTTTGGTTTTTTTTCCTCTTGGCTGCCACCCAGGATGCAGGAACTGCCCTGCCTGGAGCAGGCAGAGCCCGTGGTGAGTCCAGTGCAGCAGGAATTCCGTCCTGCTGTGGAATGTCTGCCTCGGGATCTCCAGGGTGATTTTCAGCTCCTTTTCCCCCTCTCCAGCGGAAGCTTTAGGAACGTGGTAGAGGATGAGGAGCTCAGGCTGCAGCTTTTCCTTGGCTTCTCTCCCGCAGCCGCTGCTCGTGGCCTTCCAGCTGAGTGCACGAACATTCCCGCAGCTCCCCAGGAGCCTGGCAGGGTCCCTGCAGCGCCAGGATCCCTCCAGAGCCGGGACAATTCCAGAGCCAGGATCCCTCCAGAGCCGGGACAATTCCAGCACCAGGATCCCTGCAGCACCAGGATCCCTCCAGAGCCAGGATCCCTCCAGAGCCGGGACAATTCCAGCACCAGGATCCCTGCAGCACCAGGATCCCTCCAGAGCCAGGGTCCCTAATCTGCCAGGACCCTTCCAGCACCAGGATCCCTCATTCACCAGGAGAATTCCAGCACCAGGACCTCGGTGACATCCTCGGCGAGGTCATTCCCGGGCTTCGGCTCTTCCCTGGCCTTCCTGGGGAGAGGGAATGAGAGAATCCGGGATAAATGAGAGAATCTGAGGGAGAAATGGAGAAGCTGCGGGATGAAGGAGCAGACGAAGCAGCTCGCCCCGTGCTCCCCCAGCCCCAGATTGCTCAGCTCCCCTTCCCTGCCAAGCACCATCCCGGACACTTNGCAGAGCCCAAAATCCCAAAACTGGGGCATAAAACTGGGTCACCGCCCTGAAGCGGGATATATCTCATCCATCTTCCTTCCTTCCTCTTTCCCTCTCTTCCTTTCCTTCCCTTTCCCCTTCCCCTCCACTCTCTCTCAAATTCCTCACCCTGCCAGGCTCGTGGAGATCCAAACTCGCCCCCAGCCCCTCTCTGGCCAGCAGGGAACAGCGAGATTGCAGCTCCCGGTGCCCGTGGAGCTGAAGAACCCCGGGATTGCAGCTCCCGGTGCCCGTGGAGCTGAGGAGCCCCGGGATTGCAGCTCCCGGTGCCCGTGCAGCTGAGGAGCCCCGGGATCGCCCCGGGATCGCCCCGGGATCGCCCCGGCGCGGGGGCAGCACCGGCACAAAGAGGCTCAGCTGGGACCGAATCCCCTCCCTTTGTGTCCGTTTCCCAGCAGATAAAGCAATGCCCCAAAGCCCAGCCCACGCCAACCCCAACAGCTGCAAAATGTAATTATGCAAATGCAGGGCTGGGGGGTTTTAAATAAATAACAAATCCTTGCAGAAATGCTGTCTGAAGGGAAAGCTTCCCTCGCTCCCTGCTTGAGTTCTGAGCTTTTCATCAGATCACAGAATCCCAGGCTGGTTTGGGTTGGGAGGGACCTTAAAGCCCATCCAGTGCCACCCCTGCCATGGACAGGGGCACCTTCCAGTGTCCCAGGGTGGTCCAAGCCCTGTCCAGCCTGGCTTTGGACGCTCCCAGGGCTGGAAGCTTTCCTGGATACTCTTCTGTGCAGTTTGCAGGTGATTTTGCCCCAGAAGGGGCAGTGCTGGTGCTCAGAGTGAGCCTGGATTTGGGATCAGTTCCCATCAACACCAGCACGGACAAGGAGCACTCAGAGCCTCAGTTTCCCCTCTGTGAACTGGGCACGAGGACCAAGGGGAGCTCGCGGGGTTTGGGGCACTGTCACCTCCCCAGGCTCCCCATCCCAAAACCCTGGCGGAGTTTGGAGCAGCCCTAACTCCCAGCAGGGCCAGCTGGGAGGAAATGAAGCAGCCGGAGCAGGTGGAGCCCCACCGGTGACAGCGGTGACAGCGCCGGGGGGCGATGCCACATCCCCGCCTTCTCCTTCTCCCCCTTCCCGAGGGGCCCAGCTGCAGCACAAAGCCCGAAACTTCCCCTTTAATTCCCTCCTGCCGGCCAAGGCCATCTGGGTACCTGGCTGGGGGCTCCCAAATTCAATCAGGCCACCTCTGGCGCTCACAAATCCCCGCGGCCGCCCCTCTAATGAGCGCCCGGCTCTGAATGGGCTCCCGGCACCGCGGCGGGTCCCGGCGTCCCCTCTCTTTGTGCGGCCGCTTTTTGTGTTCTCCAGCGCCGGGATGGGAATGGGGAGGGAGCGGCTGGTGNCCGGGGGGACCGGGGGGACCGGGGGGGCCGCTCGCCTCCCACCCCCGCGGCCTCCCGGGAACGCGCGGCTCCAGCTGGAGCCGGGAAGGGAAGGGGAGGTGGGAACCGGGAAAGCTGCGGGGGCTGCTCCAGCACTGCCTAACCCCGCTGTGGTCGAGCCTTTCCTTGCTCCAGGGGTGTTTAACGCTGTCCAGAACAACCAAAAAACTCCCAGGGTGGTCGCCAGGGGTGCCCTGTGCCACTCCACATCTCCCCCCGTGCCCGTCCCTCCCTCCTTGCAGGCACAAAACCACCCCCAGAGCCTGGGCGGTCTGGCTGGGACCCCATTAGGGACCTATTGAGATATTTAGAGGGGCTCGTAGCTCGCGAGCTTTTCAGGCTGACCCTCAGCCTCCCATTCAGGCAGGGGACAATGATGAATGAGCCCCGGAGAATGGAGGCAGCCCAGCTGAGGCTGACGCTCCTGTTCCTCTTGAAAAGGTGGGAAAAAAGGGATCCTGGAGGAGCAAGGAATAATTAAAAAAATTAAATGAACTGGCTCGGGCAGCGCTGACAGAAGCCGTGGCTGATTTGCAAGGGCCGGGCAGGCTCCCCAGCCCCGCGCTGCCCTTTCCATTCAAGGGAGAAGATCCTCGGGATAAAACTCGGCTGCAGCCGAGAAAATGCGCGGAGCATTAAAAATGTAAAGCTGGGGAATTCTCTTTAGTCAACTGCATCACCCCGGGCCGTGTTTGTCACTGTCACAGTGATGAATTGGGAGCTGTCTGCAATCAGCGTGCTCACTTTAATAATGTCACTTTCCCCGAGCCCGGAGAAATGTCTTTCTGAAGCAGCTGGGCCGAGTCTGTTCCTTAACCCAGCAATTCCCATTTCCCTGGGATTTTGCCGGGAAGCTCCTGGCCCCAGGAGCAGGTTTAGGAGGGAAGGGGAGCAGGGATGGCTCAGCAGAGCCTCGCTGCAGGGACACTCCCGGGTGGCACCGGTGGCCTCCAGCCCCAGGGCTATGGGATGCTCAGGCACCAGGATCTTTCATTCCAGCTGATTTTCCTCCCTCTCCCTCAGCTTTCCCGCTTCTGGGAGACACTCCCGAATTAACTTTTTAGCGAATCTGTTGGGAAAACCAGCAAGTTTTGCTTTTGAATCCCGGGTTTCAGAGCTGCCTTTTGCCCCCAGCGCATCGGGCGTTTTCCTTGGGAAACGAGATCGTTTGCGATGGAAATCGGGGCTGTGTTTTTGGCAGGGAGTTGCATGGAATTAAATTATTTGTGATGAAATAGAGAAAACAAAAATCTCTTTTCATTCGCCTTTCATGAGAACTGGTCCATCCCCACCCACAGCCGCATCCACAGCCAGGATTTTTAGGAAGCACGGATGATTTGGGGGTCACCAGTCTGGTTTATCTAAAACCCACTGAGGAAAACACCCTTGGAAGAGTCACCGCTGGGGCTTGCAGGGGTTCCCTCCTGAATCCTGGACTTTTCTGGGTGATGGGGATGCTCCATGCACGGAGGGATGCCTGAGGTTTTTGTTCCTTTGGTTTTTCAGCACCCAAAGTTCAGCTCCTGCATCCCAGACCTCGCTGCTGGGCCATCCTCTCCCTGTGCGGACACAACCCCTTTCCCACACTCCTCATCCTCCTCCTCCCAGCCCCAAAATCCATCCAATTTAGCGTTTTTCCAGCCAAGCTTTCAAACTCATTATTTCCTAGCCTGGCTTTTTTATTACCCCACCNCCCCCCCCACCCCCCCCCAAAAAAAAAAAAAAAAACCTCGGACATTTCTCTGCTTACAACCAGCCCTAAACCAAACCCCACTTCAAAGCTGCTTCCCTAATGAGCAGCAGAGCTTTAAAAACCCAACAACAGAGGAGACAGAGGAGGGGGATAAAACCGAGCTGAAAAGCAGCACCATCCCTTTAAGGGGAGATAATGAAGGGAGAAGATGTTGCCTGGCATGTTTGCAGAGAACCGCTAATTAAAACATCGCTTCTGTAAAGTCTGCTGATCCCATTGATTCTTCCCCCCACACAGTTAATTTGCTGCTAGGAAGGCAAAGTCGCCAGGGTCCTCATTATAAAAATTTCACTGGCTGCAGCTAATGGTTGTAATTAATAGGTGCAATAAATTTCAAATGGGCAGCCGGGGTGTTCATTAGCTCGGGGCTGACTCAGCACCGGTGGCCTCACCAGTTCCTAAATAACCATTCCCAGGCAGCCGGGAGGAGGAGGAAGAAAGTGGCACAAGTGGTGCAGCCGTAATTCCCCACCCAGGGCAGAGCTGGAAAACAATTCCAGGATTTGTGTCTTTTTTCTTTTTTTTTTCGTCCCACCTGTGAGCTGTCAGTGCAAACCTTCCTCCAGCTTTTCCCAAAAAGCCTGGATTTGGGGTGGGATCAGCACTCGAGGAACCGAACCCTCTGAGGCGAAATATCCAACAATAACATCTCACACCCCGGCACGGATCAAACCCAGGCGTGGCTTGGGTCCAGGATTTGGGATTTCACGTGGATTTTAATGCCCTGGTTCCTCTCCGGGCATCCTGAGCCAGGTTTGAGCTTCAAAACCCCCCCAGGCTCCTGCTGAGCATCATTCCCTCCCTGCAAGATCCCATGTGAGCACCAGGGAGGGCGCTGCGTGTCCCACAGGACCGGGTGCTGCCACAGCTTTGATTTAAAACCTCAGCTTTTCGGTTCGCTGTCATCTGGCTGTAATTAAAATATTCATAATTGGCACGCTTCCCCCAAATTATCCACTGGCACCGGCAGCCGCGGGGCTGGGAGACCCAGCAGGGAGGTGCTGCTGCTTCCCTGCACTCCCCATCCCGGTCCCTGGTGGAATTTGGGAGCTGGTGTCCTGTGCTTGCACATTCCTGAGCCAAAATCGGGGCTGAATTTGGGAGCTGGTGCCCTGTGCCTGCACGTTCCTGTTCCAAAATTTGGGTTGCTGTCCCCAGGGATGCCCAGGGGCCGATGTGGCAGCGCAGCGGCTCCGTGCCGGGACACGAGGCTGCAATTCCCGGCAGGACAAGCCCGTGCCTCACCCGGTTTTGGGATGCGGGAGCTCCACACCCAGATCCCGGCAGGAGCCCGGCCGGGGGAGGCTTCCCTCACTCATTATCTGTAATTAGTGCTCGTCCCGCTCCCCACCGTCACTCCTAGAAGCTCAGGAAGGACCAGGGAGTGCCGGAGGGGTCCGGCTGCTCCAGAATTTGCCTTTGCCCGCTGTTTTTTGGGGACAGAACTATCCGGGAATGCCTTGGAGCCGCTCCTCCTCCAGCTCCTTTCAGCCCCGCGCTGGGATGAACCGGGAGCTCGATGCCCGCCCGTTCAAAACCAGCCAAATTCGCCAAGATGCTTTGAAAATTCCCACCCGATCCCGCTTTTTCCACCCTGCCATGAGTGTTTCATCAGCCGGGGCAGCCGCGGGGTTGGCCGAGCCGTGCCCCGGCCGCGGGCAGCGCTCGGAGCCGCGCGGGCAGAGCCGCGCGAATTGAGAGGTGCCCGGGAGGCGATGCCAGCCGGGCCGGGACCTCACCTGGCGCTGGCAGCTCCTCCTTGGAACGACGGAGCTTTTCCAAGGGGCCCTGCCAAGGTTTTCTGCTCGGCCGGGCTTCCATGGGAACGCT
>VYXC01006386.1:65684-77986 GCA_013397175.1 Platysteira castanea
TGGGATCTGTTGGATGGGGCTCCTGTGAGCCCCGGACTGAAAGCGTCAGGTGAAATATCTCTAAATCTCTCTGTTAAAGCTCTGGGGGGACCTGGGGCTGGCAAACAACACCGGGGGTTTGGCACAAAGTCGCCAGGCCTGGCTGCTGACCTGCAGCCACCCCCACCAGCGTGCCCAGTCCGTCTCCTCCCCTCCCAGCTGTGGCACAACTGGCCGTGCTCCCTCCGTTCCTTCCCTGCCTCATTCCTGCCTTGCTAGAGGAAAATCAATCCAATAAGAGGCAGCGAGAGCCATTCCCAGGGCTGGGGGATCTCTGGAGTGCAGACAGGCTGCCGATATTCCTGCCCAGAGCTGCTTTGCCCACAACAGAGCCCGAAATATCCACAGGGGCCGGTGTTTGGGGCTGTCCCATCCCTGGGAGTGCCCAAGGCCAGGTTGGACGGGGTTTGGAGCACCCTGGGACAATGGGAGGTGTCCCTGCCCATGGAAGGGATGAGCTTTAAGGTCCCTTCCCACCAAACCATTCCAGGAATCCTCGTGGTGACAAGTGGGGACCATCCTGAGAGGATTTTCCTTCCCCACCACAACACTTTGGGCTGCGATGAAGCAAAAAAGGCAAAAACGGGGGAGATTTTGTTTCCTTGGCTTCGCTTTCCCCACCTCAGCACCCTCATTCCAGGCTCCCATTCCCGGTCTGGAGCAGCCCCGGGGCGGGGGTGGAGGGGCCAAGCCAAGCGTGTCCCCCCTGCCCGGCGTGAATGGCTCGGGGCAGGCATTGTCACGGGTGAATTTTCTGAATGAGCAAATCCTCATTAAAAAATAATTAAAACAGCCCGGCGAGATTGGCTTAATTCCTTTCATTTTGACGGATGGTGTTTGGTTTGGATGATTTATGTGCCAGCTCCCCTGCTTTCATTGTCGGAACTCATGGGATTTCATGATTTTCTTCCTTCCACACCTCCTTGAGTCATGGGATTACAGCTGAACCTCAGCTTTTTTCCCTTTTTTTTTTCCTCCCAAGGACTATTATTTTTAAGGATGCATTCCTGGCTGGTGAAATAAACTCGAAAGGCTGACACCCAAATGAGTCAAAGCTCAGGAAGTGAGAAAAGAAAAACTAAAGGAGACAGAAATTGCTCGTTTCCTGCTTGGCGAGGAGGGGGAGTGGAACCCCACAAGGTTGTTGGGGTGGTCCTGGAGCTGCTGGAATGGGGTGGGATCTGCGGGAATGGGGTCTGTGGGGTGGGATTTACAGTGATGGATCTGTGGTAGTGGGATCTGTGGGATGGAATCAGCAGGAATGGGGTCAGTGAGGTGGGACCTGCAGGAATGGGGTCCGTGGCAGTGGGATCTGCAGGAATGGGGTCCGTGGGGTGGGATCTGCAGGAATGGGGTCCGTGGGGTGGGATCTGCGGGAATGGGGTCTGTGGGGTTGGATCTGCAGGAATGGGGTCCATGGGGTGGGATCTGCAGCACCCCCCTCCTCTCCTACCCCATGGCTCCAGCAGGCTTTGCCTTTGCACATTTAAAAAGTCCCAATTTGCCAAGCCCTGCCCTGTAATTCAACCCGTCCTCCTCTCGTGCTCCTGGCCACCACCTCCCCTCATCCTCCTCGTGACACCGGCCAGGCCACGACCTCCTGGGAGCTGTGGGGACAGCCCCTGCCTGGCACAAACCGAGTGGCCCCAGCTCTGTGGTGGGAGACGGGGCTGGACGTGCCCAAACTTCCCTGAACCCCCTTCTCCCCCTGCTCGGGGGAGCACAGGGCTGCTGCCAGCGCCTGGAAAACGCCATTCACCCTCAGAAATACCCTTGGAAATGCCCTTGGCCTCTTCCTGGTGCTTTTGTCCCCTGGGATGCAGGTGGGGACGCTTTGAACCGTGCGGGGACAGCTCCATCCCAAAGAAAAGCCGCTCCCTCGCCGCCGCTGAATGGGATCAGCCCCACCACCCCCGGCCCCTTTTGTCTCCCCAGTCCCTGCCCCATCCCTCTGGCTCAGGCCCTGCAAGGCTTCAATGCCCCCTTTCACTCGGTGTTTGGCCCCAGATAAATTCGAGTGGCCCAAAAGGGGCTCGGGGAGTCGGCGCGGAGGTGCCTGGAAGGCGGAGTCCCTCCTCTGTGTAGCCCATGGCTTTTCGCCCTACATGAGTTAGGGAAAGCAATCACATAGGAATAAAAAGCCATAGACCACAGCAGAGGGCTTAGCCAGGATAAGCCAGCAGCCTTAGGGAAACGGGGAGGGAGAAGGGAAAGCAGAATGAGAGAAAAAAGTGACTTTTTGGGAAAAAGGAAGGGAAAAGGGAAAGGAGAGTGGGGGGGGAAAGGCGACTCTGGGCTAAGTTTTCCTCCCTCCCTGTGACCAGCCCCAAAACCAGGGTGAGTTCCCACCCCAAACCCAGCTCAGCACCACGGGGTGGCTTCTCCTGGGTTACCCACGGGGCAGGAAGGAGCGATCCCAGCCTGGAATGTTCCCCTCTCTCAGCAGGGAGCTGAGCCCAGAGGAGAACCCCCTGCCCGGGATGCTGCCAGGAGCTGGGATTGCAGGGGCAGCTTCAAAGCCGCGGTGCCACGGCCAGGATTAATCGCAGCGTGCCCCGGGAGCAGCCGAGGAATGGATGATTTCCCCTCTCCCGGCGTCCTGGCCGCGGCTCCACCTCATCCCCGTCAGCGCCCGGCATCCTCTCATCCGTGCCGCTCCCCAAAATCCCGACAAACCCGGAGTTACAACCCGGGCTGCAGACGGAGCGGCACAAACTCCCACCTGCACATCCAGCGTCCCTCTCCGAGCAGGAGCTGCTGGAGCCCGCGGGATAAATCCCATTTTTGGGGAGGATCACTCACCTTGGGGTGCGGCCGCAGCCTGCCCCGCGGCCGTTCTGGAAATCTGACCTTTAGGGCCGCCGGGGAATCGCCCGGCGGGGGCTGAGCGGGAGCGGGAGCGGGAGCCGAACCCCGCGGTGGCCCCGCTGCCCCCGGAGCTCACCTGGCTGCAGGGGCCGCGGGTGCTGGGCCAGGTTCATCCAACAGAGCCGCCTTTGTGGGCTCAGACAAAGGCCCAAAGAAAGGTCTGGCTGCCAACCCTCCTCCCGCTCGCTTTCCCCGCGGACGCTTCCCCCCCCCTCGGGCCTTTTTGGGGGCGTTTCCGTCCCCGGACCCACAAAAGAAGCGCTCGGGACAAGGTGACGCGTTTCAGCGGGCAGCAGCTCCGCCGAGAGCCGGGCACGGCCCTGATTCTTCAGGAAAAACCTCTTGGCACCTGGGGAAGCTCCTCGGGTGGCACCAGGACTGCTCAGGTTGTCCCTGGGAAAGCTCTGGCCTCTGCCTTTGCTCCCTCCCCCTGCCAGGACACGGCTCGTTCATCAGCGGCTGTTAATTGCCAGGAGCTGATGAGGTCAGGGTGGGAGACTCCCCAGAATCCTTGGGAAATCCAGGTTCTCAAACGCGCCCGCTGCCAGGAGGGGAGGCGGGGAGGGATTCTGCTGTGGTTTGCAGTAGCAGAGAACACGACTTTGACCTACAAACTGAACTCCTGGAGCGCAGGGCGGCTCTGAGCTGGCGTTTTCCCAAGGTTTTCCCTCTTTTATCTCCCCTGAACGGTGAGGGAAAAGGGCCTCCGAGTGCCCCACCTGTGACTCTGCCACGGTTCCCTTCGGCCCCTCCCCAGGACGATGTCCCCTCGTGGTATCCCAAAACACGGGGCTGTTCCAGAGCATCACTTGGTCCCAAAATTCCATCCTTGGGAGCAAGTGCTGCACTGGGAAGATCTTTTAGGAAACCCCCCAGGTGTGGGGTGCACACCAGGACCCCCACATGGGTCCCTGCCCTGTGTGTCCAGCACCCAGCCACCCCCAATCGTTATGGATCAGCCCCAGTCCCTATGGATCAGCCCCAATCCCTATGGATCAGCCCCAGTCCCTATGGATCAGACCCAGCCCCTATGGATCAGCCCCAGTCCCTATGGATCAGCCCCAGTCCCATCGTGCAGGGGGCAAATCTGTCAGTTTGTCCTTTGGGACGTGGCCCTGTGGCACCCAAGGCCTTCCCAGGGAGGTGGCACCTGGCAGGGCACAGGCTGCTGTCCCCAGCATGGCAGCACGAGGACACNTCCCTGCCCTGTGTGTCCAGCACCCAGCCACCCCCAATCGTTATGGATCAGCCCCAGTCCCTATGGATCAGCCCCAATCCCTATGGATCAGACCCAGTCCCTATGGATCAGACCCAGCCCCTATGGATCAGCCCCAGTCCCTACGGATCAGCCCCAGTCCCTATGGATCAGCCCCAGTCCCATCGTGCAGGGGGCAAATCTGTCAGTTTGTCCTTTGGGACGTGGCCCTGTGGCACCCAAGGCCTTCCCAGGGAGGTGGCACCTGGCAGGGCACAGGCTGCTGTCCCCAGCATGGCAGCACGAGGACACGTGTCCATCCCAGTGCCACCACCCCCTCTCTGTGCCGCAGGGACCCCAGGACTGCCCGGAGCCGCCGGCCGAGCGCGCTGAGCTCACCTTTGGCAGCATGGCACTGTCTCAGTGGGAAGGGCCTGGTGCCAGCGGGGACAGGGCTGACACAGTGGGGACAGGGCTGGCATAGCTGGGACAAGGCTGGCATGATGGGGACAGACCTGGCGTGGTGGGGACAAGGATGGTGTCGTGGGGACAGGGCTGGCATGGCAGCGACAGGGCTGGTGTGGTGGGGACAGGGCTGGCTTGGCAGGGACAGGGCTGGCATAGCGGGNTCAGGTATTTCTCCATCCCTGGCTCCGGAGGGCCGCTAACAAAGGCGCTATTGAACTGCAGCCGCTCTGGTCTGTGAAGCAGAAACCTCTTGTATCTGCTCCGGAGCTTTGATCTCGCTCCCCCGGTGGGACGGGCATTACTCATGTCCTGCTGCTCGGGCACCGCTGCCAGCGCGGCACGGAGGGGGCACGAACCCCCCGCCCGGCACCTCGGCGTCGGGAAACGCTCGCCCCGCCGGCATCACCCGCCCGGAGCTCACCCCGCTCCCGTCCTCCCGCTCTGCCGCTTCTCCCCATCCCCAAACCCCTCCGAGCCTCGCAGGTCCCAAACTTTTTCAGGGGTCGGCGCGGTGCTCAGCCGAGCGTAGGGGCGGGAGGAGCCGCGCATTCCTCTCCTGTAATTAAAGCCGGTGCGCTGGGTGGAGGGGGAATTTCCCGAAGGGTTTTACTGGCGTCTGGACAAGGGTCAGACAATGAGAACATTTGACAGGGTGCCCAAATCCGCTGTATCTTGGATACGCTCAAAGCCTCCCCCGTGCTCCTCGTCCCAGGCGCTGCTTTGGGGGGAGGTTGGGGGAGGTTTGGGCAGGTTCGGAGGTGGCGACGGCGCGGGGGGAGCTTGGGGACTCTCACAAAAACCCCCGCAGCCCTCAACCCAGCCAGGCTGCCCCGAAAATGCCAACGCTTGAACAGCACAAGCCCTGGAACCGCATTCCCAGCGGGATGCGCCTGGAAATCCTGGGAAGAGGCATCGAACGCACCTCGGAGACGCTGAGCGCTCGGATCGATGGTTTCAAAAGTGCTTTGCTGCTTTCAGCAGGTCCCTGCCTCGCTCCCTGCGGATCCAGGGGTGCTGAGGGCTTATCCCCGTTTTGCCAGTCCCATGGGATGCTCCGACAACTTGCCCGGAAACCATCCCAGTTTCCCAAAAGTGCTCGAGCTCGGTCCCTCCCGCCTTTCCATTTCATTTGCAGAAATCCTGGCAGCTCCCACAGCACCCAGAGGGGCTCCTGTGGGAATGGCCTCTGGAGCAGGGAGGTCCCTGGGGTGCCCGCACGGCAGCGCCCGAAACGAGGGCACCCAAAATTAGAGCTCATGAGGAATCCCCCACGGAGCCAAGGGCTCCCAGCGCCGTTCCCGAGGCTCATTCCCGCTTTTCCCANTGGTGGGGACAGGGCTGGCATAGCGGGGACAAGGCTGGTGTGGTGAGGACAGGGCTGGCACGGGGAGGACAGGGCTGGTGTGGTGGAGACAGGGCTGGCATGGCAAGGACAGGCGCCCTCACCATCCCCTCCTTCCCCGCTCCCCGCGGGGATGCCCAGGGCAGGGGGTGCCCAGCGCTGCTCAGGGGGGGTCACCCCGCTGCTCTGAGGCTCTTTTGGACCCCCCAACTTTTCNAGCCGCGCATTCCTCTCCTGTAATTAAAGCCGGTGCGCTGGGTGGAGGGGGAATTTCCCGAAGGGTTTTACTGGCGTCTGGACAAGGGTCAGACAATGAGAACATTTGACAGGGTGCCCAAATCCGCTGTATCTTGGATACGCTCAAAGCCTCCCCCGTGCTCCTCGTCCCAGGCGCTGCTTTGGGGGGAGGTTGGGGGAGGTTTGGGCAGGTTCGGAGGTGGCGACGGCGCGGGGGGAGCTTGGGGACTCTCACAAAAACCCCCGCAGCCCTCAACCCAGCCAGGCTGCCCCGAAAATGCCAACGCTTGAACAGCACAAGCCCTGGAACCGCATTCCCAGCGGGATGCGCCTGGAAATCCTGGGAAGAGATGCACCTTGGAGACGCTGAGCGCTCGGATCGATGGTTTCAAAAGTGCTTTGCTGCTTTCAGCAGGTCCCTGCCTCGCTCCCTGCGGATCCAGGGGCGCTGAGGGCTTATCCCGGTTTTGCCAGTCCCATGGGATGCTCCGACAACTTGCCCGGAAACCATCCCAGTTTCCCAAAAGTGCTCGAGCTCGGTCCCTCCCGCCTTTCCATTTCATTTGCAGAAATCCTGGCAGCTCCCACAGCACCCAGAGGGGCTCCTGTGGGAATGGCCTCTGGAGCAGGGAGGCCCCTGGGGTGCCCGCACGGCAGCGCCCGAAACGAGGGCACCCGAAATTAGAGCTCGGGAGGAATCCCCCACGGAGCCAAGGGCTCCCAGCGCCGTTCCCGAGGCTCATTCCCGCTTTTCCCAGCTCCCTGCCCGCATCCCAGGTGTGGGGAGAGCCCAGGATATGTGCAGAGCCTGTCCGGGGCTGCTCCTCCATCCCCGCTGCGGGGTGGGCACAAATAAAAACCCCCGAGAGCTGAGATGGACAGGACAGGTGGACAGATGGACAGACAGATGGATGGACACTCCAGAGCAGAGCCTGGAACACCGTGTTTTCCACAGAGATCCACACCAGTTGCATCCCAAGGAGGCGGAATCAGCCTCTTTTTTGGGGGGATCAGGTGTAGCTCCCCCTCCCCAGCCCCGGACAGGCTCGTGCCCCATCAGGCCCCGATTCCTGATGGATTTTTAAACACCAACCCTCAGAATTCGGGGAATTTGGGAGTCAGAATTTGGGCAACGCTCCATTTTCAGGCTGTCTTGACAAGTGGCTCCAGCACGGCCAGATTAGATCTCCTAATCACATTTCCGAGGCGCCCGGGATCATGGATTGGGGATTTAGAGAATATTTGTCATTGTAACAATGTCATTTCCCAGCCTTTGCCTCGTTCTCCGAGTCGTTATGCCCGGACTTTTTGGCTTCACGGGAACATCTCCCAGGGAAAAGGGAGGCTCGGGAATATTTGTGGTGCAGCTGAAGGTGCACCGGTTGCCTGTCACCTGCACATCCCGTGGACGGGGTGATTCCGGGGTTATTTATGGGGTTTAATCAGCTCTCTCATCACCACCTGATTTTCTACCGGGAGCTGCTTGAACAGAACCCAAATCTTTGCAGAATTCCCGATAAATCTTGCAGGAATAAAAAGTGGGGTGGACCAGGGAAGCTGAGGAACCCCTCGGATCCCGCAGAGCTCAGGAGAGCAGAGCCCTCCTGCTTCCCTGGCGAGCTGAGGGTGACACCACAGCGTCCCCAGCACCTTTATGGAGGCATTCCAGGGAAAAGTGCTCCATAAATTCCTGTTTCCAGCCACAACAGCCATGGCACCACCGGCTCCCTTCCCTGGGATGCAGCCACGGAAAATCCACTTCGGGAAGAGCCAAACCACTCCTGATTTTCCAGGTGCACACACAGCCACGGGCTCCTTCCGGAGCACAGAATCCAGCGTGGAATTGCTTTGGTTTGCTTGGAGGAGGGAAAAGGAATCTTTCACTCCTGGCAACTTTTGCACTTCGCTTCATTCCCGCTGGGATGCCCCTGCCCACCCCTCTCCAGGAGCGCAGAGGTTTCTCCCTGGCCACCCAGGAGATGTTTCCCTTTTCCAGCAGGCATCCCAGGCTTTCCCTAAATCAGGAATTTGTACATGAAAAGCGGGGCTGGAGAGGTGCTGGGGCGACGGCGCTGCCCCCACACCAGGCAGTCCCACAGGAGTGGCTTTTCCGTGGGTGCCTGAGGTTGCAGGAATGTTCCCCCAGGATAGTTTTGAGCCAAGACGGATATTTCGTGTCTCCAGTTCATTTGTCCCATTCAGCTTCAGGCACAAAACCAGCCTGGAGGAGCTGCAACCTCTCCTTCCCACTTTTCCATCTGGAGCAGCAGGCCACTTCCAGCCCTGCTTCCCTCTCCTCAAAATAACTTATTTTAGGTGATGGGAAATGCAGTGAAAGGTTTTTCTTTGTAGCAAGCAAAATATCCTCCAACCCTAAACGATTTCCTTTCTCAGCTTGCTGGAAAAATTCAGGATAAATTCATTTCTGTTTCACCCCTCAGTGCTCTGCAAACCAACAAATCCATCCTGAGCAGGGAACTGAGCCTCGGAGAGGCCCCAGGATCCCAAAACCGTGACTTGTGTGCCTCAGGTCACAGCCCAAATCCCAAATCCCTCTGCTCAGCCCCTCTACCCTTTGCAGAGCGCCGATTCCTCCAGATTTATTTCCAGGTGGAAGGATGGGAGAGGCAGAGAGGGAAGGGACGGGATAATGACCCAGATCTGCTCCTGCTCGCTCACCATCAATTTTTCCATGGAGCCCATTAGGAGAGGGCAACAGCAGCTCGGGAATCCAGGTAAGGCCCTCGCTAACAAGATCCTCCCGGGCCTTTCAGCACATTCCTGGGCACAGATATTTCAGCTCCCACAGCCCCAGCTGTAATTACGTCTGGGCTGCGAGGCAGGAGACGCTGCAGGAGCCAGAGGGGAATTTGTCTCGATTTGCTGGAGCAGCCGCAGGGCTGGTGAGGGATGGTCTGGATCCAGAAGGGATGGGGGATCAATGGTCTGGATCAGGCAGAGATGGGGATTGATGGTTTGGACCTGGATCAGGCTCCAGGGTCTGGTTCCATCAGGCATGAGGGATCAGTGGTGTGGATCAGGCGGGGATGGGGGATTGATGGTTTGCAGCTGGATCAGGCTCCATGGTCTNCTAACAGGGATTGGGGAATCAATAGTCTGCATCAGGCGGAGATGAGGGGTTGATGGTTTGGACCTGGATCAGGCTCCATGGTCTGGTTCCATCAGGGACAGGGGAGCTGCAGCCGAGCTGCCCTGGGCAGTGCAGGGGCTGGTCCCTGGTGGGGAGGTCCCTGCTCCCCTCGGATCTCCAGGAACTCAGGCTTGGGATGGGACAGAGATGAGCTGAAGGGGTTCAGCGGTCAGGAGTGACCAGAGCTGAGGGAACACAGAGATGGAGGAATTAGGAGGAAGAGGTGAGGAAAGAGCCCCTTGGGGCCGCGGGGACGCTTTGTCCAGGGGTAAACGCCGAGGGCAGGGTGACCATCAGCTCCACAGGGACCACGTCCTGGAAGTGGAAGACCCTTCCGTGGGCTCAAGCCCTTCCCAGGTGATCCCAGTAACTCCAGGGACGTCACTCTGGGCACAAACTTGGGAAGGAAAGAGATCAGCCCTTCCCCCACATCATCCATCGGCGCTGAGTCCTTCAGCACAGGCAGGGGGGAAAGTTCTTGGGGATTTAGAGAATATTTGTCATTGTAACAATGCCATTCCCCAGCCTTTACCTCATGAGTTCCCCAACTCACGATACTCAGACTTCCCGGCTTTATGGGAACAACACTCATGGAAAAGGGAGGCTCCAGAACATTTCATGCGCTGGTGCCCTGGACAGCTGAAGGGGCAGAGGGTGGTTAAACCTCACGCAGCTTTTCCTGCTCTCCCAGCATTTGGAAGATCCTGTCTGGGCACTGAGGGGCCAAGTTTGCTCTGGGTTTGGGGAAGGAAGGACCTGAGAGCCAAGCTCGGGCTGACCCCAGCTCTTGGAGCTCAGTGCAACAGGCAAGGGATGTGTGTAGGAAATGTGGGACTGGAGTGAGGCAGCACCTGGATCAGCCCCTGGGGAGGGAGCAGGGCCATCCTAGAGGCTGCTGCACGGCCGGAGTGCTGGGTGCACCCTCGGTGTCGGGTCCGAGGGGTGGCAGATGTGGGATATTTGTGCTCTGGCTGCTGCCAGCCCCGTTGTCCACTGTTATTCCCTGTTGTTCCCTGTTATTCCCTGTTATTCCCTGTTATTCCCTGTTATTCCCTGTCCTTCCCTGCTGTTCCCTGTCCCCAGCAATTCGTCCTGTTCTGCTGACTCGTGACACAGCGTGGCACCTCCCAGCACGAGCAGGAATTCACCCAGAGCCGGTGCCCCTTTGCCACTCCGGAGCTGTTCCCTTCCCTGGGCAGGGCTCCGAGGGCCAACTGTCCCCTCCCAAGGGACAGCCACACCTGCAGAGGGGCCCAGCCCCACGGGGACACCCAGAGGTGCAGGATGAGGGTGTCCCAAACCTGTCCCTGAGCCTGCTCTCCCTGCCCGGAGCCACTCCAACCCTGCTCCCACCCAGCCCTGCTGCTGCTGCAGGTCTGCCACCGCGCCCCGGGGACACACAAAATCCGGGAGGGGACATTGTCTGAGCCCCTCTGGGCACTCCCAGCCCGCTCATCAGAGAGGGGCCCAGGGCTGGGCTCGCCCTCCCCGCTCCTCAGTGTCACTGAAGCTTCCGGCAGGGAAAAATCCTGATTTTCCTGAGCGGGTCTCGCAGTCCGAACACGTGAGAGCACCAGGTACGGCCACACCACACGCACAGAGCCCCCAGGCCAGCCCCCAAATCCCTGCCCGAGCCCCCGGGACCCATCTGGGCTGCCCAGACCCCCTCAGCACCCCCTCGTTTTCGGCACCGCAACACACCTGAACGAACAGCAGCGATCAGGTGACACCAAAATCGCGGCAATTCCTCTCTCCAAGTCCTTAATCTGCTTTCCCCTGGCTGACATCACCGCTCAGGTTGATACACGCGCCGCTTCCCTTATCTTTCTTTGGGATTACCTCATCGGAGAGGACCCGGAGAGCCTCCCTCTCCCTCTCCCTCTCCCTCTCGGGGCTTGGAGCTGCAAGTTTGCAGCCGGAGGAAGGAAAGGCTGGGATGCGGCTCCAGCAGCACACCCAGCCCTGCCGGCCGCACCGCATCCCTCCAGGATCCAGGGAAATCCAGCCAGGCGCAGGCAGCGGCAGATCCGCTCTCTGCCCTTCGGAAAGCAAAACGCCCCTTCTGCCCCAGGCAGAGGCTCCGGGGGGTTTATTCCTGCTGGAAGCAATGCCAAAGTGTTCCCGCACACACAGAGCCCGGCCCTGCCACCACCCCGCCTCACCTGTGGGAGACAAAAAAACTAAAACCTAAATTNATGCGGGAACACCCGTTCCAGCCCTGGAATCCAGCAGTTAACGAGCTCACGTGTAATTAGCTGATAACTGCGTTAACATGTGTTGCATGTAATTCTCTGTCAACATAAATAATGGGAATATAACATGAATATACACACGCCCGCACAAATATTCACACAGGGATGAATTTTGGCCAGTTCGGGATTATTCTCCCCCAAAACAAAGCCCATTTAATTTTTTCCCCAAGCTCACCAGCTACCTCCACAAGGACAGAGCCACAGCGAGCCACAGCCACCCTCCAGCTACACCGCCAAGAGAATTAAACCCGAATATTCCCCCATCCTCGGCACAGACTGAGGGCTCGCATCGATTTGGGATGCTCCGGGCTGGCAGCCCCGGGGGTGCTGCCCGGGAAAGGCAGCCGGGAGCGGGGGGATGCAGGTGCCTGCGGGTGCTCCGCGTGTGCTCAGCGCCGATCCCACCGCGGGCTGAGCGGCCCCGCGGTGCCCCCGCTCGCCCTCACGCACGCAATTCCTGCAGGCAACGCTCCAGACAAAGAAAGCGAGAGAAAAACGCCGTCTTACTTTTTTTTTTTTCCTCCTTTTTTTCCCTCCTGCTTCTCTCTCCCCCTCCTCTCTCCTCCCGCAGCCTCACCCGCGGGACTCCAGCGATTCTTTTGCGGGGGGGGAATCCTGCAAAGCAACTTCAGGAGGCGCCGGGCGCTGCTCGGAGCCGAGCGGAGGCACCGGGGAGAGCTCGGCCGCAGGGGAAGAGCAGGAACAAAAGCCCCGGCGCTGCCCGAGCGGTGCTGAATAGGTGTCTTCCTA
>VYXC01006386.1:83610-99352 GCA_013397175.1 Platysteira castanea
CACATGGGGGCTGCGCCGGGGGTTGGGGGGTACCAGGGCACGTGGGCTGCCCGTGAGTCTGAAGGTGAGGAGAAAAGGGGGTCCCGCCTGGGGGTACCCCGGCTGCGGGGTCGGGGGTGTCGTGTCCCCCCCGTGAGTTCAGCCAGGGCTCAGCTCTCCTGTCCCCAGCCTGGAGCGAGGTTCCGGGGGTGTCCCCATCCCTGTCCTTCCCTCCCGCCCCAGGAATCACGGGAGCTTTCCCCCCGTCCCCTCCGTCGTCTCCCCGAGGAGCAGCGGTGGCTCCGCATCTCCTTTTCAATTTATTTTTATAAGGAAGGAGAAGGAGAGAGAGGGAGAGAGAGGGAGAGGGAGTCACATCCTAATCTGGCAAAATGTCAGGGAGTGATTCAGAGAAGAGGCGAGCGGCAGAGAGAGGCAGCCCACACAGGAGACTTGTTTCTGATTTCCAAATGTCAGCATGTCCTTTAATTAAATGCTGATTAACAGGGGACGTGCTCCCCGGAGCCGGGGCTGCTGCTGCTGCTGCAAACCGCGGCTCCACGGAGAGCCTGGGCACTGCTGCAGCTCTGCCAGCCCCTGGATGAGCTCCTGGCACTCCTGGAGAGCCGCGGGAGCCGAGCCAGGCTGTGCCCGAGTCCCCACTCCCTGTCCTGTCCCCGAGCTGGGACCCAGCCCGTGGTTTTTGTCCCCATGTGAAGCTGCTGCGGGTGCATCTGGGTGAATCTGGAGGCAAACCCCGATGCTCTCGCTCTGGTTGGAGCAGCTCTGTCCTTCCCCAGCTCTCCCTGCATGCTCCAGCCGAGCTGCGAAAGAGTTATCGGGTTTGGGATCTTTGGGAACAACTCGTGTCCCTCGGCACCATCGGCCGCAGGGCTGCTCTTTGTCCTCTCGGGCTTTGGGCTCGGCGGGAGGGTGATCCTGCAGGGAAGGAGGGCGGGTCCGGGCCCTGGGCCGTGTCCTGGGGGTGACAAACCCTGGCTGAGCCCTGGAAGTGGGGAGCAGCTCCCTGCGGACACAGCCAGGCTGGACAGTGTCCAGCTGCCTCAGTGCTGGCTGCTGTTCCTGAGCCCCGGGGTCAGCGAAGGTGGGATTTGGGATGGAGGTGGGATGTGGGATGGANCCTGCATGCTCCAGCCGAGCTGCGAAAGAGTTATCGGGTTTGGGATCTTTGGGAACAACTCGTGTCCCTCGGCACCATCGGCCGCAGGGCTGCTCTTTGTCCTCTCGGGCTTTGGGCTCGGCGGGAGGGTGATCCTGCAGGGAAGGAGGGCGGGTCCGGGCCCTGGGCCGTGTCCTGGGGGTGACAAACCCTGGCTGAGCCCTGGAAGTGGGGAGCAGCTCCCTGCGGACACAGCCAGGCTGGACAGTGTCCAGCTGCCTCAGTGCTGGCTGCTGTTCCTGAGCCCCGGGGTCAGCGAAGGTGGGATTTGGGATGGAGGTGGGATGTGGGATGGATTTGGGATGTGGGATNATGTGGGGGGGAGGTGGGATGTGGGATGCAGGTGGGATTTGGGATGCAGGTGGGATTTGGGATGGAGGTGGGATGTGGGATGCAGGTGGGATTTGGGATGGATTTGAGATGTGGGATGCAGGTGGGATATGGAATGGATTTGGGATGTGGGATGGATTTGGGATTTGGGATGGAGCAGGTGAGTCCGGGCAGCACCTCTGCCTCTCTCCATGTTCCCACTGCCACTCCTGGCCTGGGAATGGCTTTGCTGTGCCCGAATTCCCCTGGTGAACCTCACCAAGTGCCCTGGGACGGGTGATTCCCAATCCCAGCCCTGCCCGGCCCTTCGGGATGGCTCAGGATGGTTTTAAAAGGGTTGGGGCAGCCCCACTCGAGGTTTCTGAGCCAAGAGAGGAACGTTCTGCTCTGCACCCCTGGCTGACCACCAAAGTGCTCCCCAGAGGACCAGAGCTCTCCAGGCTGCACGGGGACTTGGGCAGCTCCTCTGGGGACCTGCGTCACACGGAGCCACTCACAGGAACCCTCCAGGGAGGTGACAGGGCTGAAGCCACATGCCAGAAAAGGCCAAATTTGAAAGGGGCCATTAATTAATTAAAATTAAGATTTTGGTGCCAAAACAGAGAGGAAAAGTTTTCCATGCTTATCCTGCCATGTCCACAGCTCTGCCTGCTCCGCTCATCCCTCCCAGTGCTGCTGGAGGCCTCCTCTCCCTTTCTGTGCCACCTTGGGAGGTGTGAGATGGGGTCACCAGAGGCTCTGGGTGTCCCCTGTCCCTGTTTCCTGTGTCACAGGGCTCTGGGTGTCCCCTGTCCCCATTCCCTGTGTCACAGGGGCTCTGGGTGTCCCCTGTCCCGGTTTCCTGTGTCACAGGGGCTCTGGGTGTCCCCTGTCCCTGTTTCCTGTGTCACAGGGCTCTGGGTGCTCCCTGTCCCCGCTCCCTGTGTCACAGGGGCTCCGGGTGTCCCCTGTCCCCCTTCCCTGTGTCACAGGGCTCTGGGTGCTCCCTGTCCCCGCTCCCTGTGTCACAGGGGCTCCGGGTGTCCCCTGTCCCCCTTCCCTGTGTCACAGGGGCTCTGGGTGTCCCCTGTCCCTGTTTCCTGTGTCACAGGGCTCTGGGTGTCCCCTGTCCCTGTTCCCTGTGTCACAGGGCTCTGAGTGTCCCCTGTCCCCATTCCCTGTGTCACAGGGCTCTGGGTGTCCCTGTTTCCTCTGTCACAGGATCTCCGGGTGTCCCCTGTCCCCCTTCCCGGTGCCACATGCAGCTCACAGCAACAAGTGCTCCCTCTCCCAACTCCCGCGGCGACGCTGCCTATTCCCAAGCGCCACCTGATGGCATCAGCTCCAGGGAGGATTTGTTGGACGGCATTTGCACAGACACAGCCACGGGAATCAGCTCCGAGGGTGGGAATGGGCAATGGGGCAGCCCTGGCCCAGCACCCGCCCCGTGCCCGTCCGAGCAAAGCCGGCTCCAGGGAATGCAGAGCCGGCTCCTCTCTTCATCCCAAGAACACAAAAATCCTTCCCAGCTCCCCAGGGGGAGGTAGATCCTGTTATTCCTGGCTGGAGGATCCCCACAACTCCCCTGTTTTTAACTCCCTTTGACCGGCCTGAGGAAACAGCTCCGGGAGAAGAAATGACACGGAAATCCCGGGAGCAGCAAGCCCCGAACACCTCCCGCGGGGAAACGCCAGAGAAGCCACTTTCCTCTGCCACCAGACATGGGGTTGTCACACCAGTGTCACCTCCACCTTCCTCTGGTGCCTCTCAGCTGCGTGTCAGGACCCTCGGAGCAGGAATTTGGATACGCTGCAGCCGAAGGAGAGGGTCTCCCCCAGCACAGCAAGGAGCTTTGCACAACCAGGAACAGAGCCAGGCCTCTGCCTGCCCTGTCCCCAAACCACTCCAGGGCAGGGGACACAGGTGACATTAACCAGCGCTGGGTCAGGGTCCTTTTTGAGTGTAAAACCCTCAGAGAGAGGAGTTTAACTCCGCCGTGTCCCTGTTTCACCACTGCCCCTCCCTGGGGAGTGCCAGACACTTGGCAGGGAGAAGCTCCCGTTTGGGAGAGCCCCTGGATCATCCCGTGAGCTGAGCAGGGCTCCCCAGGGATGGATTTACCAGCCGGGACCCCTGGAATGAGCCAACCTGGCCGTGCCTGGCTCCCCAGGGATGGATTTACCAGCCGGGATCCCTGGAATGAACCAACCTGGTCATGCCCCGGCTCCGGAGCCCACCCAGCCCGCGGGGACCACCCAGCCCTGCTGCTCTCACCATTCCCGATTTTGCCACGCTCGGGGAGCACCAAGACCCCCCAAAACAAAGGCTCCCAGACGGAGACACCACAGCAAAGTGTCGGTGCTGGGAGAGACGGGGAGAGCACGCAGGGGGAGGGGAGGTGGCAGCGCTGGGAAAGGGGGGGATGAATCATTCCGAAGGAGCCGGATTTCCATATTCCCCCTGCTGGAAAATTGAAGTCTGCTCCGAGTTTGCATCCCAAATGCGATCGCTCTGGGCTCGCTGCCTCGGAGGGCACGTACCTGTCTCAGCAGCCGGCCCTGGCGGGCTCAGGGTCCATGCTGGCTCCCTGGCAGCGGGCTCTGCCTTCTGTTCCCGCTGAGCAGCATCTCTGCTCTGCGCGCCGAGGGAGTTAAAAAGCTGCAACTTAAGGGCTCGAGGGGCGGTGGAGGTGGACGCACTCGCTGAGCACGAGCAGCAGCCATTGGCTCTGCCTCGCCGGCTGCTCTGCCGCTGGGTTGGGCTGAACGTGTGTCATCCTTCCCCTCGGCTCCCCTCGGCTCCCCGGCGCTGGCCGGGCCCGCTCGGGGCCGGCGAGGCGGGGAAGAAGGAGCGGGGTTGAGGGGAGTGACCCTGGGGAAAGAGGCGCGGGGTGAGCGGGATAAATCCTGGGAAGGATGGGCGGAGTTGAGGGGACAACCCTGGGGAAGGAGGCGTGGGGTTGGTGGGGGATAAATCCTGGGAAGGAGTCGTGTAATTGAGGGGGATAAATCCTGGGAAGGAGAGGCGTTGTTGAGGGGGGATAACCCTGGAGAAGGAGTCGCGTTATTCCGAGGGGATGACCCTGGGAAAGGAGAGGGGTAACCCTGGAGAAGGAGTTGTTTTATCCCGGGGGGAGGAACCCCAGGAAAAAGAAGCGCATTATCCCGAGGGAATGAACCCCGGGGAAAGAACTCGCAGTATTGATGGGGGGAATGAACTCCACGGGAAGGACTCGCGTTATCCCGAGGGAATGAACTCCACGGGAAGCAGTCCCTTCATCCCGGGGGCTGCCCGCCCCCGCAGCCCGGAGCGCACCTGCCCCGGGCAGATGCGGACGCCGCTCCCGACGCTCCGCTCCCTCCCGGGGCCACGCGGCATATGGTGCCTGAGTTTTAATTTCCTCGGCACGGCGGCTCGTGTGGCGACTGGCAGGTTCCTCACGGTGCTCCAGCAGGCCTTTGATTAACCCCCGCTAGGCCCCGGCGTGCCAAGTGTCCGTATGGGCTGAGCAAAGCGCTTCCCGATCCCACCGCTCCCGACTTCCTGCTCATTAACGGGGAGCGCTTCGCTTGAGCCCCGGCCAGGAGAGCGGGAGCTGAGCCCTGCCTGCCTTTAAAGCTGCCTCTTCCCACGTTCTGGCAGCTGAGATTCCGGGAAGAAGAGCCCGGCTATCCCTCTTTTTCAAACCCTGCCTAGCTGTTACCTGTTACCTGTCAGGATTTGCCAAGTGAAAGGTTTCAAGCAGCAGCGACGGGAGAATCCAGGTTTTCCTCAGGGCTGCCCTCCCGGGCTCTCTGCGAACACGAGTGGAGCGGCCAGGTTTCACTGGGAAAGCTTCCACTGCAGTCAAACCCAGTTTTCCTGCTAAATCTGAGGCCCTTTATTCCATGAGAAATTAGCGCACCCCTCTGACAGTTCCCGGCGGGGTTACGGGGAGCGTCTGCGGCACCACCACTCCCGACAACACACGCTGTGCTCGCACGGCTGCTCATCCTCCTGCGTCAGTTCCCGATTCCTCACGGGAATTCCCTGCACTCCGCACGCTCCTCAAGCCGCGGCTGGGCCGGGGATGGTGTGAGCACAAACGATGGTGTCCTGCGGAGGGGTTCTGATGTGGCTGTGGATGTCACTTCGGCGCGGGATCCTCGCGGGAGCGGCCAGGGGGGAGCCCCTCGGGTGGGCTGTGGTCGGTGAGAGGTTGTGGGGAAGCAGCTGCTCCTCGGGGAGGATGTGCGGGTGTTTCCCAGCTCGGATCCCGCTCCGCAGCATCCTCAGGGTGCTCTGCTCCTTCCCTGGTATCAGAGTGAACAATCCCGGTGGGGTTCTGCGAATCAGGAGCCTGGCAAATGGGTTTGCCGTCTTCACGGGATTGGGTTTCTAACAGCAGCAAAACTGCTAAAAATGAAATTGGTTTGTGTGACAAAACAAAGCTGAGTCGTGCTCAGAGAACCCCATTCACCTCTGCTTGGGCACAGAGGGGATCCTTGGGACAGCAGATTCCATTAGGGAACTCCTTCTGTTAATTTTGTGTGGCTGCTGCATCCCTGGCAGTGTCCAAGGCCAGGTTGGATGGGGTTTGGAGCACCCTGGGACAGTGGAAGGTGTCCCTGCCGTGGGCACTGGATGGGCTTCAATGTCCCTTCCATCCCAAACCATCCCGAGACTCTGGGATTCCACAAAACCTCAGTGTCCCACCAGACCTGTGTGAGAGCTGGTGGGGTTTCCTGGAGTGCTGGAGATCAGGAATCTCCCCCAGTGGAGCAGAAGAGCCCTTCCCAGCGTTCCAGCTGCACTGGTGGCAGCCTCGGGACGGGGACCCCCACAGGGTGTGACCCCCACAGGGCTGTGACCCCTCCCCGCAGCATTTCGGGTGAAGCCCTGAATGCCACGCGGTGCCTGGTGCTTCCAAAAATGTGCCTGAGGCTTTTCCACCCCGTCCCCAGCCCAGCTGGCCGCGCAGGCGGATTTTGGAGGGGCAGCGGCAGCGGCGGTGCTGTCCCCTGGCAGAGCGGGTCCGGCTGGGGGGACTGGGAGGACTGGGAGGACTGGGAGGACTGGGTTTGGACGGACCACGGGCTTCTCCAGCTCCTCCTCAGCCCTGAGGACAGCCCGTGTTTATCCCGAGGGATGCGCCAGCGGATGGAACAGCAGCCAGAGCCGAGAGGGGCACCGCGCACCCCTGGGTGACCGGAGAGGGTGGCACGGCCGCGGCTGGGCCCGGCTGGGTTTCCCGGGAGCAGCCCGGCCTTTCCCAGGCAGGCGCTTCTCCAGAGGGCCACGAGGTGGAAGCATTTTCCAAAAACTGCCGCGATCTCCGCGGGGCTGGGGACGAGCTGAGCGTGCCCGGAGCAGGGGACGGGGCAGGCGGGGAGCTCAGGGGGGGAGGCCACGGCAGGAGGAAAGAGCTGGGGAGAGACCAAGGAGGGACGCAGGGAAAAAGCTCCTTCTCCAGGGAAAAGCTGCTGCAGCTCTCCAGGGTGTGAACTGCCCGATATCCAGGGAAAAATGTCCCGTGTCCTGCTCCTCGAGCACAGGGACAGTGCCACGCTCTGGATCCCCCGTGCCCGGTGTCAGTTGTAACTTTTGGACCCCAGATATCCTGGAGGGATCACAAAACCATAGAATATCCTGAGCTGGAAGGGACCCACGGGGAATCTTTGATCCAGCTCCTGGCCCTGCACAGACACCCCAAAATCCCACCCTGTGCATCCCAGGGAGTGGTGTCCAAATGCTCCCGGAGCTCTGGGGTTGTGCCCATCCCCTGTGCCCCAGCACCTTCTGGAGGAAGAACTTTGAACCTTTTCCTGATTATCCAGCCCAGCCCTCCCCCCTTCCCGACACAGCTCCACATGACCGGGTTCCCCTTTTCCCTCCCCTAAACAGAATTCCTGGACTCTGGGATGTGGCAGCTCCATGCAGCTTTCCCAGGAGGGCCAGCACAGGTATCCAGGTGCTTCCTATGGATCTGTGATCCTGGCAGGACCCATCTGTGCCTGTTTGGGATCACCTGAGCTTCCCTACAGGCTCAGGTACCGCAGCCAGGGCAGGATTTGTCCCTTGGCACAGTGACACGCTCAGCACTCATCCCGCACGCCCGACACGCACTCGGGGTGCTGAGTCACAGCTGATTGTCCCTTATCATTCCCAGACACTGCCGGGCAGGGATGGATCCAGGTTCCATCCAGCCTGGAGCATGTCAGAGCTCATGGGAGATGAGAGAGCTTGGCCACGGCCACCCAGGCTCCGGGACAAAGCAGGGTGGGGACAGAGATCCCGTAAATGTCAGTCCTTAGGGCGGTCAGGATGTGTGAGGGTGCTCTGCTCTCCTGCAAAACAACATTTCCCTGGAATATTTCATGAGGGAGGCAGGGAGAGGATAAAGGAGCTGGCAGCAGAGAAATAGAACCAAGATTCACCTCTGTGAAAGGTTCCTGTCCAGCCCTCTGGGGACACAGCCCCTGTCCCTTCACCTCTTCTCTGCCTGTGACAATTGAATTGGACATTTCCTTGCTGGCTGCGGGTGTGGAGGGGTTAAAAATGTTTAAAATCAGGGAAAAAAGGATCTACAGAGGCAGCAAAATGAGGGCTGCAGCCCTGTGAGAGATGATCCCACAGCCAGGAGGCCGCTAGATGTTTGGAGAGGGGGTTAAAACATCACCAACTTCCAGGCAGGACCAAATTCCTTGGCTGGCTCTGCTCCAGCCCCAGCTCCCAGCAGCTCCAGCATCCCCGTGTGTGACAGGGAATGTGTGCAGGCCCAGCTGGGAATGCAGGAACGCCCTGACATTCACCCTCCCCTGCCTGCGTTCGGTGAGGAAACAGCTAAAAATAAGCTGGTGATACCCAAGGGGCTTCTGAGGAGCACTAAGGGCAGCGAGGGAAGGCTGGGTACAGAGCTGGTATTTTCCTCTCCATCCAAGCGGCTTTGTGGGCTTTATTCGTGGCTGGAAGCAGCAGCAGCAGCAGGGCAGGATCAGGCTGAGGGCCTGGGTGGTGCTGGGCCTGTCCACAGAGCTCTCAGCATCCCTCGGGAGGAGCCCTGAGCCAGGAGAAGTCACTGGGAAGGTCCCTCTGAGCCCGGCAGGGAGGAGAGGGGGTGTCAGGCTGCTGGGAGAGACTCAGCCTGCAGTTAAAGCACTTTTTGGGTGGGAAATCACAGAGTTCGTGAAGTAATCAGTGCACTCAGCAAGGAAGAGGCTCCTCCGGAGCTTCTCCCCAGACAGGGAGCTGGGCACTGCTGGTTCCCCTGGGAACCAGTTAAAACAAATTCTGGGCACTCTGAGAGCCCATTTTGGGCACATCTCGAGCTCTGCCCGGCCTCAGCAGCACCTGGGCCTTGTGCTGTCCCTGGGATGCTGAGGCTGTTCCCTGGGATGCCGCCAGCCCTGCCAGGCTGCGCCAGCTCCAACCTCCAGGAATTCCTCTGCCCTTTGCCGCTGTCACGCCAGGTTTGCTCACAGGGAAGGAGGGGGCAAGGTCCTCGTCTGCCCTGCCTGCTCCAGCCGGTGCTGTTTGTGTTTTTTTGGGGGAGAGAAGCAGCACAGAGCAGCCTGTGAGGGTTCCCTGGGGAGGGAAAAGGCTGGAGCAGCGTTTAGGTTCTCCTAAATCCTGCTGGGATGAGACCAGGAGCTGACCCCGAGGCGCACAGACCCTCAGGAGCTCGGGGAAGAGGAACCGCCAGGTCCCTGCGGTGTCACCGGTGCTCTGACCGCACTCCCCGTGCTTTTGTCACCTTCCCCCGCGCCCAGCTCCCGGCTGGGAGTGTTTTGGGGCTGATCCCAGCAGCGTCCCCTGCGCTCCCCGGAGCTGTCGCTCCGCCAGGGAAGGACCCAGCGCGCAGCGAGCGGCGGCTGCCGGAGAGGTTTTCCCTCTTCCCAGCCGACTCCGCTGCCATCTGCTCCAGTTCCCTAATTATCCCGGCAGAGGTGGGGGATGTCAGACGGGACGGGAGGCGGCGGAGGGGGGGAACAGCAGCTCCAGCAGCCTCGACAGCCCCGCGGAGGCTGCGGGAGCTCGCAGCCGGCGCAGCTCGGCGGGCACGGGAGCGAAGGTGCGGCCGCGCCCACTCCGCTCCCAGCCCAGCCAAGCGCTTTTCCCAGGTCCATCCCTGCCATTCCTGCCCTCCCCGGGGTTTTTCCTCGGTGCTCCATCACTCCTGCATCCAGCCCTGCAGCTCAAGCCCGCCCTCGGCTCTCTTTTTGGGAAACGTTCTCACATCCATCATCCCTCTAATGCCCGCTGAGGTTTATGCCTGCACCAATGTTTTGGGAAGCCAGAGCCGGGCTGGATTCCTCGTTTGGGCTGAAAATAGCTGAGCCGGCTGTGAGTCAAGCGGCAAATCCTGGCTGAGCATCCCGAGGCTGTGCGAGCCAGCAGTGAGGGAGGGAGTCCCTTCCTGGTGCCACCCAAGCTGCTGTGGCTGCACGGTGCCAGCCGCTGCCACGGCTCCTCCTGCTCCATCCACCCACCAACCCACACATCCCTGTGCCCGAAGCCTCGGAAAAGTCCTAATTATCCTCCAGCCAGACCTCCTCCACCACAGCATTGCCTCCTGCTAACAGGGTCTTGCCGATTTGGGCTGGAAAACCCCTGTTTGATGCCTGTTCCGGGTGCTGCTGGTCCCAGTCCAAGCAGGGACTCCCAGTTTGTGCCAGCAGGAAAGCACCGGGCCCTTCGCTGGTGTGTTTGGTGCGGCCCGGCAGGGAGAAGGATCTGCCGGGTTTGCTCAGACACGTTTCCCTGCAGAACTTTACCACGAGGAAGCAGCTCGGAGCCCCGGCGCGCTCCCTCAGCCCTTCCCCAGGGGAGCACGGAGCGTTCAGCCTCCAGCTCACCCCGTGACCGGCCTGGGAAGGGGAAGCTTGTCGGTGACTCAGTGGGAGAGATGGATTGTTCCCTGAAAAAAACAGCTTATCTCCTCCCCGCGCCTCGCACCGGGTGGCCAGGGACAAGGTTCGCTCGCAGGAGCAGGCTCGGGTTCTTCGTGAACTGCGGCGCTGGCAGCGGGGCTGAGGGGGTTTAACCCCTGGGAAACAGCTGCTGGAAACAGCTGGAGACACCCAGGCAAAGCAGTTCCTGCGGGTCCCAGGGCTGGGTGACACTCGGGGCTCTCAGGGGTGACAGCTCAGGGTCTGTGTGTGCTGAGCTTCCTCTCTCCGGGAGGGGAACCAACAGTGAAACCCCAAAAACAGAGGTCAAACCCTGCAGTGGCACCACAAGCAGAGCAAAGGAGGCTTTGGCACCTTCTGGGGCAGAACTTTTGGGATCTGTGGTGCTCTGTGCATTTCCCAGGCTTTGCCCATGACAACTCTGCACACCCACAGCAGGACCGGGGAGGGAAGACTTTGTGCAGGGTTTTTTTTTTACTTTGTTTTGCAGTTTGGCAGCTCCTGGTTGCTAAGGGCCTGGATGTCTGGCGTGGATTGGTGGAGCTGTTGTTATGGTGATGCTCCATGGGCAAAATTCAGAGGAGATGCTGCTGGATTCACCGGTTTGCAGTCGGCCTCGNAGAGATGGAATTTTAGACGAGATGATGTTTAAGCCCCTTTCCCAAATCATTTTATGACTCACATTTCCCGAGCCCGTGAGCCCCCAGAGGTGTAACTGGAGGGGGTGGGGGGTTGTTGTAAAATCAAGGTGCCCCACCCCTCGTGAGCCCCAGGCTGGGCTGTGACACCCAGTGACACCTCCCAATGACACCACTGGGAACATTTCCCCTCTCCAGCACGCAGCTCCCGCCGGGCACTGCAGCACGGCCGCATTCCCCAGCTCTCGATTCAGCAGCCAGCTTTCCCCCCAGCCCTGGCACTGCTGCCGGAACGCAGCGCTGCTCTCCGGGCAATGATTTCCACATGCCTGCGTGTGCANGAGAGGTGAAATTTTAGACGAGATGATCTTTAAGCCCCTTTCCCAAACCATTTTATGACTGACATTTCCCGAGCCCGTGAGCCCCCAGAGGTGTAACTGGAATGGGTGGGGGTTGTTGTAAAATCAAGGTGCCCCACCCCTCGTGAGCCCCAGGCTGGGCTGTGACACCCAGTGACACCTCCCAATGACACCACTGGGAACATTTCCCCTCTCCAGCACGCAGCTCCCGCCGGGCACTGCAGCACGGCCGCATTCCCCAGCTCTCGATTCAGCAGCCAGCTTTCCCCCCAGCCCTGGCACTGCTGCCGGAACGCAGCGCTGCTCTCCGGGCAATGATTTCCACATGCCTGCGTGTGCAGCGGGGGCAGCAGCAGCAGCGGCAGGAGCAGGCATTGAACACATTTTTCTTTCCATGACTCGCTGCCCATCGAGTGGCAGGGCAGCGGGGAAGGGATGCAGTGACTGTGAAATGTTCCCCGCAGAGCTCCGGGGCCGCCGGCTCTCCTCGGGAGCCGCACACATGCGAGGCCATGTGAGCCGGGCGCTGGGGGAAACGTGCCCGGCAGCTGACGAGGGCTCGGCACGGCTCTGCATCCTCGGTAGGAAAACAGGTGAATGTGAACCACCCCCCGGAGCTGACCTGAGCTTCCTGCAGGAGTCAGGCACATCCCTGTTGCTGTTTCTCCGCAGCTCCAGCCTGAGCTGTCAGGTTTAATCGGCTCTCTGCCTTCGCTGGCGATGGCCAGGGCTCTTCTGGGCTGCAGATCGCAGCTCTGGAGCTCTCCCCAGGGACACGGCTGTGTCTGCGGGGTAGAGCTCGGTTTGGAGGTTGGATCTTTCTTGACTGGTTCTTGCTGGGCCTGGTGTGTCGTTGCTGGGTGGGTTTGATCTTCCCTGCAGCCTGGGGACGGTGCAGGTGAGCTCCTGCCTCTCTGTGCGTGCTGTGGGACGAGTGACAGGGCTGCCCCTCTCTCTGGGGACAGGTATTCCATGGGGGCCAGCAGCTGGCAGCCAAAATTAGGTGTTCTTACACCAAAAACTCGGTGCTTTTACAGCAAAGGATGCTCGGCAAGGCTAGAGCGGGGCTGCTCCCTCCCGCTGTGACACATCGGGACACTGCTGTCACCTCTGTTCAGCCTGAGCTGCTCTGCTCTCCTCCCGAGGCAGGGCTGCCTCCCTGGTCCCCAGGGCTGCCCCGGGCTCTGTCCCCGCTCTGCCCCAAGCCCAGCACCCGGCGCTGGCCGCGGTGTCCCCAGCGGGGCCTCACCATGTGAGGGAGAAGCGGAGGATTTAATGTGCCTGGCCAGGAGCCACGCAGGGCGCGGGAGCGTGCCAGGGGCAGGCTCAGCTTCACAGGGCAGGCACTGCCTGGGCTCCAGCTCCGTGTCAGCCGCTCAGAATTCCCAAATCCCGGTCCTCAGACAGCTTGGGAAGGGAACGAGGGGCGCACAGTGATGTGAGAGCGGGGCTGGGATTGCTGTGCTGGTTCCTCACCTTCCCTCTGTCCCTGTCACATCCCTGCAGTGGCGTTTGTTGGCAGGGAAGGTTCTGGAGAGGAGAAACCCCCGGAAAGCCCTTGGGATGCTGCTCAGGATGCTGCAGCACTCCCTGGTGCTCCTGACAGTCTCTCCCACCCGCAGCCTGTGGAGCACAGGAGCCGCTTTTCCCTGGATTTGGGAAGGAGCCTGGCAGCTCCCGGCGGGTGTCTGGGGGTGTTTTTCCAGGTGAGTGAAGTCCTGGTGTGGAGCAGAAACAGGATTGCTCCTTCGGATCGCACAAAGGGAATAAACAACCCCAGAACACAGAGTTATTCTAGAAAAAACTCAGGAAAACCCGCAGCCCTTTTGTCTGCCCTCTGCCCAGCCGTTCCGCTGGCACGTTTGGAAAATGCCCCGAGGCTCTGCCTTGCAAATTCACTGCGGGATCGTAGAGGCGCCTCAGGTGGGTGCCGCGTTCAACCCCGGCCACCTCAGAGCACACGAGAGGTGTCGAGGGACGCTTTGCTTTGGGCTCTGACATTTGGAGCCGCCCCAGCCCCGTTAAAAGCCTCCTTATCCCCCCTCAGACGTGCCCTGCTCCCTTCCCCCGTGCCGGGATCATCCATCACCCCCCGATCCCTCCCCTCCTCTCCCCTCCTCGAACACGCCCGGCCCGGGATCCGGGCTGGCTGCAGCAGCTGGGGGCTTTCCCTCCTCACATCCTCCTCCGGAGCCATCCCCGGCAGCTTTCACAGCAATCCCCGGCACGCCGGTGGCTGCAATTTACGTTCAGGAGGAATGTTCTGCACCGACGAGCAGCTGCTGTGACACAAGCACCGAGTTCGTGGCTCTGCCCCCTAATTGCTGCAACATTCCTGCCCTTTGCACGTCTCTTTCTCTTCGCGGTTCCTCTGAAGCTCCGGTTCGGGGCCTTCACCTTAATTTGCCGGAGCAGCTCCCGGGAATTTCTTTTCCTTTCTGTTTCAAGCTGGATTTATAGCGCCAGGTGGTCTCAGAGCTGTGGCATGGGGGGTGTGGCAGCAGTTGTTGGAGCTGCACTGAGCTGGGAATGACACACAAATGCTTGAGACATCTCCCCGCCGGGTGACATCTCCCCTCTAAGCAGAGGAGACGGGTGAATATGGAAGTCAGAGCCACGCCAGAGCCTGGGATGTGGGAAAAAAAACCCCAAAGCTGCCCATTTCTGCAGCCAGCAGCAGGAAGGGAGCGTGCTGGGCACGCACGGGGAGCTGACTGTGCAGCCCGCATGACCAGGTACTCATTGACCAGGGGTGAGGGGAGGTCAGGCGTCCACAGGAGCCAGGAGCCAGCTTGGATGTCACATCAGAGCCCTGGACGTCACATCAGAGCCCTGGATATCACATCAGGGCCCCGGATATCACATCAGGGCCCTGGATACCACATCAGAACCCTGGGTATCACATCAGGGCCCTGGATATCACACTCTGGACATCACAGCCCTGGACTTCACACCCTGCTCATCACACCCTGCATATCAGGGCACTGGACATCACACCCCAGCCCTGGACATCACACCCCAGCCCTGGACATCACACCCTGCACATCACACCACCCCAGGGTCCCCCACTTTGCTGCTCCTTCCTGAACAAAGGGTGCAAATCCCCATCAGATGCGGGTGACAAATGAGCCGCTCGCCCTGTGTCACCCAGGATGGCATCTCACCCCTGCTGCAAAGCCACCACGTCCCCACTGGGTCACTGTGCCTCAAGCTTGAGCCCCCCACCTGCGTCTGGAGGGGCAGCTCCAGTGCCGAGCCTGCTGGTTCAGCTCCTGTTCTTTAACCCCACTCCCAGAGCACTCAAACATTGCTGAGGGGCTCAGGGCTGCTGGCCTGGGACAGGCTGAAGTGACAAAAAGAGATGGATCCTGCTAGAACATCCCTTTCCCCCATGGGAGCTGGGCTTTGACGCTTCTGCCGTGCCACCCGGGAAGCACTTCCCTGCTCCTCGAGGTGTCCCCCTGCCAGCCTGGGGGTTCTAAGATAAGAAATGAGAGTCAGCAGGTCCAGTGAGACTCCCATGTTTGGAAGGGGAAAGGGGAAAAGGAGTTCTGGCAGCAGCAGAGCTGAGGAAGCCCAAATTTGTGTGTCCTGGACAGTTTCCTTGTGGGATCTCCATGTCTGGATGAAGACCCTAAATGCTTCCCCCAGTAGGATTTTCCCCCAAAGAACTTGTGTCCCCTTCCCTCCTCCTCCCCAGCCCTGTCGTGTCCTCCGTGTCCCACTCCCCACACTCTCTGGAGATGGATTTTGTGCCTTCCCCGGCCAGGTTTCCCCCTGCCCTTCCCCACCACCTCAAACCCCCTGCACATCCCCCAGATTTCGGCATGATACCCGCTAATTACACAAACTCTGCTGACAGACAGGGCGGTGTGTGGAGGGAAGGCAAGGATTAATATAGCGGAGGATATAAGAAATTAATTACTTTCAGGCAGACAATGTTGGCACCTCCAGTCAGCCTGATTTATTTCCACGGCTGCTCTATTTTTGGCGAACCCAGAATGTTTGACTAAATATAAGACAACAAGTAGCTGGAATGGGTGGCGGAGCCGCTGCTAAATCCACAACCCCGAGAGGCTGAAATCCGCACGGCCGCGGGTCCCGGTGTCGGGGCTGCCCCGGCTCTCTCGCAGCTGCCGAGAGCCTCAAGGACGAGCAGGAAGGGCCGCAGGAGGAACTCCCGTGGCTCGTGTGCGCGGCCGGGATCGTGTGTTTGTTCGTGCGTTTGAGCGTCCTCGGTGCGCGGCTCCCGCCCGGGGCAGCGGGGCCGAGCGGGCTCCTTATCCCGGGGCTGCGGCGGGGAGGAGCCAGCGCCGCACGGAGCCGAGCGCCGGCAGCGCTCCCGCACCGCGCCGGGACCCGCACCGCGCCCGCACCGCCCCCGGCCCC
>VYXC01006386.1:99368-121655 GCA_013397175.1 Platysteira castanea
TCTGACTGCTCCTGCTCCGGTACAGGCACCACTTCGACTGCCCCAGCTCCGGCACCGGCTCCGCTCCAACTCCCCCGGCTCCGCTCCGACTCCCCCGGCACCGGCGCCTCTCCACCCCTCTCCTGTTCCGGCACCGGCCCCGCTCCACCCCTCTCCTGCTTCGGCACCGGGACCGCTCCACCCCTGTCCTGCTCCGGCACCGGCTCCAGCATCGGCCCCGCTCGGGCGCCGGTACCGCTCCAGCCGCTCTCCGGTGCCGGCCCCGCTCCGCTCGCAGCCCGGCCCCGCTCCCGGAGCGGCCCCGCGGTCCCGCAGCACCGCCCCCGCTCTGCCCCGCAGCCGGCAGGAAGGAGGAAGGGACACGGCAGGAGGGAGAGCGACCTGCTCGGCGGCCGGTGAGTGCCGCGGGGACCCCGCCGGGGGCCCTGCCCGCCCCCCCAGCCCCTCGGGGGGCCACGGCCGCTGCTTTTGGGACTGGCGGGGCAGAAAGTGCGAGGGGAGGGGAGAGCTGAAGTTGGAGGGACGGGGAGGGACGGTTCAGCTCCGTACGAGTTTCTACCTTGGCGTTCCCTGGTGCGGGGGATTCCTGCTCGTGTTTGGTCCTAAACCTGCTTTAGGGAGCTCAGGTCAACCCCGGTACTGGACTTTGACAGGCACCCCCGGCGTGGATCCCGCTGTGAAGGGCCTGGGGGGACTCTTCCAGCGTGGAAATCGCCGGGGGTGACACCCAGGGTCTGTCCCTGGCTGGGGAGGGAGCCCTGCCCCGGGCCAGCAGCTCGGCATTCCCCTGGCGCTGCAGTTTTTGGCGGCTGTCACAATCAGCTGCATCTCTCCAGCGCTGCCTGTTGCTGTGACAAGTTCCCGGGGGTGTGCCCCAGAATGTGTCCCCCTCCTTGTCCCCAGACAGCCCTCCCTGCCGTGCCAGCCTGAAAAGCTTTAACAGCCTCATCTCTCGGTGAAAACAACCTGGGCCGAGCGTGCTGGCACAATGGTGGCATCAGCTCTGAAAGGAGGAAAGAATCAGGGTCAGGCCTGGGGCTGCTGGCGCTGGGTTTTGTGCTGTGCATCACGGAGAAGAGCGGTGCAATGTGATGTGTGCTGCGTGTGCCGGGCTCGGGGAAGGTGCCTGAAGGGAGAAAAGCTTTGAACGAGCATCAGGCAGAAAGTTGGAGCCTCGGGATGAGGTTTGAGAAAGGGCAGGAGCTGTCAGACAGGGCCCTGCGAGGAACTGGGATTAATTAATTCCCTCCTGGGCGGTGTGGGGCAGAGCTGGGGTGTGGTTCTGGGGTGCACCAGCACACGGGGCTGAGATGTGGGAAATGCAAGCAGAGTCCTGTTTTCCAGCCTCACCAGGCTCTGACAGGGCCTGCGGGTCGGGGGAGAGGTCGTGAAAAGCAGTTCCCATGATCCCAAAGAGATTCCCTTCAGGAACCTGGCCATTGGGTACTGGTCAGCTCCCGTCAGCGGGCACACAGCAGGGTGGCACAGAGATCTCAGAGTGCATTTGTGGTGTGGAGCATCCTCTTCTCCCTAGAAAAAGGCGGGAGGGATGTCCAAGAGTCCCAGAAGGAAGAGGAGGGAATGGGAGAGCACCTGGCTCACCCCATCCACGGAACTCCCTCAGCGTGTGAGGCACCCAGCTACGAGTTTGCTGATTTCCAGGCTCCCTGTCACGCCAGAAGATTTCTGAGCAAGTTTTGGTGTCCGTGCTCCAGGCAGGACCGTGCTGAGGGCAGGGCCTGCAGATTTGTTCCCAAGTTCCCAGGCTTACTCACTCACACTGGAAAATATCAGCACCACATCCAAATGGGAGCAGTTAATAAATGAGTAGTGGAACAACCTCGCCAGCAATCCTGTGAGTTCCTCCTCTCATCCCACTGGGATAGAGAGAAAGAGAGAAAAAACTACAACTAATCAGGGCTCTGGAGATCTCCCCCTGTCCGTGGCCTTGCTGCGGATCCTGCCTGGCCTTGGCCACGTCACCGCCGTGTCCCCACATCCGAGTTCCCCCATCTGTCAGCTCCCGACCTTGCTTTGTCCTCCGGGCTTTGCTCCCTGAGCTCTGCGGAGCTTTGGGATGCTGGCAGGGGTGGGAAGCACTGAGATCCTCATCTCTGTGCTGTGAAGGCCCCTTTGGCTGAGGCAGTGCCCCTTCAGAGAGGCTGCGCTGGTGACAGTGACAGAGGGCAGTGCTGGTGTCACACGTTCGTGGTTACAGGTGGCTGAGGTGCAGTTGGCTGCTTTTTATTGGCTTCCAAACGAGCTGCTTTCAATCCTGAGCTGCTGCCTCTCGTGTGCCTTCCTTGCCAGTGTCACTCGTCCCTCGGGGACAGGCTGGGGTACAGAGGGTGCTGCAGGGGACAGCTTCTGCTGTGCCTCGCTGGCACTGGATCCAGAGCAGGCAGATGAGAGCAGCTGCGTTTTGCATGGGGTGAAAAATACAGAGGCTGGGTTCTGATCTCCCAAATTCACGGGGATCCCTCCGTCCTCCCTGTGCCACCACCTGGACAGGCAGAACCCTGGGTGTCCACTCTCCATATGCCTTAAAATATCCACGTTGCACTTTCCACTGGGTCCATCCCCTTGGTCCGGCCTTCTGGAGAGAAACGAATGTTTGGTCAGCCCCTGTAAACCCTGGGACATTCCTCTGGCTTCCACACAGACCCGAGGTTTGGGCCAGGAGGGCTGAGAATCTCCAGAAAAGCTGGGATCTGTGTGTTTGGAGCCATGTCCAAGAAGAGTAAGAGTTTCCAAGAGGGCTTACGCTCAGTAGGAGCCTCCCAAATTCACCTTCCATCCTCAGGGAAATCGAGGCAGCTTCTCCAGGCAGCAGGACGGGGGGGCTTGGCTCAGCTCAGAGGAGATCCCGAGCCTGGAGCTCTGTGAAACATGTGTGCTGACACCCCCAAAGCTCAGCTCTGCTAGGCCAGGCTTGATTCTGTGCAGGCAGGAGAGCAGCGAGAGGGCTCAGCTTGGAACGGGCCCCTCGCTGCCAGTGACCCCTGCCCGGGCAGAGTTCTGCCCTGCTGGCTGTGCTCTCCTCTAAATCCACTGGCTCCTGCTGTTTGTGCAGGGAAACCTGATGGCAGGAAGCAGCCTGCGGATGGATGTGGCCCAGATCCCAACCTGGTGAACAATTAACCCCGCGGAGTCGCTCTGTAATCAGCCCGAGCATCTTTTGCCCTCTCCTCCCGCTCCCAATCTCCCAACCCAGGGTTCTTTCCAAGGCAGTGTTTTGCCCGCAGCCAGTGCAGCTCATCTGCTGCTTGTTTGCTCGGTCGCTCCCAATCTCTGGCTCCTATCTCCAGTCTGGCTGGAAAAGAAGCTGCTGTGGGGTTATTTTTGAGCCATGGAGCAATGCGGGAAGCCCTGGGAGAGGGCTGGGGTTCGTCTGTGCCGCTGTCACCTCTGCCACCTCTCATCTGTCTGCTCGTCCCTCACCTCCCTCCCTCCTCACAGCTCATCCCAACCCCAACCTGAGAGCTTGTGCTCCCTTTCCTCCTGGCTTTCCCTGCTGGTTTAGGGACGAGCTCCAAGCCACCAAGCTGGATTTTCACAGCCGCGTTCCCCGCCGGGAATTGTCCCCCTCCCTTCCTGCCCTCCGGGCTGATCCCTGCTGGAAATCTGGGCATTCCTTCCCGCACCTGAGCAGCAGCTGGGCTCTCGTTGGAGCTCTGAAGGCAGAGTGCAGCTCCAGGTGGAGGCAGGACCTGCGGGAATGCAGCTCAGGGAGCAGAAGGATGCTCCAGGCTGCGGGGCACTCGCTCCGGGGACTTGGATCCTGCTGCCAGCACCAGTTCTGGCTTTGGTTGTGGCTTTTCCTCCCATTTTCTGCCATCCCAGAGCAGAGAGAACTTGGGGAGTGTTCAGAGGGGGATGTGTGAGCTGCTGTTTTCAAGGATTGCTGCTTTTTGGGATCTGGGTGCAGCTCGGTTGGGACATTTTGGGGATCTCAGCTGGGTTTGCTTCCCTTTCCTCTCCCTTTGTGGGTTTAAACCAGAGACAATTCCTCATTTCTCATCACAACCCCTCCATCCCTGGGGCCTGCAGGCACTGCCACGACAAAAACCATAAACTGAGGGGCAAATTCCTGATCCAGAGCAGCCAGAGCCTGGGCCCTGTCACCTCTGCCAGCGCTGCAGGGACACCTGGGTCACCTGAGCTGCTGCTGTGGTGCAGAGAGGGGGAAAAGAGGATGGAGTGGGGTTGGATTCACTGCCCTTTCCTGAGTCCTTGGGAAGGGAGAGCTCCTGTGGGCACCTGGAAGGACGCTGCTGATGAAGACACGCCAATTAATGGCATTTTCGGTTAATTATTTTGTTAGTTTCTAATTTAAATTTTTTTTTTCCTTCTTAATTCCATTGATGACACCCAAACATTCCACCCTGGCACCGCCCTTGTCACCTCCACTTATCAGCTGGGAGTTTATTCCTGGCCTTAGGAAATGGAGTTTATTCCTGGCCTTAGGAAAATCCAATCCCTGGCAGCTCTGGATCTCAAACCTGAGGCCTAAAACTCTCTCCAGGACGTGTTGATCTGAACCCGACAGCTCCTGTCTCGCTGTGCTCTGGGTTTTATGAATTTAATTCATCTTTTGGGCACCCTTTCAGTGTTTTCTCATGTTTTTATTATCGAACTCTCCCCCTCTCCCTCTCTTTCTTCCCCAATCCCTGAATGCCTCGGCCATTTCCTTTAAAAAAACCCAAATTTTCCCAGCTGGAGTGGGGCAGGGCGCTGGCTTTGACCAGTTTTGTGTGGTGATTTCGCCTTGAATTGCTCCATTTAAAAGGAGAGGCTGCTGAAGCCGCCCCTAAACACCGAAACCTCCGAAGAAATCAAAAATGTGCCTTTTTTGGGAAGCAGGGAAACATTCCCAGCCTTCCATTTATTTCTGCTCTTCCTCCATTTCCATTTTAATGGTTTATTTCCTATTTAATTATCGGGGCAGCGTTAATGTGCTGGTCACTGGGGCTTGGAATTCCTGATCCCAGGGGGATTTATCCTCAAAGCACCCCCCAGCTTTTCCCTCTCTCCGGTTGCTCCCAGCACTTCCCACTCTCAGAGCCGTGGTTTTTTTTAGTTGCTAAATCTGACAAGGTTTGTGAACAGGAGCCTCGATTCCGTGCTCGGGAACACGCACAGGAATAGAAATTCAGCATTTTGGGTTTTTTTCCCCTGCATTCCAACATGGAACATCACCTGGAGCTTGGATTTATGCCGTCCATGACTGGAATTATTGGGTGGGAAACCTTTTAGGTTGGCAGCTCATGGGCCAAGCCTGTGCTGGAGCAAATGTAGATCCACAGGGATCTTCAGGAGATCTCAGAAACTGAGGATCCAGTCCTGATCCTGCAGATCCATGATCCATAAACAACAGAGCCAAGGAAACGGTGCTGCAGCAGTGGCTTGGAGGGAGGATCCAGGGTTTGAGGGGTGGGATCCAGGGTTTGAGGGACAGGAACGAGGGTTTGGAGGGAGGATCCAGGGTTTGGATGTAGGATCCGGAGTTTGAGGGGTGGGATCCAAGGTTTGGGTGTAGGTTTTGGGACCTGGCGGTAGGTCCAGATTTTGGAAGCAGGATCCAGGACTCGAGGCGTAGGATCCAGACTCTGGAGGTAGATTCCAGGGTTTGGATGTAGGTTTCGGGATTTGGAGGCAGGATCCAGGGCCAGATCTTTTCCTGGGTGTGCCCTGGGCGAGCCCCGTGCCATCTCCACATCTCTGATTTTCCTGTCCCTGTGGGAGGGGGATAACGGCCAAATTCACAGCCAGGCTGGGATGGAACGGGGTGGGATGGATTCGGTCCCCAAGGCCCTCTGGGATGGGATGGATTCAGTCCCCGAGGCCCTCTGGGATGGGATGGATTCAGTCCCCGAGGCCCTCTGGGATGGGATGGATTCAGTCCCCGAGGCCCTCTGGGATGGGATGGATTCAGTCCCCGAGGCCCTCTGGGATGGGATGGATTCAGTCCCCGAGGCCCTCTGGGATGGGATGGATTCAGTCCCCGAGGCCCTCTGGGATGGGATGGATTCAGTCCCCGAGGCCCTCTGGGATGGGACACAATGGAGTCCATCCTCCACATCCCCCTGGGCTGGGTGTGCCAAGAGTCTGAGGAGGGTCTGAGCAGAGTCCTTGTGTGCCTGGGGAGGCTGAGGAGGAGGAGGAGGAAGAGGAGGAGAACAGGAGGTTTCGCTGCTCTTTTTGGTTATAGCCAGAGACGGGTTTGTGCTCATCCAAATTAAAATGCAAGGAGAGCCTGAGTGTGCCCCAGCTGCTCCCTGGATTTAACAGATCACCCCAACACTGCCCTCACACATCCTCCTGCTTGAGCAGTGACTTCCAAAGGCCCCGGGAAGAGCAGGAGCAGCAGGAGCTGCCCCATCCCTGTCCCATCACTGCCCCATCCCTGCCCCATCCCTGTCCCATCACTGCCCCATCCCTGCCCCATCCCTGTCCCATCACTGCCCCGTCCCTGTCCCATCCCTGCCCCATCCCTGCCCCATCCCTCTCCCATCCCTCCCACGGGTGCCCTGTCCCTGCAGAGCCCTGGCTGGGATGTGCAGAGGCACCCAGGGCCCCACAGGATCCCCCCAAATCCCACTGCAGCCGCACAGGGATGGGCAGAGCCATTTCCCTGGAAAAGGCCCAACCAGGGGGTTTCAATTCCAGGAAAACACGGCAGAGGGGGAAGGAGCGTTTTTATAAATGACCCTTAGCAGCACGTGTGCTGTTTAAGGACCTAATCCCTCCCAATCCGCCCTGATTAACGAGTAATTGTGTCGCTAATTGCGCTATCATAGCGTGGCCAGCTGCAGTGGGCACGGGCGGCCGCACCAGTGCTGGACCAGATCACAACTGGGAGCACTGGGGACAGGGCGGGCCCTGCTGTGTGAACCTGGGCCAAATCCCTCATCTCCTCGGGCCTCAGGATTCTAATCCTGCCTTATCTCCGGCGTTTCCTTATCAGCTGCGAGGCAGGAGAGGAGGATTGGATGCACTTGGAGCAGCCCTGCTCGGTGCTGTCCCTGTTTTAGAGTGGATTTTCCTCCACTCCTGTGAACACCACACGGAAATTCCTCCGTGTTTCGACCGGGAGGAGGGAAAAAGCACAATATTTGAATTTATTCCCGTTATTTGATGCTTCTGATGCCTCTTTCATGCACGGCAGGCTGGCACCTCTGTCTTCCTGACAGTGTCCGAGGCCTTGAGGGCCCAGCCTGGAGTTTTCCTGGGGGAGATCCCTCTCCCTCGAGCTCTTTCCTTCTGTTTATCTCGCTCTGGGCTCTGTTATCTCTCCAAGGCTTGTGCAGGAACCAGTCTGGCTTGTCAAGGACACCGGGGCCTCCCCCGGCGAGGGTTTTAAGCACAGGAGGAGGTGGGTTTGGAGTGAAGCAAAAAAGATCTTTTAAAAATCACTTAAAAAGGGATTAATGGATGATTTTCACCCTCACCAATGTATTTGCTTTGTCTGCCAGTGCCACGAGTGACAGCGAAGCTTTGGGGACACGGGGCCGGGGCTTGGCTGGGTGGCACAGATGGCATTTACAGTTTAACAAGGAACAAGGTTTATCCAAACACTCTGAAACGTTTTCCCCCGGGGAAGGGAGCAGAGCTTGGCAGGCACCGAGGCAGGAATAATCTGTTTATTGCACCCAGGAGCTCTCTATTCCCACCCAGGCCTGTCCGTGCTGGGGCTAACGGGAAAATGCTGGAGTTGTGGTGGTGCTGGGGGTGGATTTTAGGGTGGATTTTAGGGAGGGAGGTGCAAGGATGGCTGAGGGATGGAGGATTCCTGGAAGGCAGCAGCTCACCGGGTTTGGGATCCTGGAGGGTTGGTGTGATCACATCCCCGGGCAGTCCTGGAACACCCCTGTGCTCGAGGAGAGGGGTTCAAGGAGAAGGGAGAACAGAACCACCCCTGGAGCGTGAGGAAAGGGTGTCCCAAAGTCTGGAATTTTGGCATTAACAGGGATCCTGTGCCAAGTTTGCTGCCCCAAACAGCGCTTTTGTCACCCTGGGATCCCTGGTAGCCACCTCTTGGCTCAGGAGGGTTTTTAAAGCTCCTGCCTTCCTCCAGCAGCTCGGTGGGACAGAAATCCCTGATCCCTGCTGGAGCGAGGGCTGGGGCGATCCCTCCCCTCACCTGGGAAGCAGAGCCAGGCCGGGAGGATCCCACAGATCCCACATCTCACCTGGCTGGGGCTCTGGGATCATCAGGATGAGGAAGGGTCGGGAGAAAAGGTGTTGCAGGATTTCCCTTTGTAGGAGAGAGGGATCCAGAGCTAATTAATCCCTGATCACAGCTCCTGCTGTGCCTGGAAACCCTCGGGCTCCTCAAGCGTCGGCTCCTCCTCGCCTCCCTCCCCGCGGCTGCTTTTCCCTCCCACCCGAGGGGAAATATCCGCACACGTGCCCAGGGCCCTGGCTGCAGGGCTGGTTTAAGATTAAATCCCGGCTCAGCGCAATCCTTGGCAGAGCGGGAGCCTGGCAGGGGTTGCTGCCTCCCTCCCAGCCATGTGACCCTGGCAGGGCTTTAAATAAAACCGATTTGAAACCCTTCAGACCAGGGGGTTTTGGTGCCTTTAACGCCAAACTTCGGCACTGCTGCTGCAGAGCTCTGGCATGGGGGAAGCTCCGGCCACGCTGGGAGTGACCAGAGTGGGGATGAGGGGCAGGAGCAGCGCCCTGAGCCCGCAGGTGACTTTAATCCAGTCCCAACAACTCAGCGAGCCGCTGCTGAGTCGGGAAGGGCGCTCTGTGTCCGAGGGGAAAAGCCCTGCTGGGAGTTTTGCTGAGATTTCCCACTGCCGGCCCTTCCGGAGCGAAGCAGCAGCGCCGGGAATCTGCTGATCCAGAGGCTGCGAATCCCCGGGGATGCTGGATGTACCAGGGAAGCGCTGACACCACCCCGGGCAGGGCAGGGACAATGCCAGCCCCCAGCTGCCCCGGCTCTGGGGTGGCCAGACTGGTGGCCAAAGTGGCCCCATTGTTGTTGCAGCTGAGCACTGGACACTTCTCCCAGGTTAGGGAATAAGTGCCCAGTGTTCCGGGGCTGCGGGAATAATGGCTGGCATTGGGGTGCCGTGCTCAGAGCTGCCCTGAGCTCACCAGGAGCCGAGGGGGAGCTGAGGGCACGGAGAAAGGGGAAATATCCCGGGGCAGAACAAAGGGCCTGTGTGTGCTCCCGTTACTGGGCTCGGTGTCAGCTCCAGGAGTGGGAATGTGCATCCCGGGATGGGAATGTGCATCCAGGGAGTGGGAATGTGCATCCAGGGATGGGAATGTGCATCGAGGGAGTGGGAATGTGCATCCCGGGAGTGGGAATGTGCCTCCAGGGAATGAGAATGCGCATCCAGGGAGTGGGAATGCCCATCCAGGGAGCGGGAATGCACATCCAGGGAATGGGAATGCACATCCAGGGAATGGGAATGCACATCCAGGGAATGGGAATGCACATCCAGGGAATGGGAATGCACATCCAGGGAATGGGAATGCACATCCAGGGAATGGGAATGCACATCCAGGGAATGGGAATGCACATCCAGGGAATGGGAATGCACATCCAGGGAATGGGAATGCACATCCAGGGAATGGGAATGCACATCCAGGGAATGGGAATGCACATCCAGGGAATGGGAATGCACATCCAGGGAATGGGAATGCACATCCAGGGAATGGGAATGCACATCCAGGGAATGGGAATGCACATCCAGGGAATGGGAATGCACATCCAGGGAATGGGAATGCACATCCAGGGAATGGGAATGCACATCCAGGGAGCGGGAATGTGCATCCACGGAGTGGGAATGCGCATCCAGGGAGTGGGAATGTGCATCCAGGGAGTGAGAATGTGCCTCCAGGGAATGAGAATGCACATCCAGGGAGCGGGAATGCACATCCAGGGAATGGGAATGTGCATCCAGCCAAGGATCCCTCCCATCCCTGCACCCAGCACGGGTTGGAATCCCATCCCTGGAAGTGTCCGAGGCCGGCCTGGAGCAGCCTGGGATGGTGGAAGCTGTCCCTGCCTGTGGAAATGGGATGAGGTGTGAGCTCCCATCCCACCCCAATCCAGTCTGTGATTCCATGGGTCTATAAATGAGCTGGCAGGAAGTTTTCCATGGGTCCACCTTTCCCAGGCTATCACCGTGTTTTGCTGGCTCTCAGAACGAGCCTTTGCCTGCGTCGTTGCCTCTTAACAACAAATTCCCAACTGGAATTCTGCAGGGGAGGGATGGGAGCGCTGCTGTGCCGGGTGGGGGTCTCACATCCCGAGGGAATTCAAACCAGCTGGGAGGGAGGGAAGATGCGTTTCCATCATTCCTGATTTATCCCTGTGGCGTTCCAGGAGAGCCCAAGCCGGAGGCATTTCCTGGGAGATCATTTCTCCTCCCAGCTCCACAGGGAGGACAGAGGTGGCCTGGCTGCCACAGTCACATTCCTGCCCTTGCTGTGACCGTGGAAAGCAGCAGCACAGGAGGGAAGAAATTCCACCCTGGGGGTCCCAGGCTCCTTTTCCAGTCATTCTCAGGATGATGGTCCCGCTGTTTGCCCTGGGAATGCTGGAGATGGATCGGGATGGATGGAGCTCCCTTCCCTGCAGGATCCTGGCAGGGAAGGGGGGAATGTCAGCTCCTGAATGGCAGCGCCGAGGGCAGGAGGAGGGAGAGGTGGCTTTGCTCTGTCCCCTCATCCCTCAGCTTTTGGGGAGGGGAATTCCTTGTCTGGGAATTCTTCCTGAGCAGGATCTGGCCCCAGCTCTGCAGGTGCTCCCTGCAGGATTGATCCACCAGGGCTGTGCCCCAGAGCATCCTCCTGGGCAGGGAGTTTGGTACCCCGGGGAGGGTTTATCCTTGTGGGGAGATGTTCATTTGGTGGTCAGGGCTGGTCCCTGGGAGAATTCCCAGCTGCCACAGAAAATTCAGCCTCGCTCCTGGTGTGATTTGGAGCAATTTCCCTCCGAGTCCCCAGAGCAGCCCAGAATCACCAGCATCACTCCCCATCCCCTTCCAGACATTTCTGAGGACCTCAGTGTGGCCCTGCCAAGGAAATCCGGAGTTGGGGAGGAATTTGGGGGGTGCTGAGCTCCTGTTTGCCCAGGAACGTGCAGCACGGAGGGGCCGGGATCTCTCCCACCTCAGGCAGCTTCTCCCTGCTCCTCCTCCGTGCTGGAGCTCGGGAGAACCTCGGGCAGCCCGGAGGGACCTGCCCGGCCCTGGGGCTGTGCTGGGGAGCTTCTGCTGCCCCTGGCTCTGCGTCCAGGCCTCACCATGTGAGGAGGGGCACGTCTCTCCTGGGCTGCTTGTTTGTTCAGCCCTGCAGCCACATGCAGCGTCGCAGGATTGCCGTGTTTGCTGAGCAAATAAAGGCTCCACGAGGAGCAGAATTCCCCATTTCTCCGGGCCTTGCGGGAGTGAATTGATGCCACCTAATAGGCAGGAGCACGAAGCGTTGAATAGGGCTGTTCAGTTTGCCTTGTAAACACAACTGGAAATCTCTCCGGGGATTAAAATTAAAAAAAAACCCAACAGCTTAAAAGAAGCGAACTTTTCCCTCCAAGCCTTCCTCTCTTCCAGCTGGGAAATGGGGGCAGGAGTCTGGTAAAATGGTTAAAAAAAGGAAAAACCAGAGAATTTATCGGTTTTGAGAGGCAATCATTAGTGCTGGAACAGCTTTGCTTCCAAACCCTGCTGAAGGAGGGAGGGGACAGTTCCATACTCGGGTGATGCCTAAAATACCTGGCTCAGGAATTCCAGAGCATAGAAATGCAGGGAAGATCCATTCCCAGCTGGGAGCAGTTCACCGAGGAATGGTGAGGCCGATTTCTGGACACAGCCTCGAGGGGTTCGAGCATCGTTACCTCCTTTCCTGGTGGGACTCAGCTTTGGGGCTCTTGGAAGTGTTTTAGGCCGGTGTTTTACTCTCCACCCCTGCTCCAGTAAACGCAGATCACTCGCCCTGCTGGCTTTAATCCTGGGCCTTGGCCGGGCTCCAGGCCGGGTGATTTCATTCTCGCCCGTTGATGCCTGAATTCCTCACTGCCGTGTGAAACTGCTCCTGCCCTTCGTGTCCCGCCGTGCAACGTCGTGTTCCTGCCTGCTGGTAATTACCCAGCTCCCTCTCCATGCCGGCAGCATCCAGGGATTGCTGCCGTTCCCTCCAGGCTGTAAAAACCAGAGCGATGCCACGGCTTTGCTTAACAAGTGTCACTTTCTCTCAGAAAGTCAATAAATGCCACAGCTTCCTTTAGGGCGCTGGAAAAAAACCCCAAAAATAAAACAAGAGGAGGTCGCCAGGAATTCTTCCTTTGAAATCCGTGCTGGGGGAGAGCAGCTGTGAAAGGGGGTTTCTTTCTCCCACAAGGAATGTGGGATGGTGGCTGGGGGGTGGGTGAAGCTCCTCGGACCCCGGGGAGCTGTAGGGCACCCCACAGTTCCCAGCCTGACCCTACATTTCCCCTGGAATGCAGGTTGGGGATGCTTTGCTTCCAGGAACGCAGCAAATCCCGGCTTTGGCACACCTGTATCCATATGGGACAAGGAGAATTCCTGTCGGGGAGGAGCCGAGGCTGAGGACGAGGACAATCCCATAAATCCCAGCTGACCAACCCTTTAATGTGAACTCCCACCAGCAGATCCCACGCAGGTCCAGGTCCAGCTGGAAAAATGAGCCCGGGGCTGTGAGGACCATGAGCAGGGGGCAGCTCGGGCGTGGCAGGAGAGGCAGCAGCCATCCCCGGGCTATTTTTACCCCATTCCCAGCTCCTCTCCAAGCAGGTTTATATTTAGCAGCCTGGAGCTGCCGGCATTCCTGGAGGAAGGAAGGAGGGGTGGGATTTGGATTCGTGGAGCAGTTTTTTGTCAGTGAGAAGCTGATTCCCTGTAAACCATCCACGGCTTTTTGGGGAGGGGGAGAGAGATGGAGAGACCACTTAAAGACCACCTCCCCTCATTTTCCTCGTTCACCCGAGCGTCGTTCCTGTTCCCTGCCTCTTTCCTGATCCGGATTTGATCCTGATCCAAGGACTGAAGGAGGTTATGGATCGGCTTGGTGGGGGATTGGCAGAGCAGGAATTGCTCAGCCCTGCACCTTCCCGTGACCCCAGTGTCCTCCCTGCTGTCCTGACTATCCCATTCCAGTCCTTGCCAGGCTGGACCAGGAGCTGGATTCACTTCTCTCATCCTGCCAGCACCCCTGAACCTCCTTTGGAACCCACAGCATCCCTGGTGCCGCCTCTTTGTTGTGTCCCAGCACGTTCCTGCAGTGCTGGGAAAACACCCATGGGAATATCCACGAATTCCCATGTCTGCACGCTGCACTGGAGCTGCCTAAAACCCTCCCACCCCCGGCAAACCCCCCAGCCCCGATTCCAGGCAGGGCCGAGCCTCCAGGCTCAGGAACTGGCGGTGGAGGTGGGAGCTGAGCGGGGGCGGCTGCTGCGTGGGAGTTCCCGGGATCCGGGTGAACGCCCGGGATTTCGCAGGGGGTTCACCCACTGCAGGGTGCCGTGCCTCACCGCAGAGCCTGGCAGGAGCCCAAACCCGCTGTTTGTAGTGCTGCTGACGGATAATCTCTGAAGCTTTCAGATGCAGGCACGCCGGGCCGGGTGTTCCCGTTGTCCTGGCGACGGGATGCGCCGGCTCCCGGATGCGGTGTCTGATCGCATCAGTCTGGAATGCTGCGATCACCCTTCGGGTGTGCTGATAAGCCTGGGAGGGGGCTGGGGGGCTCTGGGGGCAGCCAGGGAAGAGCTGGAGCAGGGACACCCGGGAGAAGCGGCCGGGCTGCTCCAGGGGTGCGGAAGAGGGTGTGGGATGTGCGGGGAAGAGCCGCTCCCCGTGGGAAGGAACCTCCCTGAGGAGTTTTTGGGGCCTGTTGGGTACCAAGGGGTGATTTCCCTCTTCAGATGGGGTTGGGGGTGAGAGCAGCGTTAAAGTCCGGGGCTGTTCGTGGAAAATCCCCTGGCGGGCAGGTTGGAGTGTCCAGAGGATAAGGGATGCAGGAGAAGCATCCCCACTCTCCTGGGGTTGGGAAGAGGAGAGGGATGGACCCAAACCTCCTCGGGCCTGAGCCTGGGAGGGGCAGAGCTGATTGGGGGTGGGACGCTGATGTCCCATCCCTGGAAGCGCCCAAGGCCGGGTCGGACGGGGCTTGGAGCAACCTGGGATAGGGGAAGGTGGCACAGAGGGTGGGATGAGATGATTCCTAAGGTCCCTCCAACCCAAACCAGTCTGGGATTCGGGAATTCCACGTGTGTAAACCCAGGGAGCGCTGGCTCCGTGCTGGCTCCGTGCTGGGCAGGGGGAATTGCGCTTCCAGCCGGATCCCGCCCACGCGGAGCCTGGGAAGAGCCAAAGCAGGAAAGGCAAAGCCGTGCCCAGGGCGAGCTCCCCGCCCGCCCCCGCGGCCGCTCGGCCCCAGCCCCGTGCCCCTGGAGGGTTTTCCTCCCTTAAGGGTTTTATTGCTTTAATCAGATCTGCGGCTCAGGCGATTCTGATGCCGCGCAGGAGGAGTCACCGGGAGCTTGGGGGCGAGCTGGGAGCTCGGAGCATCTCCCGGGGCTGGGGTTTGGGGGATCCCTCCTCCGCCCGTGCTGCCTCCGCTCAGCACTTTGCTGCCGGCTCAGGAAGTCTTTGTTGCAAGGGCAAAGCAGAAACCGAACTGCCGGGGGAGAGGTGTCTCCTGTCCCGTGGGGGAGTGTGGGACTGAGGCTTTTCCATCACTGTTCAGTCTATTTCCTGATTTTCTTCTGGTTTTACCCCGTTTTCCCCCCTTCCCAGGCATTCCTGGGGTTTCCAAGGATGCCATAAGGCACAGCCTGTGTCAGTTCTTGTGTTTGTGCACAGCCTGGGCTCACAAAAAAATCGCCCCCCTTGCACCTCTTGACCAGAGCCAGCTCTTAAAACCACGAGGAACCCAAGCTCCCTGGCAAAGATGTGGCTCCTCTTCTGCTGTGACCCAGAGAAGGGATGTGCCCAGGGACCTCTGGGTGGGGGGAAATTCACTTTGGGACATTGCCGACCTCAAAGAGCGGCAGCTGCGGGGTGGAAATTTGGGTCGGGATGCTGCCAGCCCCAAAGAGCAGCAGCTGTGGGGTGGGAATTTGGGTCGGGATGCTGCCAGCCCCAAAAAGCAGCAGCTGTGGGGCTGGGGGCCCATCCCATGTGTTGTCCAGCCCTCTGAACCCGCTGCCCCCTTCCCCGCAGGGCTCTGCCATCCCTGGCAGCACGAGGGAAGATGAACAAGATGAAAAACTTCAAGAGGAGGTTCTCGCTCTCGGTGCCGCGCACGGAGACCATCGAGGAGTCCCTGACAGAGTTCACGGAGCAGTTCAACCAGCTCAACAACCAGAGGAACGAAGGTGAGGAGCCCCTGGGTGCCTGCCGTGGCTGCTCGGGACCATCTGGGATGGGTGAAAGCCTCTCCAGCCCCCAGCCATTCCCCGGGGTGCGTGGAAAGTTCCTGCCCCTTGTTCTGTGTTGCTTTCCCCATTACCTGCCCGTGGGGGTGAATAACACCTCGTCATTAAACCTGAAGAGAGATTTATCCTTGAGTGAGGAAAGCCTGATGGGAGGGAAAGGAATTTGTGCAGAACAGGGAGCAGTGACACAGCTGAGGTTAAGGTGGAGAGCGGCAAAGTGTGGGATCTCCTCCCCAAAAGAGGGGGTGACCCCTCTGGGGGCTCCAGGCCGCTGTTCCCCCAAGCCAAAGGGGCCGGTCTCTGTCCCGGGCAGCACCCGGGGGATCGCTGGCTCAGCCTTTTCTCCTTCCCGGTGTTGGTTTTCAACACCCCAGGGAGATTTAGGGTTAAACCCCAGCCTGAGCCGCGCGGGGCGGGCACATCCCCTGCGCAAACAGCAGCGCCCAGAGCGGGCTGGGGCAGGCTGCGGGCAGCGCCGGGGATGCTGGAGGCGCTGGGAGCAGCCCCGCCGGGGCGGCCGTGCTCGGGCAAGCCGGGCAGAGCCGGGCAGAGCTCGGGCAAGCCGGGCAGAGCTCGGGGAGCCGGGCAGAGCTCGGGCAAGCCGGGCAGAGCCGGGCTCGGCTCGTCGCGGGGTGAATCCCGGCCGTGCCGCGGTGCCTGCTGCCAGCTGTGCCCCATCCCGGCCCCTCCCCGTGCCCTCGGCTCCCGTTCGAGCTCTGTTTGCCCTCGCCCCGCCGTCGCTGAAGCCTCGGGGGCTGAGCCCTGATGTCACCGCCTGGCACCGGCGCTGCCCGGCCGTGCCAGCCCAGCTGCTCGAGGGTGCTGTAAGAGCCTTAGAGCCGCCTTTCCTCCCTCCCGCGGCTCCTCTTTATCTCTGCGGGCACCCGAGCAGCATCCCCGGCGGCTCCTGCCTCGCTCCCACACACCCCGGCAGGCAGAGAGGGCTGTAATTAGAGCTGAGCCTTTAATTAGCCGTGCAGGAGCTGCGGGGATAAAATGGGGCAAGGCTGAGGAAGTCCTGGGCGCTGCCAGCTGCTCCTGCTGTTGCCTTGCTCTGCTCCGGGATGTGGGATCTCCTCCCGTTATCTCCTCCCTGCAAACCCCGGAGGTGATTTCCCCGTTATTCTGCTTTAATGAGACATCGGTCGCGGGTCTTCCTTTGCCCTTGGGTGGCAAAAAGGGCGAGCAGCGTCTGCCAGCCCCTCCTGGGCTCTTGGGCTCGATCCCGAGGTAGCCAGGAGAGAACAGGAGCAAAGTCTGAGCCCAGGACTGAGAGTGGGGCCACGATTTGGAGTGTGCACCACGCTTGCAGGGTTTGTGTCGGGTTTGGAGCTGAGTTCGGATCTCTCTGAGGGCTCGGTCCCCTTTTTCCAGGTGGAGAATCAAAGTGCAGAGGGGAAAAGTGACTTTGCTGCAGCTGTGGGGAGCAGGGCCGAGCCCGCAGCCGCTCCTGAGCTGCTCCTCTCCCCCACAAAACCTGTCTGCTGTGGGTTTTACCTTCCTCATCAGGATCTCTGGGGCTGTCCTGCTGTGTCCCCAGGGCTCCAGAGCCCATCCTGTCTCTGCTGGTGGCAGCTCAGGCACTGTGATCCGTGCTGTGGGCACAGGCACTGAGCACAGCAGGGATCAGCACCTCGGTTCTCCTTCCCTCACCTCGAGTCACTGCCCAGGGAATGGCCTGGAGTTCGTGTTTTTCCCTCCAGCCCCAGGAATCCCGGGTTTGCAGCATTCCCAGGTAAAATCCCACACTTTGGTGGCTGTGGGTGCCCATCCTCGGGGAGCAGGAGGAGGCCAGGCCCCCTCAAGGATCGTGGAGTCAGGGAATGGTTTGGGTTGGAAGGGACCCCAAAGCTCCTCCTGCTCCACCCCTGCCGTGAGCGGGGACACTTCCACTGTCCCAGGGTGCTCCAGAGCTGCTCTGGCTCCTGTAAAGGGACAAGCAGGGGACAAACCTGCCCCATCTGTGGTGTTTGTGGTGAGAAATCCCCAGCTCTGTCCTCCCCTCCCGTCATTCTCGTGGCTCCCGTAGTTCTCATGACCTCACCCCCACAGATGCTGATAAAAGGAGGGAAAACAGCCTTTTATTTTGTTTTCCCAGGCTGGAAAATCAAACAGCTTTCCAGCCTGGACACATCCTGTCACCAGCAATGTCACCTTGGTGGAGCCTGAGTCTGTTTTTTTCAGAGGGATCAGGGCTTGGGGTCCCCCGTGTGCTTTGGGGACATCCAGCAGCAGCCCCCAAACACCTGCAGCCTGCTCTGCCCTCCCAGGCCAGATCAAGTTCAGCGTTTGGACTGGAAAGGGATAAACCAGAGCCAGCTCTGACCTTGGGAGCACCAGGCCCCAAAGAAACGCTGGTGAGGGGGAGGAAGGAGGATGAAAAACCCGAGCTCTGAGCGGCACAGAGCCTGGAGAGGAGAGTTCACGCTCGGCAAAGCAATTAAAAGTTCTAAGTCAGGCAGGCAGCGGAGGCTTCTGGCCCCTTTCCTTGGGAGATCAAAGCTTGTTTTGGCCCAGGCGGTGTTTAAATATATTTATAAAAAGGGCTGCCGGTGTCTGCGGCCTCCCTTTCGTTCTCTTTGATATCCCGGCAGCCTCGTTCCCCCTGCAGTGTCGGGGCTCCCCGGATCCACGTGAAATGAATTCCCTCACGGTCTGCACGCCCACGGCTCCGAGCTGAGCACCCAGCAGGGTCCTCCAAGCCCCGAGGGCAGCTCCAGCCCTTCGGGATTGGGATTGTCCCGGTGACAGCGCGGGCTGGGCTGGGCTGGCACATCCCCCAGGGCAGCCCAAATCCGTCTCCCCTCCCCTCTGCAAGCCTTCTGTGAATTTTTAGCTGCTTTTCCCATCCCTTTTGGACCCATTGGAGTGTCCAGGTCGTCAATTCACCTCTGATTTTACAACTGATGTGACGAAGAGGCTGCTCTGCTCTGCTGGGGCAGAGTCAGCACTGCTGGTTTGTCTCGGGACAGGCTGCAGCTTTTGCCCAGCTTTGGGTTTGTTTCACCTGTGGGAACCAGGACAAATTCACCCCAAATATCATTTCCAGTGGATCAGTCGGGCTCCAGCCAGTCAGATCTTAAACAGCCTTTAGTCTCCTCGAATATCATTTGCTTGGGAAACCAGGAAGTTGAAAAGATTCGGTCCAGCCGAGTTAATCCGCGTTATTTTCATACCTGTGGTTAATTCAGGGGACGTTTCCTGATTGCTGCTGTAAAAACAGACGGAGGGAGACGGACGGGGAGCAGAGGAAGGATTTGCCTGTGTGCCCCAAACCCCTGGCACGCTTTCAGAGCCATGGCACGGGCTGAACCCACCCCTCAGGTGTGGGCTGGGCACCCAGGACCCCTCAGCTCCCAGCTCCCTGCTCGCCCGTGGCACAAACCCACGGCCTCTGCCAGCTCACTTCCCTGCCACCTCTCACCCGTCAGCCCAAGCAAACCGCAGCCAGGTCCCAGCCCTGCTCAGCACCCCGTGAAAATCCAGCCCTCCCTCCCCGCTCCTCAGCCCTGAGCTCACCCCCGGCTGCACCTCGGGGCACTCCCGGGGGAGTTTCCCTCCTGCGCGGCTCCTCCTTGCTCTGGGGAAGGTCCGCGGGGGATTTTTGGGGGTTTTGGAGCGTGGCTGCAGAGCTGGGGGGAGGCACGGAGGGGTGTGGGCACTGCGGAGGGGGCAGGGGGTCCGTGCTGCCTGACCCCGCACCTTTTGTCCATCCTGGCATCGTCCTCGCTCCCAGCACGCCCAGTTTGGTGCTGCCTCCTGAACAGCCCCTGGAATCGGCAGCCGTGGGTTCCCCAGGGGAATCCTCCTCGCTGGGGGCCGGGTGATCTGTGCTGGGCTCTAGGGGTTGGGTGTGAGCTCCAGAATGTCCCCGGAGTGCCAGGATGTCCCCGCTGGTGATCAGAGTGAGGAGCTCTAAGTGCAAACCTCAAACTGGGAACCAGAAGGAGCTCAGGGGTTCATTTTGTCCTGATTTTCGTGCTCCCTTCATGGCTTCCTGAGCCCAGTGAGGCTCCACACCCGGGGTCCCAAGGGAGGAGTTGTTTTCCCGAGCTGCTTTGGTGTTCAAGGAGCTCTTGCGCTTCTCTCTGTGCCTGGCTGAGGGCGGCAGGACGGCACAGGAGAGCCTGGAGTGTGTTCTGAGTGACTTTAATCCCAAATTCCTCGCGAGAAACGCTATCTTGGTTTGAAAGACAAGTGTNAGCGTGGCTGCAGAGCTGGGGGGAGGCACGGAGGGGTGTGGGCACTGCGGAGGGGGCAGGGGGTCCGTGCTGCCTGACCCCGCACCTTTTGTCCATCCTGGCATCGTCCTCGCTCCCAGCACGCCCAGTTTGGTGCTGCCTCCTGAACAGCCCCTGGAATCAGCAGCCGTGGGTTCCCCAGGGGAATCCTCCTCGCTGGGGGCCGGGTGATCTGTGCTGGGCTCTAGGGGTTGGGTGTGAGCTCCAGAATGTCCCCGGAGTGCCAGGATGTCCCCGCTGGTGATCAGAGTGAGGAGCTCTAAGTGCAAACCTCAAACTGGGAACCAGAAGGAGCTCAGGGGTTCATTTTGTCCTGATTTTCGTGCTCCCTTCATGGCTTCCTGAGCCCAGTGAGGCTCCACACCCGGGGTCCCAAGGGAGGAGTTGTTTTCCCGAGCTGCTTTGGTGTTCAAGGAGCTCTTGCGCTTCTCTCTGTGCCTGGCTGAGGGCGGCAGGACGGCACAGGAGAGCCTGGAGTGTGTTCTGAGTGACTTTAATCCCAAATTCCTCGCGAGAAACGCTATCTTGGTTTGAAAGACAAGTGTCTGCTAAGGAAGGCAGGAGCCTCCCTTGGAAGGGAAAATGTAACCCCCTTTCCCTCCAAATTATCATCATTTTGAAATTAAGGTGCTTTCGGGCAAAGAAATGAGGAACAGGAATAACAGTTCTTTACTAATAGATATAAATTTGTATAACAAGGCGAACAAACAACAATAACTGCGGCAGTAACAACAAACAGAACCAGAACCCAGTGCGGCCACTCCTAAAACCCCAACAAGCGCTCGCATCCTGCGAGGAGAACACCCGCACTCCTGGTGGCCGCGTGTGTAAACTCCAGGAAGGGCTCTCTTTCTCTTCCCGTTTTGCTCTCCAGACCCAGCACCGAGGGATCCGGAGCCAGGAACGGGCAGCTCGGTGCTCCTCAAGGGCTGTTTTGCCTAAAACATTCGGGAATGTGAGGCTGGGGAAGCGGATCCTGGTCCCTGAGGAATCCCGTGCTGCCGCAGGGCATGGGGGAAAACCCGGATGGGGATTTTCCGGGAGTACGGAATGGATTCAGGGGAAAACCCGGACTGGGATTTTCCTGGAGTACGGAATGGATTCAGGGGAAAACCCGGATGGGCTTTTCCTGGAGTACGGAATGGATTCAGGGGAAAACCCGGATGGGGATTTTCCTGGAGTACGGAATGGATTCAGGGGAAAACCCGGACTGGGATTTTCCTGGAGTACGGAATGGATTCAGNTTTGCCCAGGATGATGGAATGTACTCTGAGGAAAACCCGGACTGGGTTTTTCCCGGAGTATGGAATGGACTCTGAGGAAAACCTGGAATGGATTTTTCTCCAACCCCATCCTGTATGCCAGGAAAAATCCAGTCTGAATTTCCCCCCATTCCATAATCCGGGACCCCTCCGGGCTGGATTTTTCCCGGAGCACTGGGATGGGATTTGGGATCTCAGGGTGGGAGCAGCTCCCCCCATCAGAGACCCTCGTGGCCGGGTGTGCTTTGGGAACGCTGCGGGTGGTGATGTGCCAGGAATCGGGAGCAAAAAGCCGAATTCCCTGGGGATATAGAGCAGCAAGCAGAGACTCCCATGTCCGCGGAGCACCCCTGCCCTGCTCCTTGCTGCTCCAGCAGCTCACTGTGCTCTCCTTTTGTCCCCAGACCTGGCCCAGGGCCACCTGCAGCTGGGCAGGGACCCGCTCACTCTGCTCTCCTTCTGTCCCCAGACCTGGTTCAGGGCCACCTGCAGCTGGGCAGGGACCCGCTCACTGTGCTCTCCTTTTGTCCCCAGACCTGGTTCAGGGGCAGCTGGGCAGGGACCCGCTCACTGTGCTCTCCTTCTGTCCCCAGACCTGGCCCAGGGCCACCTGCAGCTGGCGCAGCTGGGCAGGGACCTGGGCGCGGACGGCAGCCCCGTGTCCCCGCCGGAGGGGCAGGGCCAGTCCCCGGTGGCGGCCGTGCGCTACCGCAACCACGGCCAGCGCCGCTTCTCCATGGAGGCAAGTGCTGCGGGCACGGGGGGACACGGGGACCCCCGGCTGTCCCCTCCCCGCTGGCTGGAAGGGCTGGGGTGCGTTTGGGGACGTCACGAGCCTTGTCCTCTGTCCCCTCCCTGCAGGATGTCAGCAAGCGCCTCTCGCTGCCCATGGACATCCGCCTGCCCCCCGAGTTCCTGCAGAAGCTGCAGATGGAGAGCCCGGAGTTCCCCAAGCCCCTGAGCAGGATGTCCCGCCGGGCCTCGCTCGTAAGTGGCACTGAAGGGGCAGTGCCGGGCTCGGCTCCTCCCTCGTGGACGCGTGTCCCTGTCACCAGCTGCTGTGCCAGCTCCCCCCGGTGTCACTGAGGTCTCCTCAGGTCCCTGCCCATTCCCAGCCCTTCCTGCACACCTCCAGCAGCACCGGGAGGAGCTGAGGGAGCTGGGAAAGGGGCTCAGCCTGGAGAAAAGGGGGATCAGGGGGGATTTCGGGCTCTGCACAACTCCCTGACAGGAGGGGGCAGCCGGGGGGGATTTGGGATCTTATCCCAGGGAACAGGGACAGGAGGAGAGGGAACGGCCTCAGGCTAGGCCAGGGGAGGCTCAGGGTGGGCACCAGCGGGAATTTCCTCCTGGAAAGGGTTGG
>VYXC01006386.1:134786-144932 GCA_013397175.1 Platysteira castanea
TCGCCCCAGTTTGGGGGGGATGATGCGACCCCGGCGGGGGGGAATTGGGAGGGAAGAGGGGGAAGAAGAAGATGAGGAGGAGGATGATGAGGGACACACGACGCTGCTTTCAGCCCCCGAGGGATGCGCCGGGGTCCGGCGGGGCGGCTCCGGGGGCGGCGGGGATGGAGAGGGGCCCCGCTCCGCCCGGCCCCGGAGGNCTCCTGCTCGGCAGCTGCCTCGGAGGGGTCTTCAAGAGGACGTAAGAGCCTGGCAAACTCAGCGCTCCTCCCTCGGGGGGGTTCAGCTCCCCGCAGACCCCCCTCGCGTACCCCGGCTCGCGGGTGGGCAGCGCCAGCCGCCCCTTCCCGGGATTCGCCTCCCTCCCGTCGGGATTGCGGGGCTGAGCCGGGATGCTGCGTGGGAAAACCATTCCCGAGGGGAAGAGAGGGGAATTCTCCGCGGGGGGCGTCGCGGAGGGTCCGCAGCGCTCTCGGCCTGGGAGGGGAGGGGGCTTCCCGAGGGCAGCGCGGCCGGAGCCGCTCCGCTCCCGGTGCGGTTCCATCCCCTTGGAGCGGAGCCGCCGCTCCCCGGAGCCCCGCGCAGCCACAGCCTCAGCGTGAAGTTCCAGCCAGAACTTCCCGCGAGGGTGGTTTTTTTTTCCCCTTAACCTCGGCTGTTTATCGCCAAAAAGTATTTTTGGAAGCTCGTTTTAATAACCTCGGCGTCGGAAACCGCGGTGGCAGCGCCTCGTTTTCCAGGAGTTCGGGCAAACACGTGGAGGGATGCGAGTGGTCCTCGTGGTCTGGCTGAGGTGGGGGGGACACGGGGCAGGGGCTCGAGGGGTCAGCAGGGACCTTGAGGAGAGACCCAGACAGGGATTCGCAGCGAGCCTCGTGTCCAGGATGTGTCGAAAATAAATAACGCCGGCTCAAGGCTGAGGATTGCAAGGGAGGCGTTTGGTTTGAGGCTTGGTGACAGCTCCGGGGATCAGCTGATTATTTACATTGCCACCGATCCTCGGGGCGGTGATGTAACGCGTCAGCTCCGCGTGTGTGAGAGCCACGCACCGCGAGTGTGCCTGAGGTGGAGACGGGAGAAATTCCCACGAATCCTTTAAAAACCTCATTTAAAACCGCTTGGCGTTAAATATTTGAGAGTCGAGAAGAGCTCTGGCTGATGGAGAAGGTGTTGGAGCACCTGGGAATTGGCACCGTGGGACACGGGGCTGGTCTGGTCCCCCGAGGCTCCGTGGGGCTGGGCCGGGGAGGAGGGGACAGGAGGGGCGCAGGGGGACGGGGACAGCACGTGGGGACCTCGCTCCGGCAGTGCTGGCTCAGCAGCAGAGCCTCTGCCAGCCCCCGGCTGCCTCGCATATGTTTGGAGGAGCAGGGAAGGAAAAGGCAGAATTGGTTCCTGCTGCCAGCTCCTTCCCAAAGCTCCGTGGGTACAAAAAAACCGTTTGGGGTTTTGTGCTCAGAGACTCCCAAACTTTTAACTGCGCTTTAGGTGGGGGAAAGAGTGTGTTTGGGGCTGGTTGTGAAGCAGGATGTGTTTGGGATCTTGGAGCGGGAGGGATTTGTGAGGTGCCTGCGAGCCCCACAGAGGACTGACAGCCCTGCCAGGCAGGCAGGAGGGAATATTTGGGATATTTGGAGCTGGTGAGCGTTGTGGGGGGGTTACTCAGAGCCTCCCAAACGTGTGGGAATAATAATTGTTCAGGCTCCAGGAGCTCTGGTACAATCCCTTCTTCAGGGATGGATGGATTGAGCTGTCCTGCCAAGGGCTCGTAAATCAAATTACACCAGCCCTGGGGCCTTGGTGCCAGGCAGGGAGGAGCAGTGGCCAGGTCATCTTTTCCAGCTGGGAGATGGAAAACTGCTGCGGAGCATCCCGGGAGTCTGGCTGCGAGCTGGGTGTGATTCCTGGGGCCTGAGGGACGCAGACTCTGCTGCTTCCTTTGGGTTAAATCAGTCTGGGTGACGGACCCGTGAGGGGCAGCAGTGCCAGGTCTGGGGCAGGAGTGGGTGCTGGGACCTAAATCCAGCTCCATGTGCCCAGAGGAGCTGCTGGGAGCTGCTCCTGGAGCCCTGGGAGGAGGGATTGCAGCGCTGGCACCTGTCCCTCCAGCACGAGCCACCTCCAGAATCCCGAATTCCCTCTCGTGCGAGATTTCAGGGAGGCACAAAGTTTGGCGCTGCCTGGGTTCCCCGAGGGAGGGAGGAGCGATGCTGCTGCTCCATCCTGGAGTCCTGGGGTTGCTGCTGCTCCCTTCCCGGAGCCTCTGGAGGGAGCAGAGCCGGGGCTGGGGGAGCAGCACCCCAGGAAATGTGGTTTGAGTCTGGCTCGGGTTTGCTCCAGGCGCTGCTCCCTGGGGTCTGCTGGGATGTGTGACAGACTCTGCCCCAGGAAATGCAGCTTTTCCCGGGGGTTTTGCATCCCTGGGGTTGGGGTTTGAGCCCTCCTCGATCCCTGGCGGGGGCTGCAGGAGCACAGAAAGCCCTGGCAGGAGCTGAGCCCCCAAAAGGAGCCCTGAGCTCCTCTGTGGGAGCACCCTGAGGGCTCCCCTCGCCTGGAATTACCTGGACAAGGCTCCCAGGAGCCCCTGATGGGATGTGGGGCTGCAGGAGCAGCCCCAGCGATGGGTTGGGGGTGCTGGGAGGACCTGCCTGGCCTCAGACACATGAGGGGGAGGTGAAATTTTGGGGAAATCCACCTCTGGCACTGGCAGCTCCAGGGGGAAGCTCTGTGCACCTGCATTTCCCTTTCCTTCCCCATTTGATTGGACTCCAGGCTTGAATAGTGAAGTTAAAATCCTGCACACGCTGGTGATGGAAGCACCAGAGTGCCCCAGATTGGTGTGTGGGTTTTTTTTTTATTCCAGAAGCTGCATTTTTGTGTCTTATTGAAAATTTGCTTTTGCTTCCAGGGTTTGGGCCAGCCCTGGGCTGATCCCACTGATCCTGGGCTGATCCCGCTGGTGTGGGCAGGGATGAGGAGGGCACTGGGGGGGTCCAGAGCTGTGCTGGACCCTGGGCAGGCTCCTCTCAGCGTGATCCACCCCATCCCTGCAGGGCTGAGGACACGGGACCCTTTCATTCTCCTTCCACGGCGCCTGTGCGTGTGCCCAGCTCCCAGGGATCACCCTGATCTCTCCCTGCCCTGCAGATTCCCATCTCCTGGAGGTTTCTGGAGCTCCCAGGACACTTCACGTGTCAGTGCCACCTTTTGTTGCTGAGAGAGCAGCGCAGGATGAGCTCCTTGGGGACACAGAACTCCCTGAGCCTGGCCCTGCTTCCTGCAGGAGACACAGGGGGACCTGGAGGCTGCTGCGGGATCATCCTCACCTCCTCCCACGTCCTCACCTCGGCCCCTCGGGGCTCTGGGTTTTTAATGATCAGTTTTGCAAGGCTGAGCTGGCCTGATTATCATTTTTCTTCTTGATGTGAGGGACTTGGAAAACGCTCCCTGAGGTGGGGGATAAAAAAACGGTGCCTGGAGCTGAAGAGATGCTGCTGCAGCAGGAACATCGGGGCTGGGGATCCTAAATCCGTGTGGGAGGGAGAGGGGAAGCTCTGCTGGCTGGGACTGCAGGGCTGACGATGGAATTGCCCGTCCTGATGCTATGGAGGTCAGCCCAAACCTCTCATGGGCAGCTGCAGCCTTGTGAGGGAGCCAGGACCTGCTCTGGGTGCTCCTGAAATGAAATTTGGGACATTCCACGGCTCGTTTCACAGCCTGCTGGAGCAGAGCCTGCCCTGGGCTGGGCCAGAGCCGTGATGGGGACACAGAGACCAGGCTGGGACATCAGAGCTGCTTTCCCAGCCCTCTGGAGGGGTTTGGCATCATCAGGACACGCTGAAATCACGGGGTGCCTCCCTTCCTTTGCTTCCCGAGGGGTTCGTGTCTCAGGAAATCCTTCAGTGCCCCCCTGGGAGCTGAGCTGTGCCCCCAAATCCCCACAGGGGTCTGGCAGCAATTCCTTGGTCCCCACTCCTGCCAGGGGCAGCAGGGCTGGGTGCCACCCCGGGCTGGTGGCATTTGCAGGGGTACAACCGTGGTTTTAACCCACGGCTGGAGGCAGGAGATTTTCCCCCCTGGGGCAAACCGGGGTGATATTTTTAACGCTTATTAAAGACATAATATCCCCCCCAATTAGCGCTTCGCTCTGGTGACGAAGCGGCTCCCCAGCCAGGCAGGGGGGGTTCTGCAGGGGAGGCGTTTTGGGAATGGTTTGTGAGGTTTTGCCGTCGCTCCCGGCCTGGGCTGCACCAGCTGCTGGTGCCGCTGCCTCTCCCCGCTCCCTGGAGGGAGCAGCCTCGGCTCTCCAGGCTGGGAGCTGCTCCTCTCTCATTTGCCAGGCGCTTTTCCTGCCGTGACTGTGCACATCTCGCCCGGCTCCCTCCCTCCCTCTCCTTCCCTCCCCCAGCAATCCCACGGCTCTGCTGTCAGAGGACCGTCAGGAGTCACAGCTTTGTGAATATTGTCTGCTCCTGCCCAGCCCGGGCTGGGCACCGGGAGGCCCTGGCACGGCCGGGTTGGTGCCAGCTGGGCAGCAGAAGGGAGGAGAGGTGCAGGAGAGGTGCCCGTGGTCCTTTTGCTCCGGCGGGAGCAGGACGTGGAGGGCCAGGTCCCCGTGGGGCTGCAGATGAACGAGGGCAGTGCCAGGGCCCGGGGCAGTGACAAGGACAGGGCCAGGCTCTCCTGGCAGGGCAGGAGGGTTGGCAGCTGGGCTTCCTCCACCCTTCTCCTCCTCCTCAGCGCCTTCTCCAGCCTGGCGGGGTTTTTCCTCGCTGGGGATGTCCCTGAGTGCTGATCAGACCCAAATCCCCGAATTATTGCTAATTACAGGTGCCATCACACCGGGCTCCTCCGGGGCTGGGACAGGGCCCTGCCGGTGCCTTCCCAGTCCCATCTCTCTGCTCGTTCCAGCGCTTCGCTGTCTGGTCCCTGCTTCCCTCCCTCCCTCCTTCCTTCCTTCCTTCCTGCCTTCCTGCCTTTCCTCTTGGCAGCCCCGGGGGGGCGCGGTGCCAGCCCGGGTGCTGTTCCCTGGCTCGGCTGCTGCCAGGGCCGGGAGGGGACACATCCCAGCCCCCGGGCCGCTCCCGGGGCCAGCGAGGGCTGGAGAGGGGCTGGGAATGGCAGCGGTGCCGCATCCCTCCGTGTCCATCCCTCCGGAGCCGGGCACAGGGCACGGAGAGGGCGGTGCAGCCGCTTCTCTGGGAGCAGGGCAGCACCTCCGGGCAGCTCTGGGATCGCACAGCTCCGCTGTGAGCCAGCCCTGCAGGAGGAACGCCCCGGAGCTGCTCCACAGCGAGGACGGGGCCTCACCTGCACAGCCCCACATCCCTCTCCACGCCCGGGTGGAAAGGACAGGTTGTTATTCTGCCCTGATTTTGCTCTTCTCTTCAAAAGCTGGGTGGAAAATCTGCCCCTCAGAGGCATCACCCGCCAGGCAGGAGGTGGCAGCAGCCCGGGCTGGCTGCAGGGGTGACCCTGGGCTGTGGAGCATCTCCCTCCTCTCAGCAGAAAAACCGGAGCTGCTGGAGCTGGAGCTGCAATTCCCAGAAGGGCTGGGAACACTGATCCTGTCCCATCTGTCCCCACCCCAGGCTGGCCCAGTCCCTGCTCGCCCTCTTCGCCTCGTCCCTGGCCATCTCGCTGGTGTTCGCCATCATCCCGCTGTGCCACAACGTGGTGGTGCTGGCCGTGGTCATGGCCGTGGCCGGGCTGGCCATGGGCTGCATCGACACCATCTCCAACATGCAGCTGGTCAAGATCTACCAGAAGGACTCGGCCATCTTCCTGCAGGTGAGAGTGGGGCCTTCACCCCTCTCCCCGGGTGGGTTTGGGATGGATATCAGGGGGAATTTCTTCCCAGAAGGGGAGGTTGGGAGTTGGAATGGCAGAGGCACCACCCCTGGAGGTGTTTGAGGAAAGCCTGGCTGTGGCTTTCAGTGCCCTGGTCTGGTGGCAGGGCAGTGTCAGGTCCCAGGTTGGACTTGATGGCCTCAAAGCTCTTTTCCAACTTAATTCTGGGATTCCGAGGAGGAGGAACCGGGGGCTCTGCCACCCTCCTGCTCCACACCTCACCTCTTGCAGGCCCTGCACTTCTTCGTGGGTTTTGGGGCCCTGCTGAGCCCCCTGATCGCCGACCCCTTCCTGTCGGACACCAACTGCATCCTGGCCAACGGCACGGCCAACGCCTCCAGCAACCTCCCGCACATCCGCAAGTCCCTGGTGCCCCACCACCCGGGCAACCTGTCCCACTACGACCTGCCCATGAAGGGCATGGTGGTGACCCGGGTGTCCTACGCCTTCTGGATCATGGCCCTCATCAACGTGAGTGCTGCGGCCGGGAATATCCGGCTGGGAATGGCACTGTTGTGTGGATTCGTGGGGGTTTGTGGTGTTTGGGGGGGTCCTGGCACGGGGATGGTTGTGCTGGTCCGTGGGTAAGGTGTGTTTGTTGCCAAATCGGGTTTCCAGCAGGGCACTTCACCGCTGGGTGTGGTGGGATTGGTGCTGGGATGTGTCCGAGCTCTCTGGGAGAAGCTGGTGTCTCCAGCACGCCCCAGGCAGGAGCTGGACCAGCGAACTCTGCTCGGATGCAGAGCTTTTCCTTCCTGCTCAGCTGGGGATGGCCTGGCAGGAAGGGATTTGCAGGGATATTCCCAGGAAATATCAGTGGTGGGTGATGGGACAGAAGGGATCAGGGCGTTTCTCTGTTTATTATTTTTCCTGGAGCTCCCAGCAGGTGCAAAATTCTTCCTTTGAGAGGGAGATGAGGGATCTGATGTCCCTTTTGGTCACCTGGGGGGCTCCTGCAGTAGAACGGGTGGTGCTGCCAGCAGGCCCTGCCTGGCTGCTGCTCCCCTCTGGAATTCAGCTGTGGGAGCCTCGGGAGGTGCAGATTCCCCTTCTCCTGCCCCTGGCCACCGAGCAGCCCTTGCTTTGCCACCCCTCCATCAGCACCGGGCAAAGGGAGCCACAGCTGCTTTCCTTGGGCTCTCCTCATTTATTAAATCCCTCAAATATCCCAGTTTTCCCCCATCCGGGGGTTTTCAGGCAGGGGAAGCAGCTGGGCAGGTGCTGGGATGAATTTCTGAGCAGAGTTACCCAAAAAAGGCCCAGCCTGGGAGGAGAGGCAGCTTTAATTACCTCCAGCTCTGCCTGTGCCATGGGAAATGAGATTTTAATTACTCCAGAGCCAGCGGATCCTGAGCAAACCTGATTTAATCTGGAAGCAGAGTTTAACACCCGCTCCAAACCCGGTGACGTGTCTGATTTCGGGAGCACTGATGGGAATTCCCAGCCCCTCTCTGCCCCCAGCAGTGTCCCGTGGGTATTTTTGGGGTGGAATGGCACCACGGGCGGGTGGGTGGAATACAGAATTCCCAGGATTCCCACAGGCTGTGGAGGAACACCAGGAATAGGGCAGGGAGGCTGGGAGAGCGATGGATTTTGGGGATGAGGGTTGAACAACAAACCCAGAGCGGGGAGTTGGATAAGCTCAGCTCCTGAGCTGTGGTTGCCTTTCCCAAATCCTCACAGAGGGAACTGGTTTTATTCCATGTTTATTCCATCCCAACCCACTGGAGATGCTGGGAGCAGCTCAGCTCCAAACTGCTGACCCTTTTCAAGGAGCAGACAGCAGAGGAAGATGATGAAAAGGGTTTTTAAACCTCCAGGGATGTGGATGAAAAGAGTTAACGACAGAAATGGAAACCAGGAGCAGCAGCTCAGTTATAAAATGGCCAAATCCCACATTTCCATCCTGGTTTTTGTGTGGATTCTGACAAGGCACGAGCTGAAATGAATCATTTCGAGCTCTTGCTTTTGTTTAGAGTGGAAATGTCTCAATCCGACTCTGGCACGAGTGCTCCGTGCAGAGCTGACAGCGGAGTTGTGCCGATGTTATTGAAGCAAAATGGGTTTGCTTTGGGAAAATGAAGCAGCTCAGCATAATCCAAACAAAGCGCTTGGATCGTGCCCAGCCGAAATCTTTCACTCGACGAGAAAAAAAATTTTTTTCCCCTTTTCATCCCGATTTTGGAACAAAACCCCCACATTTTAAAATTCAGTTCTCCCACGGAACGGAAATTTCATCACCCAGCCCGTTCTGAGGGGCTGGAAATGAGGGAAATGTTGCTCGGGGGGGAGGTGTTTGTCCGGAAGGTGCTTTCCCAGGGGAAGTGTGGGACACTCCATTGTGCTCGGGCTGCTCCGAAGGAGCCTGGGATACAATGGCAGGGAAAAATCCTGGATTCCTGGGGGGACAGACCGAAATAGCAGCGGGAGGGAGGGAGGGAAGGAGCTGGAATATCCCCACGCTGAGCTGGGGGATGCAGCAACTTGTTGAGTTTCTGAGGATGGATAAAAGCTGCCAGGGGAGGGAGGGAGCAGCCCTGGGAATTTGGGAAGTGGGGCTGGGAATTGGGGTCTCTGCTCGGCCCTTGGCTCCTGGTGGGGGTGCTCAGGTGCCCCTTTTCCCCTTGGGAAAAGAAAATCTTCCTGCCAAAGAGAAAAAAAAACTCCAAAACCCCCAGAAAAGCAGCAAAAATATCCTGGGAAGGAATTTGGTTGTGGCATCCAAATGTGGCTGCCCAGGAGGGCTGGTCAGGGGTGGGATGGGGGGTCCAGCTCAGTGACCACAGCCAGGGACCTCCTAAAAATGTCCCAGCCTGGTTAAAACGAAAAGGACCTGCTGGGTTTAAAGGTGAGGGTGTGGAGGGCGGGGATCCACTCACAGCGGGACTGGGAATTGGGGAATCCCAAACTGGGGCCTCGTCCTGTGTGGGCTCCTCGAGGCTGGGAGCGCCCGGGGCCGTTATCTGCAGGGCCAGGCCCTCTGAGGGGGGGAATATTTTTGCTAAATCTGCAATTCAGAAGAATNGGAGCTGGAATATCCCCACGCTGAGCTGGGGGATGCAGCAACTTGTTGAGTTTCTGAGGATGGATAAAAGCTGCCAGGGGAGGGAGGGAGCAGCCCTGGGAATTTGGGAAGTGGGGCTGGGAATTGGGGTCTCTGCTCGGCCCTTGGCTCCTGGTGGGGGTGCTCAGGTGCCCCTTTTCCCCTTGGGAAAAGAAAATCTTCCTGCCAAAGAGAAAAAAAAACTCCAAAACCCCCAGAAAAGCAGCAAAAATATCCTGGGAAGGAATTTGGTTGTGGCATCCAAATGTGGCTGCCCAGGAGGGCTGGTCAGGGGTGGGATGGGGGGTCCAGCTCAGTGACCACAGCCAGGGACCTCCTAAAAATGTCCCAGCCTGGTTAAAACGAAAAGGACCTGCTGGGTTTAAAGGTGAGGGTGTGGAGGGCGGGGATCCACTCACAGCGGGACTGGGAATTGGGGAATCCCAAACTGGGGCCTCGTCCTGTGTGGGCTCCTCGAGGCTGGGAGCGCCCGGGGCCGTTATCTGCAGGGCCAGGCCCTCTGAGGGGGGGAATATTTTTGCTAAATCTGCAATTCAGAAGAATAAAATCTGGTCCTGACCTCCGGAAGGATCAGAACTATCAAGCAAATGCGTTTTTCTTCCATGGGACCGAACTCACTGTTCCTATTCCCATTGTTCCCAGAACAATGCAGGCCTCATAAATGAATTCAGGCGCGAGGGCCGGGCTGTGAGGGAGGGGGGAGTTCTCCATACATTTAAATCATGCCACGAGCCAACAAAAGGCAGGAAATTTGGAGCTGGAGCTCACACTTGCTCCCAGACATGTAGAAAACAAGGGAATGAGCTGTCACTTAGGATTTCCTGGCTTTCTCCCCCAGTTGGTTGCAGCGTAAACACCGCTGGGTTGTGCTGGGAGGAGACGGGAGGGCTTCGTTTTGCTTCCCTCTGTTTCCTCACCAGGGAAAAAAAAAAAAAGAGCGATTCCCTGTGGATTGGGAGGCACCGAGGAGTCGTGGGTGTGTGCTGGGAGCAGGCTCATCCCGTGGGATCACCGTGGAAGCTCAGCAGTGGGGATGTGGGGTGGGACTGCGGGGATTTGGGTGGGATCGCTGAGTGCTGGAGCACCCCTGGGTGCTCAGAGGACCCCAGAGCTGTGGCCGGACCCTCTCTGCTCCTCTCAGGCTGTGCTCAGGGGCTGCTGGAGGTCACTGGGAGAGACAGAACCATCCCTGTTGGCCTGGGAACCGCGGGCTCCTCTCAGGAGGTGCTGAG
>VYXC01006386.1:144943-176939 GCA_013397175.1 Platysteira castanea
CTGAGCAACCCCTGCTAATGGCTGGAGTTAGGAGCAGCTCCCCGTTCCCTCCCGGAGAATTCCGAGTGCTCTGCTCCCCACAGCACCTTTGTGGTTTCATTCCCTGGGCAGGAGTTGGGCACCAGAACGTTTGGGGTTTGAAAAGCTGGGGTGGCACTTTGGGAGCTTTGTCCCGTGGTCCCCGAGCCCAGCTCCGGGTGCCTGCTGGACCCTGGGGCTGCCTGGGGATGCCCCAGCAGAGCAGGAGACTTTTCTCCCGATTTTCTTCCATTTTTCCCCCCCTCTCTATCTCCCACCCGGCCTCCATCCCTCCCTCAGCATCTCCTTCTCCCACCACCTCCTCCCCTCGCTCTCGGAGCTCACTTCAGGCACCTCCCCTGTGGAAGCTGAGCACAGCACCCCCAAAACGCTGCTGCTGGGGGAGCTGGGCTGTGCTTTTGGGAGGTTCAGGTGCTCACCCAGCCCTCTGTGCCCTCCCCAGCTGCCGGTGCCCATCGCTGTGTTCTTCCTGCTCTACAAGGAGCGGATGGTCCCCTGCTTCAACGGCAGCAGCCACCCGCTGCTGTCGGCTGACGAGCTGGCCCTGGAGACCCGGCCTGGGGACAAGGACGAGCTCTCCACGGCTGGGCAGAGACCCCACACGGCTGCAGGTGAGCTGGAGATGCCCCTTGTATGGATTTTGGGGAGAAAAAGCCATATTTGAGAGTGTTGGTGTGTAATGAGAGATCCAGCGCTGCTGTCTGAGGAGGGAACGTGGCAAAGTGTGCGCAGGGATCCAGTCCAGGAGTATCCAAACAAAACGTTTGGTGCCCAATTGCCCTCAAATTAGATGGAATCTTGGACAGAGATTGATATCCTCATCCTGACGAGGTCTCCAGGCCGTGTTTCTCCATTCCATGTTCCTCCGTGCCACCCTAAAGCCAACCCTGGGCCCCCCAACCCTTTAGGGACACGTGGCATTGTGCCCCTTCATTCCCTCCTGCTTTTGGGTCATATTTCTCACTGTTTATTCAATTTAAAAGTGGTCACTGTGCTGCAGATGTTGATTTTTGTAGGATTGTGTTATTTATTTTCCCCTTGTCTGAGGGGAAAAGTGCAATCCAGCAATAGTTTACTCTTGAGCTCATGGCTGCAGCCTGTCTCGGGGACAATGGTGACATTGTTCCTCGCTGCCCAGGAGGGACGTGTCAGAGTCAATTCTTTGGGTAAACAGTGAATCTTGGAAGTAAATATTGTTTAGAGCTACGGGGAGTGTTCTGTGTTATTCCTGGAGAGGTGGCTTTGCACCTGGGCAAGAAAAAGGGAACTTTGGGGAATTCTGGGAGGTGAGGGGGAGCTGGGATGTGGTGAGGTGCTGGCAGGAAGGCTCAGGGCGATGTCAAGCTCTGTGTTTATCCCCCTTTCCCAAACGTGGCTTTTTGGGTTCAGTCTCCATTATCCAAGGAATGGGAGCTGTCCTGGGCAGGGCTCTCCTGTGGTGCCTCCAGGGGCGAGGGGATTTGGGCCATGAGTGCCGTGATCGAGGTTTTATTGCTTGTAAGAGCAGGGCCAGAGGTGTGGAACCCCGAAATGGGAAGAGGAGCGTGAGCAGCTGCAGTAAGAGAAGTGGCAGAGGAGCCCAGGATCCTGGGGTGTGGAGAGCCAGGATCTTGGGCTGTGGAGAGCCAGGATCTCCCAGGGTGTGGGCAGCAGGTATCCCAAAGAACCGAGATCCCGGGGTGTGGAGATCTGGGATCCCGGGGTGTGGAGATCTGGGATCCCGGGGTGTGGAGATCTGGGATCCCGGGGTGTGGAGATCTGGGATCCCGGGGTGTGGAGATCTGGGATCCCGGGGTGTGGAGATCTGGGATCCCGGGGTGTGGAGATCCAGGATCCCGGTGTGTGGGGAACCCAGGATCCCGGAGTGTGGAGAGTCAGGATCCCAGGGTGTGGAGGTCCAGGATCCGAGGATGTGGAGATCTGGGATCCCAGGGTCTGGAGGTCCAGAATCCTGCGGAGTGNGTGTGGAGATCCAGGATCCCAGGCTGTGGAGATCCAGGATCCCGGGGTGTGGAGATCTGGGATCCCAGGATGTGGAGGTCCAGGATCCCAGGGTGTGGAGGTCCAGGATCCGAGGATGTGGAGATCCAGGATCCCAGGCTGTGGAGATCCAGGATCCTAGGCTGTGAGCAGATCCATCCCCATTCCCATTTCCTTCTGGAAGCTCAGAGGAAGCTAAAAGCAAACTGGAGCCCCCCGAGCTCAGCTCTGCCCCACATCCAGGTCCTGCTTGGGTCTGTCCTGCAGCTGTCCCACAAACCAAACCCCTCTGAGGGCTGGCAGCCACCCAGCCCCGGGGGGACGTTCTGGCCGAGTTCCCTTTGCATTGTTCTCCACCAGGTCACGAGGATTTGTTCAGCTGCTGCCAAAGCAAAAACTTCCGAGGGGCTTCCTACACCTATTTCGCCGTGCACGTCACGGGGGCTCTGGTTCTCTTCATGACCGATGGGATCGTGGTGAGTTCAGCTGCCCAAATCTCTGGATTTTTTTCCTTCCAAACCCCTGTGACACGCCCAGCCCGGCTGCAGAGCCTCAGGGGTTAGTGATGAGTGGGGTTACACCAGTATGGGAATGTCCCAGCCCCTCCATCTCCAAGGATAACCAACCCCGGGCTCTCCGTGTGCTGTTTGCAGAGTGTGGAACCCCAAAAATGTGGGACAGCCCCTCGGGGAGGGAGGATCTCTGCAAGGCAGAGCTTTTCCTGGGAATTACTGCAGAGCTCTGCCCTTTTAGGACTGATTAAACCCCACCTTCTGCTGCTGGTGGATCTGTGAACCCCTTGGGAACGGGTTCCACCACGGGCGGGCTCTCCAGCACTGCCACCATCCATAAGGGAGGGACAGAGGAGCCTGAAGTCCCCAGGAGGGTGTGATGGTGTGGCAGCCCAGAATATTCCTTTGACAGTCCAGGGGGGTCTGAAGCCCTGCCAGGCAGTTTCGGAACCCTGGCAGAAAGCCCAGAATTCCGTCTTTGAACCTTGCCCGTGGACCCAACTCCCGACATTGAGAGATGAAATGCAAAATAGAAAGAAAGTGTGTAATTAGCTTATTTATCAGTGGGTGAATGTAGGGTTTAGATTTATGGAGGTAGGAGAGAAAAAAGAAAACATGGAGGATAAGGGGCAGTGCCCCTTCTCCTTCCTCTTTCTTCTCTCCCCTCCATCTCCTGCTGTGACGATGGTGATGGGCATTGGTGGAGGGAGCACTGTCATGGTAAGAAAAAGTAGAAATTAATTGGGAAAAATTGTTAAACAATTATACGTTGTGGAACTTGGTTGGTTTTCCTAAAAGAGATAAAAAGGAGAAATCGCCTTTCCGGTGGGTTACTTCTGCTGTGAATTTCGGAGGAGAAGGTCATGCTGTCCTTGCTCCAGACACTGAGAGATAAGAAACAATAAACAACCTGAACACGACTCCGCAGAAGTCTCCAGTCTCTCTTGGCTCGGGCGTGGGACTTTTTAAGATCAAGAAACAGCCATAAAAAACTCAGAGATAAACTACCCGACGGGGTGGTTTTTCCTGCAGGGAGAGTACTCGGGCTTCGTGTACAGCTACGCCGTGGAGGAGCCGCTGTCCGTGGTGCACAAGGTGGCCGGGTACCTGCCCAGCCTCTTCTGGGGCTTCATCACCCTGGGCAGGCTCATCTCCATCCCCGTGTCCTACAGGATGAAGCCAGCCACCATGGTCTTCATCAACGTGGTAAGGATGGGGTTAATTCCCATAATTATCTTTCCTCACCCCAAAAACTGTGGGTGCTGGATGGGGCCTGGATCCTGCAAGACCATGTGGGATGAGTAAAACTGGGGGGAAAAACCAGGAATTTGGGGATTTGTGATTCATTTGGGGTGAACATGGGGCAATTTTGGTTGAATTTGGGGACAATTTCAGTGATTTTTCGGTGATTTTAGGGGATTTTGAGGGGATCAGTTTGGAGCTGCATCTCCTTTCACACCTGGGGCGTTGGCACCGGTAGGGTGGACAAGGTGCCCTCCAGGTAGCCAGGATTTAAAACTTGGTTTCCCAATTTTCCTGAGCCTCAGCAGATCTGGAGGAGATCTGGGAGAAGCTGGGAAGACACCAGGAGAGCTGGCGCTAAAACACNATAATTATCTTTCCTCACCCCAAAAACTGTGGGTGCTGGATGGGGCCTGGATCCTGCAAGACCATGTGGGATGAGTAAAACTGGGGGGAAAAACCAGGAATTTGGGGATTTGGGATTCATTTGGGGTGAACATGGGGCAATTTTGGTTGAATTTGGGGACAATTTCAGTGATTTTTCGGTGATTTTAGGGGATTTTGAGGGGATCAGTTTGGAGCTGCATCTCCTTTCACACCTGGGGCGTTGGCACCGGTAGGGTGGACAAGGTGCCCTCCAGGTAGCCAGGATTTAAAACTTGGTTTCCCAATTTTCCTGAGCCTCAGCAGATCTGGAGGAGATCTGGGAGAAGCTGGGAAGACACCAGGAGAGCTGGCGCTAAAACACTGCCAATTTTATTTACTTTCATCCACAGGGAAATGAATTCCTGGCAGAGCCGTGGGAAAGGGAAGGCAGATCACTCCCTAAATTCCCTGCTTGGGCCGTGGCACTGCCAGAGGCTGCTGGAGTTAATAAAACACCTGGGGCAAGGGGCAGGAATCCTTTTGGGATGAGTGAGGAGGATCCGTGTAAGGACACGGCAGGCAACAACAGGGAGGGGATGAAAAGAGAGGAGGAAAAGCAGGAGCAGGCAGTTCACTTCCAGTTTATTTGAACCAGAGGTGATTTTGGTGGCTGATAGAACACATTACACTCATCTAAGGGGGTGGGGAGAAGATTTTGGGATGTTCTGAGTAAAAATCCACCTGGCTGGCACTGACCCCTGTGCAGTGCTGTGGGATCCAGTAGCTCCTGGAGTGGTTGCAGCGTTGCCGTGGCAAATTCAGCTCGAATTCAGCTTCTTTAGGAACCAAATTGCTCCTGAGCACTCGCGCAGGGCCCGAGCAGTTAAAACAAAACCAGCTGGAATATCAGAGCTCCCTCTGCTGCCTCTGCCCTGGATCACTCGGGCATTTCCCAGAGGTTTGGGTTATTTCCCGTGCCGGCCAGAGGTGAGGGAAAGTCGATTTAAATGCAGTTGGCTCTTTGGCTTTAATGCTGGGACTGCTTCCTGAGCAGTTATTGAGCTAATTCTGTAAATATCGAGAGTGACTTCAGCCCTAATCAGCAGAACAAAGAATTATCAGTGATTGAGACACGCCAATATTGTGGAAGTTGTTGTACTCTTGTATTTAAAGGTGTTTTTTCAGGTACAATTTTATGTTTCTCCATAATGAAATTGAGATAAAATTATACAAATTATATTGTAAAAAATAACAACTGTAAAGCCGGATGGATTTTCTTCAGCCATTCAGTTTCTCAAAGACTGATTTATTTTTCCAGCATATTTTCTCTTCCAGAGTATTTCCTACTAAAAATAAACATCTTTTCTCTTCCAGACTGCTTCCTATTAAAAACAAACTCTAGAGCCTGTTGCACTGAGCATTTTTCTGACTGATTTTTGTGCCTGTGTGTGTTTCTCATAGGTCGGGGTCCTCATCACCTTCCTCCTGCTGCTGATTTTCTCCTCCAGCGTGGTTTTCTTGTTTGTGGGGACAGCGTCCCTGGGGCTGTTCCTCAGCAGCACCTTCCCCAGCATGCTGGCCTACACCGAGGACATCCTGCAGTACCAAGGTGAGCTGGGATTTGGGCAGCTCTGGGACCAGGTGGATTTTTGGATCCCATCCCCTTTTTTCCAGCTCCTTCCCTCCTCCCTCAGGCAGGCCTGGAAGTTCAGGTTTGCTTTTGAAGGCAGATTTATTGCAGCTCGTAGCCAGGAAAGTGTAAAATTCTCTGCTTTGCTGGTGAATGACGAGCCCAGGCAGGGATCTGGCCTTGGCTCCTGGTTTGGGGATCTCAGGGAGTGGCAGGAATGCTGCTTTAGATGGTTCTGAAAACCCCCGAGCCTGGCCAGGACCTCTCTGCCAGCCCAACTCAGGGGCAGTGAGACAGGAAAACAAAAACCTGTCCAGCAAGGGCCAACATCAGCTCTGCCTGCAGAGCCAGGTGACAGGAGACTGATTTTGGGGCTTTAACTTTCACCTTTCTGCACTACCGCAGGCTAGCAGAGGCATTTTCAGCATTAAATGGGAACATTTAGTGAGTTTTGTGTGGTGAGATCCATGGAAAAGCTTTAAAGGGAGCGCAGGGTGGCCCTGCTGGTGGTGTCACCTCTGCTGCCACCAGCCCTTGCCCTGTTTCCTTGCAGGTTGTGCCACAACCGTGCTGGTGACTGGAGCTGGCATTGGAGAGATGGTGCTGCAGCTGCTGGTGGGGTCGGTGAGTAGCCAGGAGGTGGCAAAACCCAAAATAAATTCGGAATTTAGAAAATTCCAAACCTCAGTTCTGCTTCTGGGCACTGCCTGAGCCTGGAGTTACCCGCCAGCAAAGCCCTCCCTGATTATCCACGAAGGAGCTGAGTGATGTCTGATCCCTTTTTTTATTTCCACTGCAGATCATCCATGATCGAGGCAGCTACAGTTTCCTGGTCTGTGGGATGATCTTTGGATGCTTGGCCTTTACCTTCTACGCCCTCCTGGTGTTTTTCCACAGGATGTACCCCAAGCCCTCCCCAGGTAAGAAACCCCAGCCCCGAGCTCAGCTTTGGGATGGGAGCGAGAGCAGCACAAGCCCAGCTCCAGAGCACTGCAGCAAAATGCAAGGAAATGTTTCTTTTACTGCTGCTTCCTCTCTCCTTTTCCTGCTTTGTCTTGCCCACAAAGCCTTGGCAGCCACAGGCCAGGGTTTGCTTTCTTTTCTGCAGAAATGGGCTGTGAATCACAGACAGCACCAGCTTCCCTGGGCTGTTCCCTGGCTGAAATCCAGGGAAGAAGTGAGGCTGCCATCCAAGGGCAGCTGTCGGGCTCTTGGAATAAGGCCGTACTGATAAAGGATTTTTTAGTTATCGCCTCAGTCTGGAGCTGCTGTTTGGTTTTTAAGCACCTCGTACAAAAGGAGCAGAGTGGGACAGGCAAAAATGTGTCCGGGGTGACTCGGGCTGTGCTGGGCACTGGTGGGGTCACAGCTCGAGGGCTTTGTCCAGCTTTGGCCCCCAGTTTGAGGGGCTAGAGAGTGTCCAGGGAAGGGAACGGAGCTGGGGAAGGGGCTGGATAATCCTGAGGGAGCTGGGGAAGGGGCTCAGCCTGGAGAAGAGGGGGATCAGGGGGGATTTCTGGCTCTGCACAACTCCCTGAGAGGAGGGGGCAGCCGGGGGGGATTTGGGATCTTATCCCAGGGAATAAAGGGTGGGATGAGAAGAAACAGCCTCAAGCTGTGCCAGGGGATGCTCAGGTTGGACATCAGCAGGAATTTCCTCGTGGAAAGGGTTGTTAAACACTGGAACTGCCCTGGAAGGTGGAGCCGCCCAAGGAAGGCCTGGACGCGGCCCTCAGGGCTCAGGGCCGAGGTGGGGATGTGGTGGGTGATGAAATAGCAGCATTCCTGAGGGGAAAACCTCACACTCATCCCCTTTAACCTCAATTAAACTCTCCATTGGGGTGAAATACTGAATTAATCTTTTGCAGAGCTGGACGAGGCCTCCCCTGACAAAGCAGCAGTGCCCGAGGACACGGGGCAGTACCAGCGCTGAGGGCCGGGCCGGGCTCCGCACAAGCAATAAACCCACCCCCAATTAAGCATTACTCCTAAGGGTGATTTCACATTTAATGAACCGAATCATGCAAGTTCTCTGCAATCAAAAGCACAGTAGGTGGGGTAAGTCAGAATCGAGGAAAACAAGCCCAAAACGTCGAGCTGAGCACGAGGTGCCAGTGGCACTTGTGCCAAAACCACTGCGAGTGCCAGCCCAACCCTGGGACTAAAAGCAGGGACATTTGCACAGCAGTCCCTCCTGAAAATGAACTTTTTTTTACCTGTTCAGGACAGAGGGTGGGAAGGAAAAGCTGCTCTCTGCTCCTCACCCAGGACTGAATGTTCTCCTGGCTTGGTGACTGCATTGAACAGATTTTATTTTCGGCCTGCGGTGCGCAGGACCCCCTGAACTGACAGCACAATCCTGGGTTTTAATTCATTTTTGTGCAGCAGGGCCTCGAGTCAGAGTCAGCTCCCTCGATCCTGCCAAAGGGGGAGAAATTCCACATGGGCAGAGCCCCTGCAGGTGCACACAGCGGGAGCAGGGCCTGTCTCTATTTGCACACTTGATTCCTGTATATTCCACACTCGAAACATGGACAGTGTCTTACTCAGCATGCTCAGGCCTCATTTGCTTTTCTTTTCTTTTATTCCTTTTTTTGGCGGGGTTTTCTGTTCAGTTTCTTAAGTCGAGAATGAGCTGTGCTGGTTTGTTTTTGCTTTACGTCACTCCTCGAGCTGCTCCAGCTGCAGTGGCTTTTTTTTCGGGTGGTTTTATTTCCAGGAGAAGGGATTTTTGGGAGCCAGGCTCCAGCTGCTTCACCTGTGCAATATCCTCCTCCAGGTGCCTTGTGTAAGGTACTCCCACAGCCCACGCATGGCCTGTCCCAGCCACCAGGAAAGGACTGGATTTTTTGAGGAATGTAAAGGCTCCATCCAGCTCCTCCTGCCCGGAGTGGCTGGAGATGTTAACGCCTCGCTTGAACTGCTGTATGTGATGTACATATGTACGTGTGTATATAGAGCAGTGTGTAATTAAAGGTGATTGATTGCTAATTGCTGGCTGACTGGACTCAGGTAACTCCAGCCCCTCCAGGTCTCAGTTTTTAAACTCGGCCTGAATCTATCAGATTTTTAATTGAACTGTTTTTAGCATTTACATAAGAATTTACAGGGTTTGGGGTGGAAGGGACCTTAAAGCTCCTCCAGTGCCACCCCTGCCATGGCCAGGGACACCTCCTGCTGTCCCAGGGTGCTCCAACCTGGCCTTGGACACTTCCAGGGATGGAGCAGCCACAGCTTCTCTGGGAAATTCCCATTTTTCCAAGCAGCAGCTCTTCCCTGCCATAAAATATCTCCACAAAAAAATATCTCCACACACTCCTGTAGAAAAGAGCCTGGAGTTGTTGAATTGCTTTTTTCTCCCTCAAGGTGAGTTTGGATCGGGTCATTGCAGCTCAGTTCTGGGTTTAGCTCATCCCTGGACTTCAGGGACCCCCTCCTGCCTCACATCCCACAGTTGGAATCTATTCTGTAATCTTGAAACTAAACCTAATTCCAGGCCAGGGTGGACAGGGAATGAGAAGATTTTTAAGATCCTTCCATCCCAAACCCTTCTGGGATTTGCTTCCAGCCGTAGCAGAGATTCCAGTTCCATTCCAATCCCAGAGCTGCTCCCAGTCAGGCCAGCTCGGGCTGTAATTCTGCTCCAGCTCCACAGGATGCCACTGTTCCTCTCCTGGACCTGCCCACAATAAATCACCCCGAATAAAATAACCACGGACTGCAAAATTTACACCAAAAAAACCCCCTCAATCTGTCCTTCCTCGAGCCTCTCCCACCAGGACAGCATCTCTGGGATGCTCAGAGGAAATGAGCACCAAACAATTCCAGGAGGGAGCTGAGCTGGGAAGAAATTGGCTCAGGTTGTGTCACACCAGGGCCTGGCAGCTCTTAAATCACCTCGTTCTGGCCTGGCAGGCTGGAGGAGACACGGCTCAATCTCCTCTGAATTAAAATCCACAGGCACGTTTCTTGGGTTTGATAATTCCCATCTCCGTTTTGGCTACTTAGAGAAAAAAACTCAGCCTATTTTAAGGAAAATTTCACCAGAATAGCACCTGATCTAGCAAAAACCTAAATACAATTTACAATACAATTTACCTCAAGGTCTGACGAACTCTCTCCTTATCACATCCCCTGCAGCTGTAACTTTCTATTTCCTCTACTGAAAGAAAAAAAAAACAAAAAACCCAGTCGAAAGAGCAGAAACTTTGTTAAAAATATTTATTTAAAAAAATACAGTTGTTTTGCATGTCTGGTTGCACATAACTATTAACATATGATTGACTTGAATAATTTGCTACAATGCTTTTTTAAAGCCAGCTTGCATTATACAAAGCAAAATCCCTCTGTCAGTTCTTACATAAAATAGTTTTTCTTTAACTATTCCCACCCCATTTTTTTTTAAAAAAAAATTGCAATACATTGATTTTTATTTTTATTTTGGTTTTTTTGTTTTGATTTTTTTTTCTTTTTTGCACAAAAATCAAAGCAATAGAAAAAAGTCACCTGATTTCTCAGGAAAGACCTTCACGATGTTTGAATGACAATTCCCAAAGAGCCACTGCCGAAGCAGCATTTGTCACTCTGAAGTGTCAGGACAGTGCAAAGGAAGTTTTGCATCTTAAAAAACTTTGCCTCCCACTTGAATTCAAGCCTGAAATGTGCTCAAACAACTCCATCCCTGCCCTAAATCCAGTTGCTCAGACTTTGAATTTTCAGGATGATTTACACGCCGAAGGTCTTCCTAAATGTTATCTTGGAAGGTTAAATAAAAGCAAAAATTTAGTAACACTGAACAATTACTGAAAACTTTGGCTATTTATGTACTTGCATTACATACCAGCATTTTGTTTTTAAACACAATGGCATTAAGATACTCTTAATAAGGTATTTAAAAATAAAAAGTTAGACTGAGAAGCAATTCTGTCCCAGGCAGGGTCACCCAGCTGGAACAAGGGGTGACTTTTACAGTTGTCTTGTCCAGAAAAGTCTCCAGTGTAGGAAGTTTCAGACACTCACTACAACATAACTTTGCCTCTTGAATTTGTACTATATATATATATATTTATAGAGAAAAGAAAAATGCAACTCTGTTCTGGAAAGAGCCACTGGAAATGTTCCCCCTCTGCTGCTGGCAGGGGAGTTCCCACTGCTGATTGTCCTGAAAACCCCAGGAAGGTGGAACTGGCTCCAGCCCAGAGTTCCAGAGGGAGGGATCTGCTCCCAGCTCCCAAAAAAACCACCAAGAGTCCAGCTCAGCCTGAAAATTCCAAGGAATTCGCCTTCCCAAAACAGATGTGCACGTCAGGAATGAACAGGGCAACACTGGCACGCGGCACCACAGCTGGATGGGGGTGCTGGAGCTGCTAAAAATTGATTTAAATTGATTTAAATCCCTCCAAGACACAAAAACCAGCCCAGCCCAGGGAATCTGGAGCAGCTGCTGCTGGATCTGTGCTGATTCCCAGGATTCTGGCCTCCCAGGATTCGCTCCCAGATTAATTCCAGCTGCCCTGATCTCCTTCAGGGGACACAAGCGCTGTGTTTCCCTAGAATTTTTCCCCATTTTTTTTTTTTATTCCCAGCTTGATTATTCCAAATCAACTTCTCAGCTCTAAAAACAGAGGGGAATGAGCATTAACTGTGCTACTGTACCCATCACAAAGCACTGTGACGTACATAAGGCCATCTGGTAACACTGCAACAAGCTACAAAACAAGTTGGAAAAGGGAATTTTAGGGTTTGGGGTTTTTTTTTCAAAACTACAAGGAATAAATCTCAACCCTGTTCACAGAGAAGGAAACGTTTCGGGAGTGGATTTTCTCTAGAAAGAACTCTGTGCAACTGAACAACAGCAGAACAAAAGAATAATTAAAAAAAAAAAAAAGTCAACACAATTCTAGGAATTCTAGGAAGCGGTTTCAAAGCTTGGAGGGTTCAGGACATGCGAGGGAAAAATAAAAAACCAACCCCACACCACCTCCCGAGGAGCTCAGAGCAAAGCCAGGGACTGGAATATTGGAACCCCCCACCCCAGCACACAGCACACCCCAGGAACCAGGCACAGGCCGCCCTCGGAGCCTCCCCGTGCTCCAAAAACCACGGAAAAATAACCCTAAAGGAAAATAAAAACAGAAACAAACAACGCCAGCTTCCAGTTATTGGTTCAGCACTGCTGCAGGGGCTGCTCCAGGGCTGGAACGGGCTCTGCCATCACCTCCAGCCTCTCCTCTCTCCTCCCTGTCTCCACTCAATCCCCGTTTTCCAAAGGGTCAGGATTCTCCTGTTCCACCCCTGCTTTGAGATGAAAACCTCCCGCAGCACAGCCTCAGCAGAGGAGTCTTTTAAATCAAGCCCAAAGTTTTGTTCCATGCACACAAAACCACTCAAAACCACATTTAAGACAAGTTGCTTTTTTTTTTTTAAGAGATGTGGCATCCAACCATCAACACAAATAACCTTTGGCAGCTCACACTGGGGCAGGATTGATTTGAGTGCTAAAAGAGATGACAAAACCCCCAAAAAACCTCACCAGGGAGTGCAAAATATCCCCAAGTGGCGACTGCAGAGTGCAGAATCTGCTCTGAGGGAGGATGGGGATATTTATATGGATTTTTGGGAACGCATCCTGCCAGGCATGACCCACGTGTGCTCCAGGCAGAGCTGTTCCAGCCACGCTTAAAACACTGAGAAATCTAAAAAAACCCACAATTTCAGCTCTCAGAGTGTGCTTCTCATCAGGGCCTGGAACAGCTCCATAGGCAAAATCTGCTGCTTGCTTTGGGAGGGGGAAACAAAATTCAATTCTAGACGGTTTTAGGGTGGTTTTGTTCCAAAATAATTTAGAGGAAGCCGACGTTTTGCTATTCCAGCAGGGAAATATTGGAACGCCCAAGGAGAAACAGGGTCCTGCCCACCTGTGGTTCTGGTCAGGCAGAAAAACAACCTGCAGGGAGCACATTCTGCTGATTCCTGGCAGAAATAACATCCCTCACTTCAGGATCCGCTGACACCAACCCCCAAATTTCCCGATCGGAGTCCGTCAGGGAATTCCCACAGGAGCTGCAGGAACGGGCAGCGCTGCCCTCGCTGCGGCTTCGGGGCCCCTCTGCTGCGCCCTCCTGACCCCAATCAGGCTCTGGAGGAAGATTTGGTTCCATTTCCAAGGATTTTTCTCCATCCAGAGCCACCTCTCAGCTCCCCGCTCACTCCCGGTGGAATTCCGTGCCCAAAAATGCTGCTCCGAGGCCAAGCGACATCCCGGAGAGCTGCACGAAACTCTCCCTGTATTTTATCCTCCTCTTCTCTGCCAGCTCCGATCCCATGGCCCCAAGGCTGCCCCAGTCACAGATCTGCTCACACTCACTGGCCACTGCTAATTGCTGCTTAATTAACTCCAAACCAAACCAAACCATCAACACTTCATCAAATGTCCTGGAGAGCTCCCGAGTGCCTCCTCATGGATTTTGGGCTCCTCTGCCAAGTGGGAGACCCTCGGGGGCTGCTTGCGACACCCCACCCTGGGATTTTTAAGACAAAATAACCCCATCCCCACCACCCCAGAGGCCAAAAAGTCTCTTTTTTCCCCCCCATTTCTGCTCTTCCAGATGCAGGTTCTGTTCCTCACACAGAACTGAGGAAGGAAACAGATCCAAAACTCAAACATCACGTTTTTAAATACCTGTGGATTTTAACAACACTCCCTGCCCCACTGCTGAGGTTGATTTCCAGAGCTGACAACACCAAGAGAGCCTCGCGATACAACACTGAGATGTCTGTAAACAAATCTGCCTTAAAAATGGAGATTAAATCGCAGAGAGCATCGAAAACTGCTATAAAACGAGAGGAAAAAAAAGGAAACTAAGAGATAAACGAATAAACCACGGGAGACAAGGGAGGGGCAGAGCTGCAGGTCCTGATCTCAGCTGGAGGGAAAGCTCCAGGAGGGGCTCAGGGCCCTTCACTCCCATCCCGGCTGCAATCCCCAGGGAATCCCACAGGGACGCAGCTCCCTGGGCTGGGGGAAGCTGGAGAAGGGAGATCTGCACCTCAGCAGCTTCACTGCCCCTAGAATGAAAATTAGAAACCCAAACCGATCCCTTTGAGGACAGCTGAGGTTTGAAAATGCAGCAGGGGGAGAAATCCTCCCAACCAACACCTTTCTGCTGGCACCACTCCATTATCCCAAAGATTGCATGGATGCTGAAGCCTTGGGATGCTCCAAGTGAAAACAAGGAATTGTCCCAACTCCAGGGATTTTATCCCTTCCTGACCTATTGCCAAACAGAGCTTGAATGTGCCAGAATCAGGGCACAGGAATTGCATCCCCCGCTGAGGGCAGGTCTGAAACAAGGCTCTAAACTTAAAGCTGCTGCTAAAAAAAGCCCCAAATCTCCTCCCCCACCCTCTTCTTACCAGGATCACCTTCCCAGGAAAGGCAGAACACAAACATTTCCATAACCACAGGCCACTCTTCTGCTTCCATGGGTTGCTCCTGCCAGGAATCCTGAAAATCCAGGATCCCAAAGAGAGCCAGGCACCACCCAGGCAGCAGCAGCAGGGCCGTGGAAACAAAAGAGATTCCCAGAAGACACGAGTTCAGCTTCCAAGCTCCCTAAATCCTACCAGCAGCTGTCTTGGGTTCCATGGAAGGTGTGACCAAAAGCGTGGATTCTGTTCCCATCTCCTCAAGCGTTGAGATAAGGTGACTCAGCCCTGATAACACCTGATAACACCCCTGGGGGAGCCACCTCTGCTCATGGGCCATCAAATCTCCTGGAATGTCTCATGGAATTCCACCAGCCCTTTGTGAGATGCCCCGCCCAGAGGGGAGGAACTGAACGTTCCTTCCTGGATATAAGCAGGGGCCTGGAACACTGGGGCACTGCTCCCACTGGATTCCCAGAGGAGAGGAGCTCGGGAACCAGCTCTGGGCCTCCAGAGACAGAGCAGCTTTCCTGTGGGATCACCACTCCAACGGGAGAGCAGCCACCATTTAATGGGGCACCCACCACGGGGGCTGGCTGGATTCTGACTCTGTCAGGTTAAGCTGTTCCTGCATTATTGCCTCGATTTTAGTTTTCCTGTTAAACTGCAGCTCCGACTTGGAGCCTCTTGTGATACATCCATGTGGGGTTCATTCCTCTGCTGCTTTGTTCTCAGACCAGCACGAATTTTGGTGCCCAACGTGGGCTCAAACCCACCCCTGGGACTGAGAATTCCATGCTCTGCCGACTCAGCTCTGCCATCAGGGATGCTGCCACCCCGGGGAAGGAGGAGGATGGAGAAGATGTGCCCATGGTGGCAGAGTTCATCGATGAACGCCCCGAAGAAGCGAAGCTCATGGAGGAATTCCAAACAAATTCCAAATGGAAACTTTTAGGAGACCAGAACGAGGACTGGCAGGGTTTGGATGCTTCGGGACCTGCCGAGTCTGCCACGAGGCAGCAGCGCCGCGACTCCCCGGAGCCCTGGCCCCCAGCAGGGACACACAACAGCTCCTTGGAGCTCTGTCCCCTCAGACGGCAGCGCCACGACACCCCCGACCTGTCCCCTCCCAGGAGACGATGTCCTGGCACCCCAGACCTGTCCCCTCCCAGGAGACGACCTCCTGGCACCCCCGACCTGTCCCCTCCCAGGAGAGGACGTCCTGGCACCCCCGACCTGTCCCCTCCCAGGAGACGACGTCCTGGAACCCCCGACCTGTCCCCTCCCCGGCAGCAGCGTCAGGATTTGTCACCTTGGAGAGAGAATCCCGCGAGCAGGAAGAAGAGCCGAAGGAAGGGACGGACTCTGCCCGCCAGGAAGGCCCAGCTCAGGTCACCGAGGTCCCTGGAGCGCTCCCCGTCTCGCTGGGACACCAAGGGGCCTCCCAAGAAGGCTCACCCGAGGTCATCCGGGGCCAAAGCTGGGCTGCTGTCGGCCGAGGTGTGGCTGAAGGAGAAGCAGGAGCTCCGGAGGCACCAGAGGAGCAGCAAGCAGCTGGAAGAGGAATCCCGGGAGGCTCAGACCGTGTTCCGAGACACGTGGGGCCGCAAGAGGAACCTGGCCCAGGAGCAGCTGGAGCAGAGGCTGAAGGCTGAGGTGGAGTCCTGGAGAGAAGAGCGATATGCCAGGTGGGGAAAAGGGCTGGCACAGCAGAGGTGGCAGCAGCAGAACGTGGAGGATGCGATCCAGGAGATGCAGAAACCCTTGGCCCGTTACATCCAGGACCTGGATCGAACGCTGAGGGAACAGGAGAGGGAAGGAGACCCCATGGCTGCTCTCATCAAGAAAAGGAAGGCCAAGGAGAGCAAGGAAGAAGAAAAACCCAGGTACAAGGGACCAGCACCTCCACTCAACAGGTTCAACATCTGGCCTGGGCACTGCTGGGATGGCGTGGACAGGTCCAAGGGGTTGGAGCAGCAGCGCTGTGCCCGCGGTGCCAGCACCAAGCCCAGGAGTGGAGCATCCAGGACATGCAGGAGAGAGCTCTTGGAGTGACCCAGGGACACCACCCACTGCCAGAGCCCTGAGGAATGGCCTCTCCCCCTGGACGAGCCCTGTCCTCAGCATTCAGCATCCCACTGGACCTGCTTCCGAGATTTCCCTGTCTCTGGTTTCTTGTTTGTCTTCTAACAAACTCTTTTGTTCCGTGCCAAACGCTTTTGACCTTCCATGGAACCCAAGACAGCCAGGGATGAACTGATGCAAAAATTGCCAAGCACTCCACAAAACCAAGGCTACTCCAGCAACAAGAACCTAAGAAAAGAAAGTTTCTGTAATGTTGCATTATTTCATTTGTTCTAAAATCACCACGGTACGGAACTAAAACAGAATCTACTCTAACCCCACCTGCCCCACACTAAATCAAAAACGAGTTGCGAGGAGCTGCACAAGCTGCTCCTTGAAGTGACCTAAAGAACCAGCAGTTCACAGAACCGAGCCCCCGGGGAGGCTCTGCCAGGAATGTGATCCCAGGAAAAGCTGGCAGTTACCTGTCAGTGGATGTGGCTGATGAGGCAGCCACACGTGCAAGGAAAATTCCCTTCAGCGACCTGAAAAACGGCAGTGGAGAAAAGGCAGCAAAAGCTGCTCCTCTCCCACCTCCTCTCCCTTTTCCATGAGCTTTCCCAGCTGCCTCCTGAGGTTTTCATCCTCTGGGGACTGGGATTTTTAACTTAAGAGGTCGAAGCAATCCCGCTCCGCCCGCTGGGTTTTACCTGATGGAAACCATCCCATCCAGGCTGCACTTCCACAGGAACTCAGCATTCCCAAAGGAAAACCTGGATCCCAGCCAGCTGTGGCAGTGCAATCTTGGGAAGCTTCCTGGAGAGGAGCAGGAGCCCAGAACGAGCATTTTTTGGGTCCGACCCTCTGCCCAAAGTGATAAAAGTTCACGAAGAATTAAGTGCACAAATTTTCACTTTTCAACAGCTGAACTTGGCTTTTCTCCACAGGGGGACAAGGGGGAAGGGAAGCAATTAAATTGCAGGTTTTTAGTGCTCATCCGTGAATTTTCAATTCCAATCCCAGCCTGCAAATGTGGCTCTCTCCAAAGTCCACGTATTTGGTAGGCGTAAAATCGGCCAACCTAAACCAACCAAAGTGCTGCTATTTATACAAAGCCATAGAAATTTCCCAGAGCAGGCTCCAAACATGCAAACCAAAAAAAATTTCCAGATGCCTGCTCTTCGTGATCATCTGCAGCTTCGCTTCTGCATTTCAAAAACAAAAATAAAATAAAAAACTTAAAAAAAAAAGGTCAATATTGCACATTTTAAGAGCTGCGGGTGCAGGAATTTCCTCCTGCATCTGCTGATGTCTAAATGTGAAGCGTTTTTTGCCTCTGCCAGGACCCAGCAGGGAGACACTCCAAGAGCTCACTCTCCCTGCTTCTCCAACCTGAAAAAGGAATTTTTTTTTCTCCCACTTCCCCCCTGGGCAGGCGAACAATGCCCAAAAAAAGCGACTCTGTTCCACCCACCTGGCCCAGGTGGCACATCAGGAACACACCGAAGTGGTTTTTCTGTATCTCAGTGTCAGGGATAGAAAGGGAACATCGCTGCAGGGAAAGAAAAGTCTTGGGTGTTGTGGCTTTAAAGGGAATTCCAAGCCCGCGAAAGTGGCGGAAGGAAGAACTCTGGAAAAGCTCGAGTTCACCACTTTTCCATGGAAGAGGTGCAGTATTTACAGCAAACACTGGCAGCTCCTCGTGCTGGAGAGGGGAAAATCTTCCTCTGCTCAGGGCAGCTCTGAGGATGCTGAAGGAAAGAGATGTCTCCATCTGTTTTCTGGGAATATTTTAGGGAGATCCTCTGACACCCCCAACTCAAACGCAGAAGTTGCTGCCTGACATGGGATGCCCAAGTCAGAAGGAGACCCAGACCCACAGCCCAACACACCCGGACTGAGGGAGAGGAGGATCTCTCACTCCTTTCACCCCTCAGTTCTCTTAAAAGGCCTCCTGAGGTGTAAAAAATCCACCTGCAAATTCCATCTCGTCTCCAGTGGCTCTGGAAAGCAATCCTGCATTGTTCATCCAGGACACCAAGGAGGTGAGAGCAGATTTACCACGAGGCTGATGCCCCGTGGAACTGATTTGGGGTCAGTGCTCCCTCCAAAAAAAACCCCAAAGCAACAGCTCCACTGCAAAACTTGGGATAAGAGCTGGCAAAAGAGGAGCTTCTCCACGTGGGGAAAAGCAGGAAGCTTTTCCAGAGCTGTGGGGAAAGAGGAGCAACATGAACACGGGGATGTTGCTGTTCCCACCCCGCTGGGGTCTGGAATTCCAGGTCAGGCAGCAACCTCCCCCCAAAACCACGGGGAAAATCCCCCCAAAACCTCAGGGAAAAGTCCCCCCATCCTGCTCATCCAGCAGGGAGGTCCCAGGCTCTGGAACAGGTCTCTGGCACAAGAAATGTTTGGACTCCAGCATTCAAACTCCGTGAGAAGCCAAAGGAGCTCATCCCACCGCTCACGGCAAGGGAAGGAGGGCAGGGAAGCATCCAAAACCCAGCCCCAACTTCCTCCCAGGGGCTGCTGGGCCACGCCACCGCTCCACAAAATCGTCCTGGACACAAACTTGGAATAAATCCTTGAAAAAATTTCTCCCTGCAAAAAAAAAGGGAAGGACAAGGCCAGCAGAAAAGCCCCGGCTGCTTTTGTTGCTGCACAAGTTCTGGTGCCCGCGGGGAGGAGCTGAGAGCACACACCCCTCTCCCAAGCATTTCCTGGAATGCCAGCTTCCATCAGGATTCAGGGTTCTCCTTGCCAAGCACAGGAAGCAGAAGAACAGAGGGTTTTGTTTTTTTTTTCAAGAGTCACAGAGAAAAGCCTCCTCTGGTGCTGTCCGCTGCAGTCGGTGCAGGCTCAGCTGCTGCAACACCACCCAAAATTCCTTTTGGACACGGGGAAAATCTTCCAAACCGAGGAGGAGAAGAGACTGGAGCTGCAGCTCCTATTAAGGCGTTTGCATAAACATTCCCAACCTGGGTTCTTCCAAAAAAAGGGGGGGAATTTTTGCAAAAAAAAGGCATTTTTGATTCGGGAATGGCAACGACCGCGATTGGTGAGAATCTCTGCGGAATTACAAACTGCTCGTTTTAAAAAAAGGTGGTTCAAGAGAAGTGTCCTGTCTTTGCCTTGCTTGCCACTGTGTCCTTTCCCAGGAATTCCATGTGCTATGTCTTCTGGAGATCGGGGGAAAAGGGGCCGGGGGTGGAGGGTCCATCCAGTCCTGACAGGGTAAATGGGCCGTGACTGTTGAGCACTGATGGAAACTAAGAGACAAAACGAGAATCATCAGGCAAAAAAACCACTTTAATTCACTGTTCTTCCCATATCTGTGCACAGAGGAGGGGAAAAAAAACTCCAAATCCAACAACAAAACAAAGCAAAGCCACCCCAGACTTCAAAGAATCCTCTTGGCTCCTCACTTTTAAGTTATTTTTTTCATGCCAAGCAGTGTCACAGTGACCCCCGAGCTGGGCACTGCCCCATCTCCTCATTAATAAGTGATTTAATCCAGGTTGTGGGGAAAATGGGGTCTAAATTAGCCCTCAGTTAATTATCAGCTCTTCCCAAGGTAAAATACCCAGTGTCACTTCAGCCCTCCTTGTTTATTCCCCATCCTCAGGGTGCAGAGGAGGAATTCCCTTCATCTCCGTGGAAAGGACAGATCCCAACCCAGAAGATTTAATGAAATTCCTTCATTTCAATGAAATGAAATAAAAATTAATTCAACTGGTTGAATTCTACCCTTTGCCTCAGCAAACCCAGGCAGCAGATGTGGTAATTCCAGTGCCAGAGTTGTAATTCCAATGCCAGAGGGGAAGGTGAGGGAAAAACATGGGAATTACAACTAAAGGAGGGTTTGGTTTTTTTTAAATATAGGCAATTTTTGTCCATATAGTAAAAAAAACCTGGCCTTGGACACTTCCAGGGATCCAGGGGCAGCCACAGCTTCTCTGGGCACCCTGTGCCAGGGCCTGCCCACCCTCACAGGGGTGAATTTTATGGATTTCTTCCATAAAAATCATCAAAAACTGTGCCCCACATCATCACAGAGATCAAACACACACTCCTCCTCCTCGCTAGCTGTGAGATTAATTAACATTTCTCAGCAGGAACGATTAGAACAATCAATAGAGTAGAAAAAATTCAAAGTTCAGGAAAAACCCAACCAAAAAAAGTTACAGGGAAGAAATTTTTACAAAAGAACAGACCTAAAAAAGAAAAATAACCTCTCTCTAAAGCAGTCTGTGCCACAGTTAATTTAAAACATCCCTGAAACACCACCATTTACAACACCCTGAAATAAAAACTGGGCAAACACTAANCCACCCGGCTCTCCCTCCCTCCCCTCGCTGAGCAATCCAAGCCCTCTTTTCCCAAATCCTGCTGGAACCCACAGCAGGGCAGCTCCACCTCCAATCCACACCTGGAAGGGTGGGATTGTGGATTTAAAAAGGAAAAAACAGCGGGCACACGCCCGCTCCTGGTGCCACTGACAATGCCAGCAACAACAAAAGGAATTTCCAGCCAGCTCCTCAATATTCCAGCCAAGCGCTTCCCAGGGTGCCAAAAGAACAACTCCACTTGGATTTTGGGTGGTTTTTNCAGCTCCTATTCCATTTCCACAGCAGATAATTGGGATAAACTGATCCCTGCAGGTCTGCTGGGGAAAGGGACAGAAAATCCCTGGAGAAATCAGCCTGGGACTCACCTGGAAGAGGGTGTTAGCACCTTGCAACCTGGCAGGGCTGAGAGGAGCCACGGGGCTCAGGGTGCTCCAGAAGTGGATGCTGGAGAGCAGAGGGCTGGGAGTCAGCAGGATGGGGGTCTGAAAATGCAGGAGAAAGCAGCTGTGAGAGTCTTTCTCGTGGAATTCCAGCCTTTCCCGTGGAATTCCAGCCTTCTCCGTGGAATTCCAGCCTTTCCCCGTGGAATTCCAGCTTTCCCCCCCGTGGAATTCCAGCCTTTCCCCCTGTGGAATTCCAGCCTTTCCCTGTGGAATTCCAGCCTTTCCCCACGGAATTCCAGCCACAACACCCGCAGCTGCCAGGGATTTCAGGAACTGCCATCCCCTCCTTCCTCCCGCTCCTCCTCCTCCCTGCCAGCCCCACCCGGCTCTCCCTCCCTCCCCTCGCTGAGCAATCCAAGCCCTCTTTTCCCAAATCCTGCTGGAACCCACAGCAGGGCAGCTCCACCTCCAATCCAGCACCTGGAAGGGTGGGATTGTGGATTTAAAAAGGAAAAACAGCGGGCACACGCCCGCTCCTGGTGCCACTGACAATGCCAGCAACAACAAAAGGAATTTCCAGCCAGCTCCTCAATATTCCAGCCAAGCGCTTCCCAGGGTGCCAAAAGAACAACTCCACTTGGATTTTGGGTGGTTTTTTTTCCCCCTGTCTTCAGCCATTTCAGTTTTCAGCCAGCACCTTCCCCACGGTTTCGCTCTAATTCCGATTTATTGCAGGGGAGAGATTACACAGCTCCAGAGTGATTTAACAGCCCTGCTGGATTCAGTTCTCTTCCAAGTTTTCCATGAGACATGAAAGCTTTCCTTTCCCACACAAAGATAACAACCAAATTAAGCAGCTGCTCTTATTGCTGCTCGCTCACAAGACTTTGGCTTCAACTAAATGCTACCAACTGAGTAAAAAAAACCTGAACAGACACCTCTGTTTTTATCTGGTTTTGAAGGATTTTCAGGCCTGGCTGAAGGATTTAGGGTTTCTGGAGTAACTCAGTATCCCCCTGGCAATTTAGAAAGATCCTGCTGAGGCTGGTTTGGGCTCTGCCTCCACATGCCAGCCCTGTGTGCATGGCTGAAACAGCACCTGGGCACACTCTGGGGTGAATTAACACCAAAGTGAATCAAACTCGTGTTTGATTAAAAAGGAACAGCCAGGGAGTGACATCCTGACTTTCAAATCTCCACACACAACCAAGCATTCATTTCCCACTCGCTGTTTTCAAGCATAACATCATCACTATTGTTAGTTCAAAAAAAAAAAAAACAAAAATAAAGAAACCAGGAAGGGCATTTGGTTACCTGAGAGAAAAGTGCTGGAGTAAGAGAAGCAGTTGGGAGAGAAGGACTGAGGATGCCCAGAGGACTGGGATCGCTGCCTGTGATGACCAGAGTGGGAGCCAACTCCAGCCCTTTGGGTTTTTTAGATCTGGAGAGGTGATTGGCAAACTCCTTCTCCAGCACGGCCGAATCCTGCTGCTCTTTGGGCTCCGGGGATTGGTGCTGGAGGCTCTGAGCCTGCTCCAGCTGCTGGGAAGCCACGGATTCGATGTCCGTGTCAATGTCCAGGTCGGGGTTGGAGCTCAGGGGCGGCGAGGGGGGCGTGGAGGGCACCTGGAGGCTGGGAGAGACCGAGGACATGGGGGGGGTCGGGGTGAAGCTGGTGCTCAAGTTTGGCAAAGGTGCTGGAGGAGCCTCGGGGACGGTCAGCTTGGGCAGGACGAGCGTCTCCAGCGTCTGCAGGGTCTCCTCCGAGCCCAGGGGGAGCGAGGAGGACACGGCGGGGGTGGCAGAAGCCGTGGAGGTGACGGCCACGGCCGAAGTGGTGGAGACCAGAGGGGCAGAGGGAGGTTTTTTGGAGGGCATGGTGACAAATTTGATGACGGAAGGGTTGGAGTCCTGAGGTTTCTTCTCCGCCAGCTTCTCGGCCGGGTTCTCGATCTTGAGGGACCTGAAGAGCTTGACGCTGGAGGAGTTGAGGGAGTTGAGGGTGAAGGAGGAGTAGAGGCCTGAGTGGATGTAGTCGTTGCGGCTGGAGGACTTCGCACAGGACTGGGATTTCTCCTTCCCACAGTTTTCCACCTCCTTGGGAGCGCTGGGCACCTCCCCAAAGCCGGGGATCTCGGGGTCCCCCTCGATCCGGCCCACGACGAGCGGGTCCATGTTCAGGATCTCCGGGTAGGACACGAATTTGTACACAAACTTCTTCCCGTTCACCTTCTTAATGATATTCTGTGGGGAGGAAGACAAAGTATATTTAGACTTTCTTCTAGATTAAATTTCTTCTTACAAACACTGCCTAAAATAGGTAGAGGAATTAAAGGCTGTAATCTTTCAGAAAAAAAAAAAACCATAAAAAAACCATAAAGTTTCTTTCTTTCCTGTTTTAAAAACACCCTGCGTGTTCCAGTTCTGCTCCTGGAGCTGGCAGACAAAACACTGCAACAGGTGAGCTCAACCTGAGATTAAACTTACTAAAAACAGCCTAAAAATGCCAAGAAATCCTGTTCAACATCTTAAATGAAATAAAGAATGCCCTAAATCAAGGATCACTGAGCTGGGTACACTAAGGGTAATTTAACAGCAGAACTTACTAAAGGGTTTCTCTAGGATTGCAGAATTGAGAGCTCGCACTTCAAATCAAACCTCCTTTATTCTTAATAAGATGATAATAAAGGAAAAGAAGCAGCTGAACCAGTCAGCAGAGTGCAGGCTCATCAGCCATTTCAATACCACAGAGCTGCATCTGCCAGACTCGTTCTGCTCCTCAGTGAAACCCCACACACACTTTGGACCCGAGATTATCCTTATTTATCATTCCAGGATTGCTGCTGAGATCTCTCCGCGGGCCAAGGCAGATTTGTGCCACCCAGGAATGAGCAGCAGCAGCTCCCCACCTGCTCCAGGCTGCCCAGGAACTGGGGGTTGTTTTTATCTGCTCCGCTCACACCAGAGCAGTCGTGGGACAAAGGGAAACAAAGGTGAGACTCGAAGGTGTTGGATGAACAAAAGCTTCTGACTCTGCTGGGCTAAAAACAGTGGCCAAACTAGAGGTGAAATTCGGAGTGCACAGAGAAAATAAAGATATTTTGGGCTGAAAAATGTTTATTTTGAAGCCCCTTTGTAAAGAAAGCTGCAAAAAGGTCTCAACGTGGTGCAACAGGCACCCTCTCCATCATCATCCTCTCCCAGCGTTGCTTCAACAGGAGTGCTGAGGATTTTAACCCTTGCAAGGCTGTGTATTTTTGGAAAGAGGATTAGGATCCAGAGGCAGATCCATGTTAGCAAAGACACCGAGCCAACACTTTGCACAAAGCCACCAGAACCTCACGGAACAACAACAGCAGCGAGGAGGAACCAGCGCGCCGACACCCAAAATTCCAAACCAAAACAACACCTCCAAACAAAGCAGCACAACTTCCTTCAACCTGGCACAGCCACGGCAGTGCCACCCCTCCCCTGGAGGAGGGCAAGCAGGAAGGAACAAAGCTCCTTAGGCTGCTAAGAGGGATGAGGATCGGGGCAGGATTTCCACCCTACCTTCACGTAGTAGTAGCGCAGCGCCCGGCTGAGTTTATCATAGTTCATGCTGGGCTTGTTCTTGCGGATCCCCCAGAGCCTGGCCACCTCCTCTGCCTGCAGCAGCTTGAACTCGCCGTCGTTGGAGGTCCAGCAGATGATATTCTTGTTCTGGGGCTCTTGGAGCAGCTGGAGGAGGAACTGCCACAGGGTGATGGCACTGTCCATAGCAGAGAGCTGCAATTCATAAAGGCAGGTTAAGCCCGGAGCATTTCCCCTCCTCTCCCTACAAGGTGGGGGGAAAACGGAGCAGGGGTTGTTATTTCCAAAGCCAGCAAGAGTAAAAAATTATTAGTCACCAGTCGTGAAAGATGTTCCCTGCAGAACTGAGGGGCCCAGTGCCAACTCTGGCGTCTCCTCCCACATGTCAGTACTTTTCACATGGGTTATATTTAGCCTCATTTAACTAAATCAGGTCACTTTGGGTAAGTTGCAGTGAGTCACTACCCCCAAAAAAATGTCTCTAAGTCGTTCCGTGTTCACCCACTCTGGCTTGTGGTGCCTTGGTGAGAAACAGCTCAGGTACACCCAGGTAGGGATCAAAGCTCCCCCTCACCTCCTCCCTCCTCGGACAGAACTCAGCACCACGAGGAACTGCAAAGCTCCAGGGAGAAGATGCCAGAGCAAAACCAACTCCATTCTCCTTCGGTTTCCATTCCTGCCTCTTTGCCAGCAGCCCTCTTGATCACCCCTAATCTCTCCTTCTAATCTTTCTTTTCCAGCTATCACCTGGGTTTTTAATGAGAGTAAACATGAAACTGAATTTAAATTATTTCACACACTGCCTGTGCTCGGCTCTTAATTCCTACCACGTCTTACTCGTCAGTGATTTAGGCTGGGACTTTCTAGGACTGATATCTGCCAGTTGATTCCTGCCCTGAAGCTGCTGATGCAGAAATTCATCAAGGACAGACCAGGCACGGAGATCTTGTTTTACCTTGACCATATCTGACTATACCAAACAGTATTTCCACTAATGTTGTTAAGCAGAACACTCCTCATTCTGTACAAGATACACTGTGGATTAAACCAGACAAAATATTAATTCAGTATCCCCTATAGATTCTCTTAGTCCAGAACTGTTTAATTAATGCAGCTTAAACTTCTTCCTGTGAAGTAAAAACAGAGGAAAAATGCTCTGGAATAGCGAATTACACTAAAAATATCTGGATATATATAATCACTGCATTTTCCCCCATAAGTAAAGGGGGTCCAGGGGCTCCACCTGGCTGAATTTGATTTTCAAACACTACTCCCAAGCTCCAAAACAAAGGCACCAAGCCCAGGCTGAGGCAGCAGGAGCCAGGCTGGTGCTGGGTGCAGCCCCTGCACACACAGGGCTCAGTTTAACATCCAGCCGGGCCTGCCAGCTCATCTTTGCTCCCAAAGCCTTTTATTCCAATCTCATTAGTGCCCAGCACTTATCCAGCCCTATATAAGGAAGGGAACCGTGGCCAGGGCACAGGCTGAGCACTCAGGGAGCCCCGGGACAGGATTAGAGCTGACAGCTCACCCTGGGCTCTCAGAGAAACGAGGTGCCCATGGGCAGGTACCTTCCTGGGCACAGCCCCTGGCACTTCAGCCCTGCTGCAGAATCCTTGCCTCGTGGCACAGGGACAGGATTAGAGCTGACAGCTCAACCTGGGCTCTCAGAAAAACGAGGTGCCCATGGGCAGGTACCTTCCTGGGCACAGCCCCTGGCACTTCAGCCCTGCTGCAGAATCCCTGCCTCGTGGCACACACGCTGTGACATCGACCCAGCCGGGTAAATTGCTGCAATTACACGGAACAATCTGGAAATGAAGGACACCCACACCCCCTCGTTAGGCTGGCCCGAGGTGCTTTGCCTCTTAATTACTGCACAACTCCCTGCTTGCCCAAATTAATTGCTCGGCACTCGAAGAAACTGGAGGCTGCGCTTCCAGACTTTTCCCACAGTGCTCTGTGCTGGGCTGGCTGGTCCATACAGGATTTAGGGACCAGGCAAACACCTTAAAACTCCTCCAGGACTGCCCGGTGCTGCCCTTTGCCACCAACACCCCAGATCTGGAGCGCCGTGCCCGAGCCCCCGTGATCCCCGGGGATGATGCAGCCACACGTGGTGGCGTGGAAAGCACGAGGACTCGGTTCTGCCACCCTGCAGAGCTGTCAGGAGCAGTGAGATGTGCTAAGAGAGAGCAGGGAAATGAAGATGAGTGATTATTCCCACGCTGCGTTTATCTCCAGCACTCCGGGAGCACTGCACCAAACGGCGCTGACTGATGCAACGTGGAAATCAGATTAGCAACAGGATTTCACAGTGGCAAAGGCTTTTTTTTTTTCCCCACCCTTTCTGCTAAAAATCCACGCAGCTTTCATCCCCAGAATTGAACTGGTGTTGTTATTTCATGAGGCTGCCTCCCTTTAGGAAGTCCCACCTTGCTGTTAATTCCAACCTGACCGAAGCCAAGCGTTGCTGCCCAGGCCACAGCTGGTCTGGAATCCAGCTGGAGATGCACGGAGCTGCCAGAGCAGCACAAAGTTCTGTAAAACAGCACACACAGAGTGGCCAGGATGATGGAAGAGACCAGAGATTTAAAAAAACAAAACAAACAGGAAAAAAAAACCACCTTTCCCAGAGATGAGCTAAGCCGTTCTGAGCAGCGTTTACCAAAGTTAAAGAGTTCACGCTGCTCAAATCCTGCAGTTTTCCAGCTGGAAGGATCCTCCTGCCAGGGGCAAAGTTACAGACTGTACTGGAGTGCAATTTTGATCAAGTTCCTCCTGATGTTTCTGGCGTTTGCAGCTTCAGGCGTGTCACGGTTCTGGCCGTGGCCTGGAGGACACATTGCACAGCCCCAGCTGAGAAAAACCTTGTCTAAGAAACATTTAAAGGGTGGAGAGGCCTCACTTATTCCCTGGCTGTGGCAGAACAGGAGCAGAGAGAACTCTGGAATTGCTCACGGAGGGGTTTTACTGTGTTTAACAGAATGAATATTCCTCTTAATTAAATATTCACTGTGTTCACCTCCAGGGAATGATGGAGATCCCACAGTGGAAGCTCATGGAAAGCTCAAAGAAATGGGGAATATGGAGTTTTTCTGGAGATTATAGCCCAAGGAAGGGCTGGACAACAACCTTGGTCAAAGCAATGGGATCACAGGTGGATTTTGCCCCTTCAGAGTCCAGGAGCAAGTTGTTACTTGGGAAAATCTAACGTGCATCAGGAGACAATGCTGTGTTATGAACACATCTCACCTAACTTTAGTACAAAAGTTGCTCTGATAGAGCACAAGAATACATAAAAAACCTCTTGTTTCTTCAGGAAGAAGCAGAATATAAAAAACCATCACACAAGGTGTGAAATTAAAACCAGCACAGGTGAGCTGAGCACTTCTCTTTGTCTGAGAACCACCCAACGTGGGGAAAAGGCTTTTCCTTCTCCAGCAGCTGGGGCAGGAGGCAGCTGCTCCCTTCCTGAGCCCTTCCTTCGGCACCACATGGATGAGAAGTGGCTCCAGAACCCCCCATCCCACTCCTACCCTACATCACTGAGGGCAAAATATTCTCTGATGATCTGTAAACAGCATTTCAACTTCTCAAATTCCCCCAAAAGGCCCCAATCTGCTCCTCTCGCAGCTCCCCACCAGCACAAAACCCCCCCTAAACCCGACTGCTTCTCCTCCACAACCAACACACCAATAATTACAAACACACCACTGCAAAACATCCTTTTGCTGAAGGTTCCTCTCCCTCCTAAGAGCCCGTGGAGAAAGGAAAAGGCCTCACTGGAAAAGGCAACGAGGCAGAGAGGCACCAGCCTTTCCCCTCCTGCACCATGTGAGCGGGAGGAAAAAATAGTTGCTGGAGGCAGAGGGCAGCTCTGCTTTGTAATGAGGGAGCTAAAATAGAGCACTATTATTGTCTTGAGATCTTCTCCGACGCCCACGGGTGACCCTCGGAGTTCAGCAGGAGCTGCCAGGGTTTGCACAGCAAACCTGAGCCTCCTCCTGCTGCTGCTGCAGCTCTGCCCGAGGCCTGGGCTTTGCAAAGCCTTGAGTTGATCCTGAAAAGCCAGGATTGGGGTTTTTCCGGTGATTTCTCCTCCGTGGAGCTGCCAGCTCGGTGTGGTCCATGAGGTTATAGAGCCTGGAGGTTTGGTTTTTCCTGGGAGTGTGAGGGTGCCAGCAGGGCTGGCACAGAGGAGTTTAGGAAGTGGCACAATCTCCCCCACGGGCAGCAGTGACACTGCCTGTGGCACAATAAATCCAAATATTCACCCTCTGCGCTCCAAAAGGATCCCTCTCCACGCCCTGAGAAGGGAGTAAAGGCAGGATTGAAGGGAGTAAAGGCAGGATTAAGGGGGTTAGACCTGCCCTAAACCCCTCCTTCGAGGTCTTCTGGCTGATTTCCTGCGCTTTGACTCAACACCAAATAATCTCCAATAATCTTTCACCTCCATTCGTCGCAGCAGCCTCTGGTAAAGCATCTGCAGCCTGATGATTTCTGCAGATGGGCTGAATAAAAAGCCTGCTCGGGCCCCCACGCAGGAACAAAGGCCCAGAGGAAAGGAAGGATGTCACAGCCACACAGCAAAACCATCCCAGCACGGCGGGGCTGGCACGGTGACAGCTGTCCCAGCCAGGGGACAGCCCCAAAAGCTGGCTCGGGCAGCAGCAGCGAGCACGGGAAGCTCAGGGAGACACAAAACCAGCTTCTATCCCCCAAATAAAAACTGAAATAAAGGCAGCAACAGGTCCGGGGGAGCTGAGGGTGCAGGTGAGCAAATCAAGGCCTCAATGGCAGGAAATTCCAGGAGAGCAGAGCTCGCCCTGATTGCAGCACAGGAGCTCTGAGCTGCTCAGCATTCCCTTCCCAAAGCCATTCCCAGGGATTTTTAGAGCTTTGGGAAGGCCACGGAGAGCGAGCAGCAGGAATTTTGTGGAGAATAACTCCTGCTCTGTTGTGCAATATTCCTGTGGACGTGAGGCCTCGGTGGCTGTTCCAGGAAAACAAACAGCAGGGTTTGGGTGAAGGAGACTTTTGGAGGTCACAGGTCCAAGTCCACGCTGCAAACCTCAAAGTCTGAGCAGGATTTTCCCTCTCTTTGTCCAGTTAAATAAATGAATAAGTCAATGGTGGCCCCATCCTTTTTATTTTAGAGGGAGGTGTGACACAGCTGATGAAGTACCCAGTGGTTATCAAAATAAAACCAAGCAACAATTCCATCATCCCATTCCTAATAAATCTTTCCTAAAAGCTTTTCCAGCTCCCGGGGCCTGTGACTCACCTGAATCAGTACTTTTAGGATTTTATCAATTTTAATTAATTTTAGAAAGAGCCTACTATCAAAAAAAAACCCCAAAATCCACAAACCTACTGCCCAAAACTCCATATCCTGATGTGCTGGGAGGCACAGAAGGGAATCGAGTCCTTTTCCAGAGCACACAGACAGGTGAAATGCCAGGGGAAAGCCTCTTCTATGTGTAAAATAAAGGAATTAAACAAGGAATTCAAATTAGAGATGCAGAACTCTACACTTCCCTTAAAAAAATTCCAACCCCTGGCAGCTTTCCAAGTAGTAATCAAATTATATTTTCTTTAATAACCACCTAAAACCAGGCAAAAAGAAGGAAACAACACCCCAAACTGCAATAAATTCTTGTTTTCCCCTCGGCTCTGGCATTCCCTGTGCCGTTGTTCCCAATCCAGGCAGGAAAATCAGGCTGTTGTGAAGGAGAAGCCGTGGTTATCAAGGCAGGAAGTTCCTTGGAAGGAAATGCTGAAGGATGTCCTCATGATAAGAGCTGCTCCAGAGTTTTCATTGCCTAATCCCACTCCGAGCCTCTCTTTTTTTCTAACTCAAAACAAATGTTGCAATAAATTTCGTCTCCTTGGCTCAAAAATGAAGTCACTTGAGACGAAATTAAGGTGTTTTAGCAAATATTTGGGGGGTTAGGAACCAGCTGTTTCAGCTTTTTAAGCCCTGAGAAAGAAGTATTTATTTTTTTTCTTTGTATTTTCCAGTTTTTCCTCAGTGTTTTCTGGCCTTCCCTGCCTTTCTGAATTAGCCAGGATCGGGAACAAACCCTGAAGGACAACAATGACATCAGGATTTCCATGGGACTCACGGCTGCAGGCTCAGGTTGGCAGCAGAGGAGCCAAACAGCTTTTTGGGGATATTTCAATCCCCATACAGAGACAAAGGGGCCCCCTTTGGTTATCAAATATGATTTTGATTATCACGCCTGCCTTTTAATGTTTAACCTGATTGAAAACAGCAAAAAAAGGGGATTTCAAAGCCCACCCCATGTAATTCCTGCAGCTGCTACAGTCACTCTGCTCCTCCATCCCTGCCTGGGGATGACTGACATCCCAACACTGACACTTTTATGGACAGACCTCATTTCCCTGATTTACCACACTTGGATGAGCATTCTCCCTCTCCAACCTCTCTTTTTTTTAAGGATACGAGAGCGCAGGGAAGGTTTAGGACACGCGGAGGGGCTGGGAAACTTCAAAACCAAAACGCCTTTGATCGCTCGGTGACCCTGCTGGGGATTGTTCCCGAGCAAGCCAGAAAAACACTGATTTCCTGGAAGCTCCTAAGGAGATTACACTGCCTTCCTCCTCATCTGCCACCACCATGGGCTGAGGGCAGTGTTTACCAACAGCAGATTAAATCGGCTTCCACGGGCACAATCCCTCTGCTGGAAGGAAAAGCATCCCCGGCTCCGAGCAGGGATCACCCCAAAGCACAGCTTCAAAAGCTTTCTGTCCATCCCCAGCGCATCACCGAAAGGAAACCTCATTTCAGCTGGAAAAGCTCCCCCCGAACAATGTTTATGGTACACTCAGCCCCGTTGCCATGGCGATGGAACAACTATTCCCTGCAAACAGGCGCGGAGACCCTAAAAATAAACAGCCCGGCCGAAATCACGCACACGCCGCGGTGCCGGGCACCGGGAGCGGGCCCGGTGGGGACGGGATGAGCAGAGAGAAATCCCAAAAATCCCGGGAGCCGGCAGCCTCCAGAACAAACCCCTGCCTTCCTCGGGAGCTGCTCCTTAAAAATCGACCGGGTTCGGGATGGCACAGGGGGCCCGCAGGTGATGGGTGTGTGTGTGTGTGTGCGTGTGTAAGCGCACAGCAAAGAAAAAGCAGGATTTGCATACTTTCCCCTGCGCCTCCCCTATTGATGTGGGCAGGAATCCACCCAGTTCAGAGAGGGGAGTGCGGGAGAGTGAAAAAAAATATAGTGGTGGAGTGAGGAATTAAAAAAAAAAAAAAGGCAGCAACCATTGGATCCAAGCAGCCCAGGGAGCCAAATAACCAAACCCTGGAGCCACCGACAACCCCTGGATCCAAACAACTGCTGGACTCAACCAAAAAACCCCTGCGCCCAAAAATCTCCAGGATCCCACCAACCAGTTC
>VYXC01006386.1:191925-210120 GCA_013397175.1 Platysteira castanea
GTCCAGCTTTCTCCAGCGTTTCAGGAAAAGGAGGCGAGCCCCGGCACGTCGCGGCAGCGGAGGGTGCCGCTGGAATCCAGGTGGATCCAGGTGGATCCAGGTGTGCGGGAGGTTTTGGGCAGGGCTGTAGAGCTCGGATGCTGCTGCTGGGACAAGGAGTGAGGTCTGTCCCTGTCGTGGCTTTAGGGATCCCTGAGGGGGTCCCTGAGGGTGGATTTGGGCTGAGCCCCATCAAACCACACCGAGTTGCTCTGCTTGGGGAGAAGCCTGAGATTTTGGGCCTGAACAAAACACCTGGACCAGGGGAAGGTTTCACATTTATAAAAACCAAAACAAAAGGAAAAAAAAAAAACCTCCAGGACCAAATCCAAATGTGCACAGAAAGTGTCCCGTGGCTGTTCCTCGAGCGCTGCTGTGTCCCTGGGTGTCACCGACCCCGTGTCACAGCTTCGCAGCCCTGCACGTCACTGCTGATAACACGCATCAGGTAAGTATTGATAATAATTAATAATATTTATGGCCTTGCAGAGATTGGGAAGGTCTCAGCTCCTCAGAACCCTCAGGTACTCCCGGCTAAGGTGGTTCAGTCATGGAGGGCTTTGATTTACAGCCGGGAGCGGCTCCTGCTCGGGGTTTGTGCCGCAGCCGGTGGAGCGAGCGGGATCGGAGCTTTTTTTGGCAGAAAGGGAGCGGCTGTGCGGCTCCGCGGCCGCGGGAAGAGCCCGTCCCTTGCCCAGGGGACCCCGGTGGCGCTCGGAGCCGGGGACATCGCGACCTGGAGCCCTCCTGGCCACGCCCATGTCCCCACCCACAAAATATTAATAAAACATTAACCCCGCCCCACGCTGTGGCCACTCCCACCTGTCATTTACGTTACGTCAGTCATTTCTTGGTCACGCCCATCGCTGGTTGGCCACGCCCCTCCCGCGCGATGTTGGCGCCCCCCCGCGGCCGCTCAGGCGTTTTTCCCATTTCCACACCTTTTATTTCCCCCCCGCTTTTTTTCCATAAAAATTTATAATAAAAGCCTTCCTCTCGCGTCGTATACAAAATATTCACTCTACCGAATAAATAAAACACGAACGTCTCGCGGGCAGGATGTGACCTCAAAAGGAAAACCAGCATCCATCCATCCATCCACCCGTCCACCCATCCATCCATCCACAAACCCGTCCTTCCCTCTCCGAGGGATTCACAACAGCCTCATTTAAGCTCTCCCTCCTCCACACTCCCAGCTCGCCAAAGGGAAGGTGAGGCAGGATTCACCTGTGAGGAGAGCACCTCCTACCTGGAAGAGAAAAGCTCCCGCTCACCAGCTCTGAGGAGCTCGTACCCAAACCCGTGCTCAGACAGAACCAAATCCTACAGGAATTCTGTGGTTGCACAGGGAATATCAGTAACAGCAGGTGAGGGATGCTCTTACCCGGACTAGAACATCCCTTGCTGGTCTGACATGTGATCCTGACACTGCAACTGTTCTTAGAAGAAGCCAAAAAAGCCAATTTTGAAATGATTTCCTCATCCTCCTGCTCCCTCGCCCTGATCTCCTGTTATAAACCCCAGCTCTGTGCCCCTCTGACCCTCTGCTTTGTCACCTGGGGGTTTGCAGTGAAGAACTTAAGGCCTTTCCCACCAAACCCCTTCACCTGAAGCTCAGTGTGGAAGCACTTTAGGCACTTAAATTATCAAAAGCACTGAAGCATCAGAGCAGCCTCCACGCGGGCAAAGTTCCCCACATTTACATAACAAATATCAAAAATAAAGAGCTTTTCAGCCTTGGGTCAGGGGAGCATCCACTGAAGAACCACCCCAGCTCTGGCAAGAAGATTTTGTCTCAAATCCTTCCTGCTGCAGCGGGCAGAGCCCGGGGTAGGAAGTCCAGACCCCAAAACCATTTCTGGAAGTGGTTAAGCCACGGCCAAATCCGTCCCCAAACCAGCTGCGTGTCAGCACGCAGACCTGCCTGTGGGAAAGGGAGGCTGGCAGGCCCATAATTTGAGAAGAACTAAAACAAAACCAGTGACCCCTGACGGGAAAGGGACGGCTCGAGCTCCGAGCAGGGCTTTGAGAGCCCGGCTCAGACAGCAGGGGAGTCACCCGGCCTCCCTGCCAAGGAACAGGCTGACAAAACTCTGCCAAAATAGCAATGTTTCGCCCTTCAGCCCAGCCTCCCAAGCGCATCTGGCTGCCCACACACCTCCACAAAAAAAAAAAATTACAAACAGCTCGTTTAGGCCAGGAGGAGTCGAGGGCTGCTGGAGTTGTGTGCGTGCTCTCAGCACCAGCCCAGCCTTTCCTCCCCACACTCTGGGTCATTCCTGGCTGGGGCCAGCCCCTCAGCTCCTCCCTGGTGTGTGGGGAGCTCTTGGAGCAGCTGGAATCTGCCAGCAGCAGATTTGTCCCAGCTGGGCCGCTGGGGACAGGGGATGGGACAGGCCAGGGGGACTCAGGCTCTGCTGCCAGCGGGAAGTGACGCAGAGCCGGCAGCCAAAACAACCTGGACAAACTCAGAGCCAGCAGCCAAAACACCCCGGGCACCCCAGGAGGGTTTGGGACCCGGGTTAGGGTGGCTAGAGGTGCTTTGCCTCACTCTAACAGGGGTTTGCTCTGCCTCAGTGAGGATCTGGGCTCCTGGCTGGAAATAAAAGACATTTTAAGGCAGCCCAAACAGCCACAGGCAGGGACCAGCTCCAGGGCTGAGTTTAACTCATCAGCAGCTCCCCCAGGCCTTCCAGGAGAGCTCTTCCTGCTCTGCTCCACTGTCACAGGACTGAAAGCCCCTCTGGGAGCAGATTTCCCCTGTGTCCAGCAGCATCTTTTAGGGGCCAGGTGTGGGAGAGGCACCACAGGATCCATGAGGGGAGAGAGCAAACGCAGGGCCAGGCACTGAGGTGAGGAGTGAGAGGTCAGAGTCACTGAGAACCGTGTGAAGAGAGCTAAAAACAATCATTAAAAGAAAAAATAAAAGCTCACAAGCCCTCTCTATCTGATGCAACCTGGTACACAGGTGAAGGTGAAGTCACCTGTTGGAACTGGTCCTAATGGGATGTTCCTTGTTTTTCCAAAACAAGGCACAGTGACTTTTCTCCTGGATGATTTTGGATCAGGGTGGGGAAGGACAGAAGGGTAGAAGTGTGAGTGCACACCCAAGCACCCCCTCGACCCCACGGCCAAACCTCGGCCACCCCACTGCTTTTTTTTCCCAGGAAATCTCTCCCCAGCCTCCCATTTGCTGAAGTATTGCTCAGGAAGTTGGGTAAAACTACAACAAGCAGGGGGAGAGGACCCAGCTGGAGGTGGAGAAGAGGCGAGCCAATGATTTATCCCCTCCCGTGCTGCTCCTGCTCAGCAACACGAACCCGTTACCAGAGGGAAACCCCAGTTCCCTTTTTGCCCCTTTGGTGCTGCTGTGCCCATGCTTCCCTCTGCTAAAGGCACCTTTGGAAAGCACTTCTGGCCTGGAGGACAACGCCCCAAAGCCTCTTATTTACACCTGAGATTAACCCCGTGCTGCCCCCAGCCCCAGAGCCAACCCTGGGGCGAAAGCAGCAGCTCGGGGACGGCCAGTGCCACACCAGTGTCCCCCGTGGGCACACACACAAAGAGCTGGTTCTGCCACGTGCTGCCACCCACGCGGCTGCCCCGGGGTCACACGGAGTACTTGGCCATGTCCCCCTTGTCAAAGACAACTTTGGTAGCGAAGTAGATGGCGACCAGTCCGAATCCAGCAGCTGACACCATGTAGGCAGTGACCGACTGGGTGAACTGGACGATGGAGCCCATGAAGAGGGAGGGCACGACCTGAGAGAGGAGGAAAGCGCTGTCCAGGATGGCCAGGTCCAGGCAGATCCCTCGGGCAGGAGCCCCCGGCTCCGGCTCCCCCACCACGATCCGGAGGGAGACGTCGCAGGAGGAGCTGACGCACAGAGCGGAGCTGGACACGGCCGCAGGGGAGGACGGGGAGGAGGAGGAGGAGGAGGAGAAGAGGCTCCCAGCGTGGCCATTCTGGTAAGGCAGCTTCTGGCTGGAGAGGAGCCCTTTGGAGAAGGGCTTCTTGTCCAGGAGAGCGGCGTCCTCCTCCTCTTTCCTCTTGTATTTATGCAGGAACACCTGCGGGAAGGAGGGAGGTGTGTGAGGAAGGAGCTGGGACTCCGAGGGGGGCCTTGTTTTTGTGCAGGAGAGCAAAAACCAGCTTTGTGTGTGTTCAGGGGAGTGCCAGCCCGAGCCTGGCCCACGTGAGATGGGCTCCAGGAGCCAGGCTGGCTCTTCTTGACTGGCACGGGATCCAAAGCAGCCCTGACTCACCGGGGGAACGCGGCCAAGCGGGGCCTTGGCTGGGCTCAAGCTCCACAAAGCCAGCCTTGGGGACGTTTCGTGCTGAGCCCTGGGGTGTCACCTCCTCCCTGGGTGCCAGAGGAACCTGGGCTCAGCCCATCCTGGAGTCAGCTGAGGCAGGGCAGGAGGGCAGGGCCCGGGCGGTGTCAGACCCCCAGGGCAGCACGAACAGTTTGGTGTTTGTGGGGTGGGGGATTGGGAACCCCCCCTGCCCGCACGGAGGATCAGAGCCCGGGATGAGCGGCCACTTCTCATCCGGGAGGCTTCAAAGTGACACCAGCTGGGACACGACAGCCCTGGGAACTCAGGGAAGGGCTCTTTTCTCAGCTCTGCCACAAACCTCAGCCGAGCTGCTTCATCTGGCTGCTCAGAGCCTCCTCACTCCAGCCAGGAAAAGGGGGCAGGAGCGACCAAAATCTTTCCCTTCTCACTCTTTTTTGCCTCACTCTGCTCAAGCTGTGAGGTCTCTGGAGCATTCCCACAGAGCATTTGTTCACACCACCCGACCACGGGCAGGAGAGAGCAGAACCAGCTGTGCCCTCCCTCCCTGCACTCCCAGCCTTTCCCTGCCAAGCCTTCGGCAGAGCCTTGGGAATGCGGCCTTCCCATCCCCAGCCTGCGGAGCTGGGGCTTCATTCCATTGATAAAACATCCCCGGGAGATCCCAGCCAAGCTGGAGCTCTCGCCAAGCTGAACATTCCCTCTCCCCCCTGTTCTGACAGGATTCCTGGTGCCAGTTGGGATGGGCTGTTCCGAAGGGTTTGTTCAGTGGGAACATCTGGATGCCTGTGGTAACAACTCCTGCTTCTTCCACCGCCCAGCCAACCGCTGCCCTCGGGATGAAAGGGCCGCTTCGAACCACAAATTAATTCTGCATTTGCAGCACAAGAGAAGCTCCCATTGATCCCGCGTGCAGCTCAGGAACCTCCTAGGACTTCTCCACAAGGATAACATCTGTGGGACAGGGTTACGAGCTTTTGTGCTGGTGTCACGAGTTTCACAAGGTTTATTTTCCTGGGAGCGGAGGGAATGGGAAGAGCTTCGGTTTGCATTTTACTGAGCTGGGTGCTGAGGATGAAAACTGGAAAGCAGAACCTGTGAGGGCTGAAAATCCTTGAGTTTTGGAGCACCTCAGGCTGGCAGAGCTGAAGAACTCACACAGGGATAACCAAACCACACCATTTTCCTTAAAATATGGGGAAAATATAAAAATACACAAAGCCAGGCTGCCCTCAGCTCTGCAGAGCAGATCCCTACCTGCTTGTCGTGGTGGTAGAGGGATGCCAGCGTGTAGGGCAGGATCTGGAGGGCAGAGAAGGTGAACCCTGTCAGGGCAGCAGAGATGGTGACCACGGTGACACTGTGGGACAGGCACATGACAAAGGCAGCCCCGGGGAAGAACACCACGCTGGCCAGGTACACTGCCCGTGTCCCAAAGTGCTTCACCAGGCGGTCCATGATTGTCGAGAAGAAGATGGAGGTGATGCACTGCAGGAAGAGGCCCAGGCTGCCCATCCGGACACCTGCGGGGGGAGAGGGGTGATGGACACTGCCCTGGCTGCCCCCGGCATTCACACAGCTAAAATCCTTCCCTTTCTGTCAGTCTCAAACCCCAAAACATCCTTCACTCAGTCCCAAACCCCAAAAACATCCTTTACTCAGTCCCAAACCCCAAAATATCCTTTCCTTGGTCCCAAACCCCAAAATATCCTTCCTTGTCAGTCCCTAACCCCAAAATCTCCTTCCTTGTCAGTCCCTAACCCCCAAAATACCCTTCCCTCTCTGTCAGTCCCAAACCCCAAAACATCCTTTACTCAGTCCCAAACCCCAAAAACATCCTTTCCTTGGTCCCAAACCCCAAAATATCCTTCCCTCTCTGTCAGTCCCAAACCACAAAACCATCCTTTCCTTGGTCTCAAACCCCAAAATATCCTTCCCTGTCAGTCCCTAACCCCAAAACATCCTTCCCTCTCCATCAGTCCCGAACTCCAGACAGAGAGCGAGGCCCAAGCAGCGCTGCCAGCCCGGGCTGGCTCAGGAAGCAGAGCAGCATCACCCAACAAATCCCAGGATTGCAGCAGCTCCCTCCAGCCCCCTCCCCTCCGCCGTGGGCACCCCAGTCCAGCTGGAGATGGGAACCCAAACGCCTTTGGAAACCATTGTCTGTCCCTTCCTCCTGCTCTTGCCCCAGGACCCGTCACCTGCTCCTGAACCAGGATCCGCTGTTATCTGATGCCAAAGCCAGCAGCAGAACAAAGGGAAGCAGGAATTGTGCTCAAGCCAAGGTAAAGTACAGAACATGCTCTAAACTGCAGTATCCGGCAGCAATCCGGACCTTACCCTTTCGCAAAGATCGCTCAGATTTCAGGGAATTAAAGCCATTAACTCTTTGGAGCAGGGATCATTACTCAATACATGTTTCTATGACAGCCAGCACAATGCAGGCCTGACCTGCTGGCAGCTGAACAGTGCAAGTGTTAAATAATAATTAAGCTGCCTCGAAGTTAAACAGACACCCAGCACAAAGGGGCAGTGTGCTGCAGGGCCCTCCGAGTGGAAAACTGCAGGAGGAGGGCCGGGAAGTGCCTCCAGAATGAAAGGTTTGGATTAGGGAGAGGAAAAGAGCGGCTGGGCGGGGAATCAACGCAGCAGCCAAAATGGGCCAGGAGGTAACAGCCGTGAGCAGGTGAAGTGCTGCTGGAGCAGTGTCCTGGGCTGGGCATGTGGCATCTGCAGGCTCGTGGTCAGCACTGAAGCACTGGAGAGGGGGCTGAGAGCTGGGAGAGCTGCTGGAGGTGGGAATCTCCCAGCAGCATGCAGGGAAGAAGCAGCAAACCCCACCTCACTGCTATGGAGCGTGCCCTGGCTTCCCAACCCCTGCTCTCCAAGGCTTGGGGAGCACCCTCACCACCGGTTCAAAAAGGAGGGGAGAGCAGTGCAAGGAGCTGGCAGCAGCCAGAGCCAGCCCCATCCTGCTCCATGTGCACCCTGCCAGGCCCTTCTGCCACTCAACCACCCAGCCCCGCGCCAGATCCGTGCTGGGAAGAACCAGGAGGTGTTTCCCAACCTGGTCCCCTATGCCATGGCAAAATGTCCCTTCCTGACCCATCTGCAGACAGCTGAGTTTGCCGTAGCCTTCTTTGCACCACCAGCAGAGCTGAGCCCATCCCGAGCTCCGGGTGAACGTTTCTATCCCGTGGAACACCCCGGCTCTCTCCTCACCTTCATCGTAGTGCCGCCTGGCCTCCGTGCCCGGCTTGGCCCTGGGCACGCCGTGGTACAGCCCTTCCCCGACGAAATCGGTGTAGAACAACATGAAGGTCATGAGGGCCATCCAGCTGCAGAGCTCGGCCACGAAGAGCCTCCGGATGACCCTGGGGATGCGGCAGTAGAGGCCGTGCAGCCGCGGCAGCAGCGCGCACAGGTTCCGCAGGGCCCGCAGCGCCCGCCCGGCCTGCGGCAGGCACGGCCCCCGTGCCCGCTGCCAGCAGGACAGGGACGGCTTTGGGGACGCGTCCCTGAGCGCTGCCCCGTCCAGGAGATCCCCCCGCGCCGCCTCCTCCGTGACGAAGAGCGTGGCCAGCACGCAGCCGAGGAAGATGAGGGCCAGCAGGCTGAAGAGGCAGCTCTGCTGCCCGCCCAGGTAGGGCGCCAGGAAGGCCCAGTCGATGGCCGGCAGCAGGTAGCCGATGCAGCCGCCCAGGCTGATCATGAAGGCGTACACGGAGAAGGCCTGGCGGCAGTTGTCCGGCTCCTGGAAGAGGTCGGAGAGCAGGGCCTCCAGCGGGGTGAAGCAGACCTGGCCGCAGAAATCCAGCAGGCCGATGCCCAGGATGAGGAAGGCGATCTCCAGAGGCCGCGGGTTGAGGGCGCACAGGCCGGCCAGGCTGCTGGCGTGGGGGATGAGGAAGAGGCTCAGCAGCACGCCCAGGCACAGCACCCAGATGAAAGGTCTCCTCCGGCCGTAGCTGCTGTGCCAGTGGTCGCTGGCCGAGCCGATCAGCGGCACAAAAACCAGCCCGAGGACGGGGCCTATCCCTGGGGGAGAGATGGAGGAGGGTGTTACAGGGACAGAGCTGGTCTGTGTGCACTGTAAAAAGGGATGTTTGGTGAATTTGGGAGGTTTCAGCGGGTCACAGCCCCTTCCTCCATGCAGCCCTGCAGGGATAACTCTCCCCCACCCTCCAGACTCAAAAGGTTAAATAAAAACCACCTCAAAGAGGTGGCAAAAGCCGCCTACCCAAAACCATGGTCATGAACTTCTCCTCCACGCCCACTTCCAGCAGCAGCGGTGGCACGTAGGTGATGCCGGCGGCCAGGCACACCTCCAGCCCGAAGGTCAGCGAGTTGACCAGCAGCAGCTGGGTCCGGCGGCTCTGGCAGGACATGCTGTCCCCAGCCCCCCGAGCCACGCTGCCCCGACCCCTCAGTGGCACAGGGCTGTGTCCTGTCTGCTGCAGAGCTCCCAGGGGTGGCCCCCAGGCAAGGATTGGAGTTTCCCTTCCCGGGCTGCTGGGGAGATGCTGCTTCCCATTTTATCAACGGCGAAGGAACCGTCTTTTCCTCTTCCTCTTCTTGTGGGGTGTGGAGAGTCCGGGCACGGGTCGCACTCCAGGCTTCCCCTGCTGCTCACAGGCTGTGGGCTGTGGGGAGAGAGAGCCTTAAACACAGCTAAAACCAGGGACCACGCGGGCTGAAAGGGACAGTCCCCGTCCCAGCAGGCTGGGGAGGGTCTGGGAGAAGGGCAGATTAAACCTGGCATCGGTGCCAGCTTTGTCCCCAAGGGTTCTTCTCAAACCCCCGAGGACTGATGACCTCTCTGACCTGTCCAGCCACCTCTCCAGATGGCAGAGACAAAGCGTTTGGGGTCTCCCCTCCCAGGGAAATCAGGGAAGAGCCCCCTCCGAGGATCAGGGGAGTGACGGGGCCACCTCCAGAGCCCACCACGCCCCAGGACTGACCAGGACATCCCCCGTGCTGCCCCTCAGGCCCCCAGGGACGCAATTTCACCCAAATCCCATCTCCAGCCCCCGGGATGGGGCACAGAGAACAGACGGTGCCTCCGTGGAGTTTCGCAAACAAACCTGACCCACTTTAGCCTCATCTAACAGCGAATGGCAATTACCTTACTCATTAGACTGAGTCATTTATTTGCCCTGTAACTGCTCCCTTCTCCCCGGCTTCTCCGGAGGGGAGAGGCCACCGGACCAGCACAGGGGCCGAGCAGCCAGGGCAGGAGGGAGCAGAGGCCTCCCAGTCCCAAATGACAGAAATCCTCCAAGGTCCCCAGCACCCAGCCCAGCAAACTTTGCTAAAAACGCCTCGGGGAGGTGGCCTGGTGACATCAGTGCTCCAAAACTTCTCAGAGCCCTCCCTGGCCTCCACCACTGCTCAGGTGTTTGCAGGCAGCTCCAGATGGGGCAGCTTCCATCACTTTTCTCTCTCTCCCCCTCAGCTGATACCCCACGAGGGGGTGGCTGGGGTGGCAGGGCAGGGGTGAGGCTCGGGCATCACTCCCAGCCTCAGCTTGCAGCGGAGAAGCCACTCCTGAGCTCAGGAGCTGCCGGTGACACTCAGCAAACACCGATTATTCCCCTTCTGGGACCCTCCACCTTCCCCCTCTGCGCTCGACTGTCACTAAAGATCTTCCTTTCAACAACCGCCAACATTTAAACGCCTCGCCCAAGGTCAAACAGCAAAGGGGGAACGGCAGCGGCTTTGCTTTAATCACCAGAGCCGGCTTCAAAGGAGCCGGGCTGAGCATCCCTCCGGTGCCCGGATCTGCAGGGAGCAGCTCCCACCTTGCTCAGATGTGGGTTGGATGCAGGATGTGTCAGCCTGGCTGGGTTAGGAGGGGTGCCCAGCTGGATCCCAGCCCCGGGATAAGGAATTTCAGCTCCAGCAGCACAAACCCGGGTGCTGTTCCCAGAGGCACGAGGCAAAAGCGAGCCACCATCGCTCTGGTGGGGGTTTCATGTTCTCTGTCTGCTGCAGTCCGGGGTCTGGAGAGCTCACAGAGGGCGAGTTATCCCGAAATAAACCCCAAACATCGAGATTAAAAATGGTTTTCTTCCCTTTTACTGCTACGACAGAGCGCTGGAGAGGGCAGCAGGGATCTGTCCATCTGCCTGAGCATTCCACTTTGGAGGCAGAGCTGGGTTTCTTATCTGCAGGTAGGAACAGACCTGTGTCTGCCCCCTCCACACCCTCAGAGGGCTTTAATGAGGAAATAAACCCAGCAGAAATAATCACAAACAGCCAGAGATGAGAAGTCTCTCAGCAATAAAGCTGTGGATACAGCAGATGGTGAAATTTCCTGTTCGAGCCGAATTTTATCCCAATACTCATCAATTACTCTTTTATTTTTTTTTCCACAGAATAGAGAGAGGGAAAAGACTCTGAGTAGGAAAATCACCTGATCTGGGAGGACAAGGAGTGGGAAAGGGAGATTTGGGAGGCTCAGGGAGCCAGGACTCACCTCGTCCCTGGCAGGTGCTCCCCACAGCCCAGCCCGGGCTCAGCAAGAGCTGCTCTGGTGTTCTCAGGGCAGCAGAGGTGGAACGAGCACAGGTTTGGTTTCAGGGCCCTCCCTTTCTGCTGATAACAGCGCTGTTGTTAACTCCACACTGCTCCCGTGCCCGGGCCCCTCGCCGAGGGCTGAGCAAACACTGCTGGCACCCGCTGGCACTGTGCCGCCCTGAGGAAACCCCAGCTCTGGGCTCGCACCTGGATTTCACCCAAAACCCCCCTGATATTCACATTTATCACCGTCCCTCGCTGATCTGCTGGTGCTCCAGCACAGATTTAGGATGTGGGGTTGGTATTTTGTTCTTAAAGCAAACAGGATGTCCCTGCAGCTTTGCAGGTGGCGGGCTGGCCCTGAGTAACAGCCCCAGCAGCAGCAAGACCAAACACCCTGCCCTGAACCCGCTAATCTGATCTCTCCCAGGGGGATTTATCCTTTGGACTACGCAGGACTGGTTTGGCTCTGGCGTGGAAGAGTCAGGAAAATCCATCCCGGGGCTGGGAACAGCAGCAGTGACACCTCAGCCAGGGGAGCTGGCAGCACCCTGCCCATCCCAGGGGGATTCTGGAGACCTTTCACAGCCCGGTCCAGGTGACCCTGGCACTGCTCACCCCCTGGCCTGGGTTTCCCCAGATCCCCACAGGGACAAGGACAGCAGCAGCCCCCAAAAGGGACATGCCAGGGTGTGCCCCGTGAGGTTTCCTGCACTTGGGAGCAGGAGGGAGCCACATGTGGGGCTGTCCCCCAGCTGCTCCCCGGGCTGGCGTGCCGTGGGGACCTCAGCTGCTGCTCCTCCTTGTCCCTCCCTGAGGAAACCCAGCCCGTCTCCAAAGCCACGGGGTTGTGCTTTGCTTTTAAAGCTTGCAAACCCAGCTTCTCCTCCCCTCTCCCTGCAGAGAAACAGCAGATCAACACCCAGAGGCTGCCTCACCTGGCAGCCAGGTAGGAGGGCGGGTCCAGGGCAGGAGCAGAGCATTGCTGGACAAAGGAGAGGAGAGGAGGGGATGAAGCCAGGGAAGCTTTTAGGAAAAAACAACCCCCAAACCACCTGGGAAAGGCGGATGATGTGCAGGACGCACACAAAGACTGAAACAAATCTCTCCTCCTCCCAATCTCCTGAATCTTCCCAGCACAGGATCTGAGGAGAAATCAATCTCAGCAGCGCTCAGAGTGAAGAGTGAGGGCTGGTGATTTTAAAAATAAAATGTGGGGGTACTCAAATGGCAGAGAAAAGCTCATTTATTCCTGGAAGAATCCATGTCCTGCTACCCCAAAATCGTTTCAGTCTCTGCTGTGGGTGCGGAGGGGCTGAGGGATGATGTTAAATGTGGCTGTAGACTTTGGTTGGTAGTGGTCGTGCACCTCCTCCCCAGCTCAACCAACAGCAGTGAGCAGCCAGCAGGGAATCTGATTCCGGGAGAGGCCCTGGCACAGGTTTCCCAGAGAATCTATGGCTGCCCCATCCCTGGAAGTGCCCAAGGCCAGATTGAAGCAACCTGGGGTAGTGGAAGGTGCCCCTGCCCACAGCAGGGAGGTGGGAAAAAACGAGATTTAAGATCCCTTCCAACCCAAACCATTTGATGATTTTATTATTAATTATTTCTGACCTGTCGGGGCTGCCCTATTCCCTTAGGAAAGGCAATCCCTGAGCTCAGGAGGGGCTGCTCCAGCAGTGCCCAGGCGATGCCAACCCTCACCCCCCAAACCATTAGCAGGAAAGTGGAAAAAAACAAGATTTAAGATCCCTTCCAACCCAAACCATTTGGTGATTTTATTATTAATTATTTCTGACCTGTCGGGGCTGCCCTATTCCCTTAGGAAAGGCAATCCCTGAGCTCAGGAGGGGCTGCTCCAGCAGTGCCCAGGCGATGCCAACCCTCACCCCCTCCTCCCCCGGCAGGTTTGATGCCCAGCGAGAGGGGAGGGCAGAGGGGTCCCGTTCACAACCCCAGCCTCACATTTCCAACCTTCCGAGGGGCTCTTTCTGAACGTTGTGAATTCCCTGGAAGCGCTTTGGAAGAAAGGGTGGGAGAGAGCCCGGGGAGGAGGGGGATGGAGAGAGCTCGGGGAGCCGCCGGGGCTTTTCACAGCTCTCAGTGCCCATTCAGCGGCGCTGAATGGGAAAGGCACCATGGAGAATAGCTCTGGCAGCTCCTCGGGATGGAATGGAAACTCACCTGACCTCTCCTGACCCCCTCCCCGGCCCCCTCCCCTCCCAAATCTCCTTGACCCCGTTCACAGCGTGGGGAGAGGGAGCGCTCACCGAGGGAGGGGAGAAGGGCGATTTATTCGGGCTCTCTGAGTTAAATCCGCGTTTCCTTCGAGCCCCGGGGCTCCGTTCTCAGGGAAAGAGCAGCAGCCGCTGGAAATGCCCTCCGGGGAGAGCAAGGAAAGGCCGGGAGCCCCGGGGGGTTTGGGATTCCCTCCCTCATCCCACGGGGGTCCAGCAGCCAGGAGAGATCAACCCGTGACAACCCCGACCTGCACACCGGGACACCCTGGGGTTTGTCAGGGCCGGGGGCTGCTCTCTCCTGCCTCGCTGGAACCTCTGCACTGCAGCACCCACCAGGATCCTGCTGCTTCCAGGGCTAAAATCCCGAGCTGTGTGAGCCCTTCTGTGCTGCTGAGGGACCCCTGGCACAGACACACGGCCGAGGGCACCTCCTTTTGGGAATGGGTGCTGGCCCGGGTGGAGGAAGCTCTGTCCCACCTGGCACCTCGCCCTCCTTTCAGGGATGCTTTAACCTCATCCCACACCACCAACACCACCCAGAGCAGAGCCCCAGGCTCCTGTCCCCCAGGCTGCTCCTTCCCGAGCCATCGCTCCTGCCAGGAGCCTTTCTCCCAGAAGAAGATGCAGCAGCAAAGAGTGGCCAGCTCCAGCCAGGCCTTCTCCTCCTCCTCCCCCTCCTCCCGCTCCTCCTCCTCCTTCTCCTCGTCCCCCTCCTCCTCCTCCTCCTCCTGTCTGACTAACGGGGTCACTGACTCAGCAGAGGCCACGCTGACACTTGCGGAGCTCTCTGAGGGACAGACACGAGCCCAGGGCCACGGCAGTGCCAGCAGCTCCCTGCTCTAGGCTGGGCTTTGCCGTGGCACTGCCCGGGACACCCGCGCCGGGAGCACGGCCAGGAGCCGGGCACACACCAGAGCTGGGCACCCTGAGTCCCACAGCCAGCGGGGGCCAGGGCTGGCGGGATGCCCCTCACCTCATCAGAGGCACTCCAAAAATGAGCTCGGGTCAGTGGTGATGGGGTGAAAAGCCCCAGTAAAGCCGAGCTCAGCTGCAGAGGCATCTCCAGCCTGGGCTGGAGGAACCACACTGGGACTGGTGCTGGGCTCTGGCAGCATTCTGCCCACCCAGGCCTGGCATCTCCTCACCAAACTTCACCAAGCAAACCCTCCCAAACTCCTCAACCACTCCACACAGCCCAAAGCAGCAGCATTTTGGCCCCGAGAGCCTCAGCCCTCCTGGTCACGCTCCCCTGAGCCGGTGTCAGGGCTGCTGCAGGCAGCTCCAGAGCTCCAGACAAGCCTGGCTGGCTGCACAGCAGAGCCCCAGCTTTGTTCTGCTGCTGCACGACCCCAGCTCTCGCTTTTATTCATGAGAGGAGCCCCCGTTCCGGAGCAGGAGGGGAAATGAGATGATCTGCTTCTGCTTTTCACTCGTTTCTGCTGTTTAAAGACTGTGCCCATCACCCCTGGCACTTGATCCAAATCAACCTCTCCCCCCGGCCTTTCTTCTCCGCTTATTTTTTTTTTTTTCTAGCAGAAGAATCAAAATGTAAATTGAACTGGAAAGGGGGAAAAAATGAGCCCCCTCCAGGTGCCCCCTTCTCCTCGGCGTGGGGACGGGCACAGATTATATCCGGCAGCACATGACCAGGGCCTGTATTTATGTGTCAGAGTGGAAAACCCACCCTGCTGAGCTGCCTTTTCTCTGCCTGGGGCTGGGGGCTTCTGCTCCGCGTCTCCTCCAACAGCCCCACAAAGGGGATTAAGGAGAGCCCCTCAGCCCTGCAGAGTAATCCATCAAATTATCCCTTGTTGGCGTTGCTGTCCTCTTCAGGGGGAAAAAAAAAGGCCAAAAAAAAAAAAAAAATAGAAAGCCCTCCAAAAGCTTTTAAAGGCACTGAAATTACACTTGAGCCTGAAACACTCCACCCAGCTGCTGCAGCCCACAGCACAATGGGCTGGTTGTAAAGGGAATCCCAGCAAGTGAGGAGCAAGGAAAAAGAGATGGACACTTAAAAAGGGCAGCGGGCTCTGCAGGGCTGGAATGCCAAGAGGTGGCTCTGACCCCTCCATGCCCAGGACCCTGCAGCAGATCCGGCCCAGTAAGGCCGGCTGGACATCCCAGTTACCCACTGGGGGGGAGTTTGGGGCTCTGGGGTGGGTTTGCTGTGCCCTGGCAGCCCCACGGTGCTCGGCAGAGGTGAGGTTTGCAAAGGTCTGCACTTGTAGGGGAGCATCCAAATGGCTCCTGCAGGGAATCCAGCACTGCCACCCCCTGTCCTCACTGTCCCCAGAGCCCTGGGACTGGACAGTCCCTCAAAACCCCCACCACCACCACCAGGACCGTCCATGGCTCAGGGCATCTCCACCAGTGACCCCACAGGCAAAGCAAAGCCAAACCACACTCACCAAAACCCTGGAACACTTGGAATCTGCTTTTCCTTCCACGGCAGCTCCCCAGATCGCACAGGACCTCCTGTGCTGCTCGTCACCACCCTGCTTGGAGGGACGAATCCTCCCTCTCCACCTGCCCTGCCCGAGCAAGCACACGGGATTTCCCGGGTTTGCGTTGCTGCAATCTTCCGGGGAAAATTCCCAGTGGAAATGGGGTCACCAAGTGCTTACCCCAACAAGCTGGAACTGGGAACGAGAAGGGCAAAGCGGTGCTGGTGGCACACAGGGCACCCACGTGGCCGTGCCACTGCAGCCACGGCGGCCAGCTCAGACTGGACACGGGGACACTCAGCTTCTGAGTTACAACCTCCAGCGCTGAGCGACGGAGAATTATTTCCCCATCTGTCACAGGGAGGAGATGGGGAGGCAGAAGCCCTCAGTGCTCTGCTGTGTCTGCTCACGGGGCTGGGAAAAAGGGAAGTGAAACTGCAACTTCTTGTCTGCAGCTGGAGCAGAAATGCTGTGCGAGGGGACATCCGACCTCTGGGCGAGTCAGCTCTGGCTCCTCCCTGGCTTCCAGGCAGCCCCAGGACTTGTACCCCGTCATTTCTGGCTTTGTCTGGGAAGCTGTGACAGTCATGGGGCCAGAGGAGTCTCAGAACTGGCTCTGGGGGCTTTACCTGGAAAGCTGTGACAGTCATGGGGCCAGAGGAGTCTCTGGACAGGCTTTGGGGTGGGGAGGACAGTTCTGGTGTCCGAGCAAAATCCAGGGGCCAGAGCAAAGGCCGAGGCTGCACACGAGGCTGCAGATGCAGCCCCTGGCCCATGGATCAGCAAGACCAAACTGTGGAGCTCCAGCAGGGATGAGGGGTGTCCCTGACCCCAAACTGTGCCCACACAGGGGTCAGACAAATCTCACGCCAGCAGGAGCCACCAGCACCCCACACTGAGCTCCAACCACCCCCGGTTTTGCCAGGAGCCTGCTCCTTAGGAAAAAGAGGGAACAATCCAAACTCCGCACATCCTCGCAGAGCAACAGGCACACAACCTCCAGAGCCCCTCCGGCTGCCAGTTTTGGGAGTGTGACCTCGAGCTCTTCCTCAAAAGAGGCACTTGGAGCCCTGGGCACGCACAGAACTCCTCAGGCCATCTCCTGGTGGCAATTTGCTGCTCCTCCATCCCGGCTGTTTGTGTCCCTGCCGGAGGAGCGGGATGCTGACAGACCCCTCTGCCACCCCTCTGACCTCCCCTGGCAGGTTGGGGGCTTTCCCCCTCTCTGTTTTCCGTCTGTAAAATGAGGTCATGGCTTTGAACGAGACAAAAGAGCCTTTGCAGGGCGAGGAATAGCCCCGGGACAGGCGGGAGCGCCGAGCCCCATTGCTCACAGCCAGGGGACAGCCAGGGCGTGCCCGGAGCTCAGAGCACCCCTCGGTGTCCCTGGCACGGGAACGGGCAGTGGGAATGGGCAGGAAGGAGGGAATGAAGCAAAACTCTCCAAATATTTTAAGCTGAGCGTTGCTCTGAGATCTCCCCCACCCATTTGCACCCTCCCAGCCCCGCTCTGGCCATGCAGGGGGCCCAGATCCCAAAATTTATGCCAACATCCCAAGGCACTTTCTGTCACATCAGCTGTGGCCAGCACTCTCTGCCACAGGAGGAGGTGGGCAGGGAATAATGGGAATTTTCTGGTGTGTTTTAAGGGCAAACCCACAGATCAGAGCTGTTTAAAAAGCAAGTTTGCGTGCCTGGGGTAGCAAAAGCTGCCCAAGCTCGGCCTCCTGCCTGCAGCACATCAGCCCCTCGGGGTTAATGAGGGCCCTCAGATCACTGCTGGAGCACAGGGAGACTTCTCCTTACCGTGACAGACCAGCCACGAGGCCTGGGTCTGAAAACGGGAGATTCCACGATTTTATTTCTGCCCGATAATTGCAGAGATAAGGAGCAATCAGATTTTTATTCGGTAAGGCTGATAAGTTTCACTGGCAGGTCTTGATGCAGAACTTAAGAGGTTTTTTCCTTTCCCCATTCTCACTATCAGTTTAATGTGGTGCAGGCTCCAAACATGCAGGGATTTAACATTCACCAAAAAAAACCAGAGCAGCAAGGAATATCTGGAAGGGAAATTTTCCACTTCTGAAAAAAACCCCAAGGCTCAAAGCTGCCATTTCTCCAGGAGGTGAATGGAGCGAGGCATTTTTACCACCCCCTCACTCCCCACCCAAACAGGAACCTCACTTCTATTTTGAGCCCTGGAAAGAACACCAGCCCTAAATTATTAGCTTTTTACTAATTAGGCATAGGGTTCAAGTTCAAAGCTGCCTGGATTTTGCAGAGCCCTCTGAGCGGGGGTTTTGTGGCACGGGGCACAGAAGGGACGGGCAGGAAAATGCTCCGAGGGCTGAAATGACTCCGTGTTCACTGTTCAAAAGCAGGAATGGAAGTCTGTGCCTCCAGGACTCGAGCAGGGCAGGGTTTTCTCTCCACTCCAGGCTCCCTCTGGCCGTTATTTGCTGGGGTAAAGTTCAGAGAGCCACAAACAGAGCAGAGACCTCTGACACTCCTGCCCTGGGCTGCCTCGGGCACACAGCCAGGGCACCTGGGGCTGCTGTGCCCAGGGACAGCGGGGCTGGTGCCCAGCGCCTTCCCGGGCCACCCCGGCTGTGCCACCAGCGTGTGCCACCTGGCCTGGCACCCAGAGGGGCACAAAA